>OU015480.1:7159676-7504980 GCA_901699155.2 Streptopelia turtur
TTTTAGTCCTGAGATTTGCGGTGCGTCTTCGGAAGCTTTAGCAAAAAGCACTCCTAGCCGCCCGGGAAAAAGCAAGACCACAAAACCTGCAGCTGCAGCCACTGCCCCCCCCCCTCCCATCACAGACACCGCTGCTTCGCAGTCCCAAGCTCCAGCTCCTCCACAGAGCTCGACTGCCAAGGTAGCGGCAGATACTGTTACTTCTACAGCCTCAAAGGCTAACAAGGCAGCCCCTCCTTCCTCATACACCAGGCACTGTTGCTGTTTGTTACGGTCCATTCGGTGATGGACTCATGATGGTTCTTTTAGCTTGATCTCAGAGTGCAAAATTAAGGCAACCAAAATGCCAAGGGGTTATAATTCAATTAAACAGTGTTTATTATTTTGCCCGTAAAGTTGCACGCGATAGCGAGAGAGAGTAAGAAAAGGGAAAAGGGAAAAGAAACAGGGAAAGAAAAAGTAAAGATGGGAAATGAGGATGCGTTTACCACCAGTCGAGCTTCAGAGGCATCCCTCTGGTCTCTGGTCCCATAGAGTCCTGACGGTCCTCTGTCGTGGTTCAGGATCCTCTGGTGGGAAGATCTTAACAGTGTCCATTCAGGAGTCATCTCTTATGCTTCTTCACCCCCCCTCGCTCCCATTGTTTGAGGCCAGTCTCCGCCTTGATTTTGCAAGCCAGGCTTGTATTGTGCAGGCTCAAAAGATCCACGCTTTCTTTTGCCAACGCTTACGTTGCCAGAATTCAGGGGTCTTTCTCTGGTCCATTGGGTGACCTCAGGACCCTTGGTGAGCTTCTGGGCACTTTTTCGTTGGCCACTGTTTGAGGGAGCAGGTGGGGGACAGGTGTGACTGAGGCTGCAGGTGAGAACACATCTTCTGGATGGCAGCTATTGTCCCTGGTTCGAAGAGACCCTCATAACAGTAACTTTCAGGAGGCGGGGGCTGGTTTGGCTGAAGCAGCAGATGAAGTCCATACAGCAGCCATTGTAAGCAGCAGACCCCCCATATTGGAGAAACCAGTGCAACACAGTGCTTCTCCTCGGGCCTCTCTCCAAGTCATTGTCCATGTGTTCTTTCTGTCAGGGCCTCAGTTCTCTCAGTTCCTGATGGTGATGGTCAGGCAAATACTGCTCCATCTTCAGACTGACTCTCACACCACTCAGTGGCTGACCATTGTTATCAGAAGCTCGTGGCAGCAACACAATCCTCAAAGGGAGACAGAAAGTAAAGAGGAAGAAAAGAAGGAAGGAAAAAGAAAAATTATTTATCACGTGATCCACTTTGTATCAATGGATTTAGGGATGTCTACATTGGAAGGCACACTAAACAGATTGTGGGCATTAATTGCAGATGTCAAACGTGTCAAGAGCTTTACCGTTTTCCAGTTTAAAACATACAATACCACGGACAGAACAAAACCTATCAAAACTAATACAAAGAGAATAACTATGGGGTGACACAACTTGTTCAGGATGCCTGTAGCAGTAGGTGACCACCCAAAAAGCGTGTCCCACCACTTATGTTCTGCATATTTTTCTGTTCTTCTTAACACGCGGTGAATTTCTTCAGCATCGTGGTGAACGGTTATCAAGGTTTTCTGTCCATTTACTCGAACTTCTTCCTGGATCTTGATCAGGTCTTGGTGTTGCAACAATTGCTTTACTAATGTAAGATTAATGTAAGATTCATCCCAATAGGTGTAGGCAGTAATTCTTGAATCACTGTGTAATTACATGGTATAAGTTGATGAGATATAACTGGTGCGAGATAAGAAAAATCACATTTATTAATTTTAACAAAGTTACAAACACAAACATTTGAATGATTTCTAACATTTATTATCACTGTATCTACTTGTCACGGAGGCACTCCGAAGTTAGTTTAGATGGACAACAGGGTCCAAACCAAACTTTTATTTGGTAAAGAAAGTGCAATAGATTAACCGGTGGAAAACGGGGTTTTAGCTCTCCAATAGTGATATAACTACAGGTTCGAGTATCAGTCAAGGTAATTATTGAGGTACAGCAAATAATAACAATGGAGATCCACAGTGTGCATACACGTGGCTCACCAAAAACAATGCCAGAGCTGTCCCTGACTCCAGGAAAAGTATACACTTGCCTGAATCTGTCAAGGAATTATTAAAGAAAATATACGTGCTCATATTTAAGCA
The DNA here is from genome assembly GCA_901699155.2 of Streptopelia turtur. Classification (NCBI taxonomy): domain Eukaryota; kingdom Metazoa; phylum Chordata; class Aves; order Columbiformes; family Columbidae; genus Streptopelia; species Streptopelia turtur. The sequence continues at coordinate 7,161,850 of OU015480.1, forward strand.
CGAATAAGCACCCGCGATCCTGCGAGGAATTATTGAGAAGTTTTATCACTCACCCATGTGGCTCGGTGGGGGAATCCCCATCCCAGGAGATTACCTTAGGCAGCCATCCTGCCTAAGGGGGAGGGCTCTTGGCCGCAGCCTTTGGACCGTGCTCCAAGAGGTCCGCACAACAGGCATCAAAAACCTCGGCGTGGGTCCTGTTTATGTAGCCTTGTCAGATCTGACTGTGGGCATTCCAGAAGCTTCTCTGCACCCCCACTGTGGCTGTGGGGTGCCCTGAAGCTTCTAAGCACCTCCACTCTGTCTGTGGGCACCCAGCAGCTCCCTGGCGCCTCTGCACCCCCCACTCCTTCTCTCTCTTAATGACCCTGATCAACGGGTTCTGAGGTCAAACAAAAGAAGCTGTTACCCCCATTGTAGGAAAGGGTGGGGATGTGTCTGCACCTTCCATATCGAAGGAAGAGGGGGTGGAGAGGGGGGGGGCGTACATCTGCCACACTACTACTATAGAGTTGCAAGCAGTCCTCAAGCACATACAACCTTTGCCAATATACACTAGTACCATTTCTCAATTGTCATGACAAACCTCAAAATGACAAACATTCTGCTCAGTGTCCAGACAAATGTCTTGACCACTGATTGTATTACTTTAACAGATGAATCTTTGCTGTTCTCGCACAATGCAAGATTCTAAATTGACAGTTTGCCATTTTTCATCCACTTTTCGGGCCCATACTCTATGCTCAAAAGGATAGAGTATAGAGCTGTTGTGGTTCAACCCTAATGCAATGATTGGGTAAATTATGTATATTGAAGCATTATGTATGGTTAACACAAAGGTCGTGGCTATGTTTGTGATGGGGTTATAGGTAAGTTTACTGAAGTCCACCAGGATTGGAGTTCTTTCTCAAGTTCAGTGGCACTGTCCCAGACAATTTTCCGAATTTCGGTAGGAAAAGTGCCTTCTTCACCTTCCCTTATGATCGAGGCGGCTACTGATTGCATCCACAGTTGTGCCTGAATACAACTGACAGTCAAAGAAAGGTTATTTTGGACTACATTAAGTGCATCAATTATCAATTTGTGATCTTTACATTTACTTTTTGTAGCTGATTTATTAATTAATATTTCTGAATCAATACTATTTAAGACTTCCAGTTCTGTCCCCAGCACACCAGTTAGGTCTCTAACTTAATCTTTACTATCCCACTGCCATTCAATTACTACAGTAGATAAGTGAAAAGATGTAGGAAAGTATTAGCAACTCAGTTATACTATTGGTCATTTTAAAATGTAGGCCTTCAGATTTGATTCTTGAATGATTCGCATTATTCTCTGTGTCCCTTGGAGTTCTCCTGCAAAAGGAAAACAAACAGGGCTCGACTCCTTGAGGCAAGAATAATTAGAATGATGGAATTATCCAGGAGGTGCAGCTTGTGGGTTTGGAAAAGTTCCAAACCATTCTCACAATGCTTTCACAGTGTTTTCACCTGTAGCCCTGCCAAAAGCTTCAGTTTGGACTGATCCTGGGGTTATTTTCCCCCCCACCAGCCCTGTTTGCTTAAAGGGGCTAAAATAATCCACTTGCCAGGCATCCCACAAATTTTTACTCTCCCTTAAATGTAGAGGGTTGTCTTCAAAAGGGTGCTTTTCAAGCTGTCTCCGACATTGTTCCCTGGCCAGGGCTTCACAACACAAGTCTTTAGCTCTGGTGTGTTTGCGTTTTACATGTAACCATTCTAACAAGCATTCCCAATCTTCTGAAATTTGGTCCTTTTGTACAGGGGCCAGTCTTGCTAATTCATTAGCTCAGTTATTCCATTCTCCTGCAGATCCCACATCTACCTGATGAGAAGCTACCCAGCCCACAGCTTGTATAGCTAGGTTTTTTAAAGCTCCTTCAGATAGTGAGAAAATGTTACAATAGTGTTCAATCTGAGCATACCACTTTCGTACTGAGGCCTTTTGGGCCACCTGGTCAGGGAGAGGGGTCCCAGTAGTGACTGTTTTTATGACTTTAAATAGACCTCTTAATATGATTGGCTGCTGTCATGCAATCTCCTCTACTTCTACCAGAGCCAAGCTACTAACGAACCAGCATTTCTCCCAGGTACACTCTGAGTTACCTTCCTTGGCACCCAGGGGAAGGGGGTATTGTTCTGTCAACTCTAAGGCACTGAGGACAGAAAAACATCGCTTCAACGGAGAAACCCCAAACCTTTTAGCATCTACTTCACTTAGAGCAGAAATCTGTGCACCGGTGTCGATTAAAAAGGTTACAAGGGCATGCTTAGGACTCACTATAGATGTAATCAATAAATCTCCCCCTTTTGTGTGTGTGAGCTGTCGGATATAAACCCGTCCTCTGTTCCCCGGCTCACTACTAGGGGATGGAGGTTTTAGTTTCCCTGTTTCTGGGAGAGACTCTGTAAGTCCCTTTATCAAGGGAGTTATCATGTCAGCATTCACTGGCAGCATCACTGGGGATTCACATTTGGGAATCAGTTTCCTTTCATGTATAATTTGCAAGCAGGCTTCTTTGTGTACACTCTCTAAAAATTGTTCTGGTGTGCCAGTGATTGCTAAGGGCTCTCCCCTGTCTAAGGGGTTTAGCCCTCCAGCCCAGTAAGCAGCTCGCTGGGTTAGAGACCATGGGGCACGTCTGTCACCAGTTGTTAAGAAGACCCCATGCCCCCAGTACCCATTTGCCTCTTGTTCACTTAACTGAATTTGGTCTCCCCCGGTTAGGGATACACGCCACACATATTCAGTTTCAAATTCCTTAGGGAGGTGACCGCACTCTTTTTTAAGTTTGGCCAGCTCCGTGGCAGTGTAAGGTGTTTGCTTAGTTTTAATGTGAGGGTCAGTATGTTCCTCATCAACTTGATTTATTTGTCAGATACTTTTCTCCTTTAGCTCCCGCTCCCTCAGCACTCCTGTGTTTTTTAAACTGCTGGGTATGCTCAAGTGGAAGAGGAGAGTTTATAGATCATGGAAGGAGGGGCTGGCCACTTGGGAAGAATATAAGGCTGTTGTCAGAGGGTGCAGGGAGGCAACTAGGAAAGCTAAGGCCTCCTTAGAATTAAACCTGGCGAGAAGGGTCAAGGACAAAAAAGAGCTTTTTCAAATATGAGGCAGATAAAAATAACAGCAGAGGCAATGTAGGCCCACTGATGAACGAGGTGGGTGCCCTGGTGACAGAAGATACAGAGAAGGCAGAGTTACTGAATGCCTTCTTTGTCTCTGTCTACTCTGCCAGAGGCTGTCCTGAGGAGCCCCATACCACTGAGGCCCCAGAGGAAGTCAGGAAAATGGAGGAGTTTGCCTCGGTTGATGAGGACTGGGTTAGGGAGCAATTAGGCAACCTGGACATCCATAAATCCATGGGTCCAGATGGGATGTACCTGTGGGTGCTGAGGGAGCTGGCTGAGGTAATTGCTGGACCACTCTCTATCATCTTTGCCAAGTCTTGGGAAACAGGAGAGGTGTCTGAGGACTGGAGGAAAGCAAATGTCACTCCAGTCTTCAAAAAGGGCAAGAAGGAGGACCCAGGTAACTATAGACCGGTCAGCCTCACCTCCATCCCTGGGAAACTGATGGAACGACTTATCCTTGGTGCCATCTCAAGGCATATCAAGGATAAGAGGATCATTAGGGGCAGTCAACATGGCTTCACCAAGGGGAAGTCGTGCTTGACCAAACTCAATGACTTTTATAAGGACATAACGAGGTGGATGGATGATGGCAGAGCGGTGGATGTGGTCTACCTTGACTTCAGTAAGGCATTTGACACAGACTCCCACAGCATCCTTACAGCTAAACTGAGAGAGTGCAGTCTGGATGGTCAGGTAGTGAGGTGGACTGCAAACTGGCTGAAGGAAAGAAGCCAGAGAGTTGTGGTCAATGGGGCAGAGTCTAGTTGGAGGCCAGTATCTAGTGGAGTGCCTCAGGGGTCAGTACTGGGGCCTGTATTATTCAATATATTCGTCAATGATTTGGACGAGGGACTAGAGTGTACTATCACCAAGGTGGGAGGAGTGGCTGACATGCCAGAAGGCTGTGCTGCCATCCAGCAAGACCTGGACAGGCTGGAGAGTTGTGCAGGGAAAAATTTAATGAAATTTAACAAGGGCAGGTGTAGAGTCTTGCATCTGGGTAGGAACAACCCCCAGGTTCCAGTATAAGTTGGGGAATTACCTATTAGAGAGCAGCATAGCGGAAAGGGACCTGGGGGTCCTGGTGGACCACAGGATGACCATGAGCCAGCACTGTGCCCTTGTGGACAGGAAGGCCAGTGGCAGGGGTAATGGGTTCAAATTGGAACACAAGAGGTTCCACTTAAATTTGAGAAGAAACTTCTTCTCAGTAAGGGTATCAGAACACTGGAACGGGCTGCCCAGGAGGGGTTGTGAAGTCTCCTACTCTGAAGACATTCAAAACCCGCCTGGACACGTGTTCCTGCTCTGGCAGGAGGATTGGACTAGATGATCTTTTGAGGTCCCTTCTGTTAGCAATCAAGGACACATAACCACAGGCGTAGTTATATGCTGTGCTTTATTTCAGCGCTGGGAAACCAGGGGTTCGCACCCAAAGCTGGCTTCGCTGGTCAGTTTAAGTTACACAGTATTTATACAGTCCATTCACATATATATTCATATATTCATTAAGATACGTAACGGTTACTCAATATTGATTACAACATCGATTGCTACATCTTGGAACTATTTTGATCATGTGCAGTGTCCTCACTCTATACGTATTTAGGCTAAGATAAAAGCTAGGTTTGTTAAGATAAGAGTGTACTCGAACACGATATGCTTGAACATCTTCTCAGGGACAGTTTACAAAACTGATTCATCCTTTCAGGAACATTTTGTAAAACTGGTTCGGTTACTAACATTTCCCCCCTTTGAAAATGCTTTTCTATTCTTAGACAATGCATTTTCACCTCAATCAATTTCTTTGATTATCGATTGGTAATTCCCCTCAGGTGTGATAGTTCCAGTCATGCCTCTTCATAAGCTGGAGGGTTATCAAATATAGGATTAGCATAATTCCTACTCAGGATACTGAAAATGCGATTATTCCTAACATTTGTTTGACTAATTATGCGCTTAATACCTACATACAACAAACAAAGAAGAACAATCACAATTGCAAGTACAACTACACTTTCTAGTAGTGAATGTACCCATCCTCCCAAATTTAAATCGAATTTATTCAACAGAGCTATCCAGAGCTCTGTTCTGCATCTTGTCTCTCCTTTTGCAGCTCCACTTGTGTTTGGATCAGCTCGGAGATGTCTTTCTCAACCTCTGAAGTTACGTCTGGAATATGGATGCAGCAGTGATCGATTCTGTCTTTCAAATATCCACAGACGCCATTTTCTTTTAATAACATTATGTCGAGTGCCATTCTATTCTGCAAGGTCATTTTAGTCGTAGCTTGTAATTGTATATTGAGATCCCGAAAACCTTTTTAGTTATTCTAGCCAATCGATCCATTTGCCCGATCAATTTATCAATCATTTCTCTATTCCTATAGGCTGCAATTGGTGTAAAGAAAGATTCTAGTGCCCAGCTAAATTTAACACTGCTTGATGGTTCATGCCACACATCATCCTCATTTATTTCCCGTTTATGTCTGATCTGTAATGGTTCTTGCCTATTTTTCAAAGGTGACCTTTTCCAAATGGGACATAGTGTTGGCAACCCCAAAGTAATTTCTCTAATTGGTCCTCCCATTGGCAAATGTGTAGTCCAGGTCCCATCACTTAAGGCCCAAACTAAATGTCCCATACTGCCTATAACTCCTTTACAGTCAATTTTGTCTTTATCAATGCCAATTTTAAAGGCTGCCTGTGAGTCTAATTGTTTCCGACAAATGCAGCCTGTAATCACTGCTACTTTGACAATGGACAAAGGTATCTCTTTAATGTCTGTTTGACAAGTTATCACCCGTGAGCAATTCCACCATGGTACTGTTATTCCTTCTGTTACATCGGACCACCGTATGCACCATGGAATTGCTTCACTGTATTGGTATTGTTGTACAATACTTAATGTCCACATATTGTTCCATAATTCAGTTATGTTTTTGTTATCCTGATCTTTGCATTCCCAGTAGGTCTGTTCAACCTTTTGATTCACTATTTTAGTGGTCCACTTGTCCATAGAAGCACCATCCTAGATCGTGGAATCGTCCTATTGTAATATACCTTGCTTTAGGTAATTTTAAGCAATCTGCCCTGTGTCCTGGCGTTTTCCATTTTTGTCGTTCTCTTATCCTTTGTTCAGTTGGAACTTCTTCTATTCTAGTGTGGGATTCACATGCAATCTTACCAGTTCTGTTTATTTTCTGGTAATGTAGTAGCGATTATTCCCCACTGTACTGGATCCTCAGCTGATTTTGGTATGGGAAGGCAGGCAGTGATGCTACTGATATTTTGTGTTCATGCAAAGTCTCAGATTAATCCTATCATTAGGTTCTCTGCCTGATTTTGTACACTTTGTACTACCTGTGGTACCTGGGTACTTTCATTACTATCTACTGCTCTTCATGGCCTAATTTGCAATCCCATTCGAATAGTCTCATTTTTGCATTTATAAATTTTCCATGCATCGGGCGAGCTTTCCCACTGTCTATCAGGGGCCTTGTGGAATAGAGTGGCACTTCCCTCTCCAATTTTCAAGAACACAAAAACTCAGGGTATAACCAAAACCAAAGCTTGGTAATGCAAACCAGGCATTATTGCGATGTAATCTTGAGTGTGGTTGGACCTAGGATATGTGATGACTACGCTCTTGGGACCTTCTTAACACGGGTGTAATGTATCCAGGAGTCTACTCCGGCAACTTTAACTGCAGTAAACGTGGTCAAGAGTACTTGGTAGAGTCCGTCCCAACGTTCTCTCAAAGGCTCTTCGTTCCAGTTTTTCACATACACAGTGTCCCCAGGTTCTATATTATGTACTGGATTTTCAAGTGCCAGTGGTCGACTCCACACTAATGCAGATCGGAGTCGATTCAGTGTCCTGCCAAGAGATAACACATAATTGTACAGGTCCTGATTACCCTTTATGTGGACCTCTGGATTTGGGTTTGGTGCTTCATAGGGTTTGCCATACAGAATTTCGTACGGACTTACTGACATTCCGCCCTTAGGTTTTATCCTGATACGCAACAATGCTATTGGTAAGGCCTGCGGCCATTGAATCTTTGCCTCCTGACAGACCTTACTAAGTTGTCTTTTTAAAGTTTGGTTCATTTTCTCTACCTGTCCCCTGGACTGGGGCCTCCAGGGAGTATGCAGATCCCACTGAATCCCTAAACATCTGCTAACCTCCTTTACCAGTTGTGCCACAAAATGAGGCCCCCTATCGGATGATATTCCTATTGGTACCCCAAATCTAGGGATTATTTCTTTTAATAACCATTTCACAGTTTCTTTTGCTTGGTTGGTGCGACAAGGGAAGGCTTCTGGCCATCCAGAAAAGGTATCCACCACAATAAGTAGATATCTATATCCACGAGTTCGGGGAGTTCCGCGTAATCTATTTGCCAATAATCCCCGGGTTGCATGCCTGTCTTAATTTTCCCCATTTCTATTTTTCTTTTTACTAGAGGATTATTTTTCAAGCAAATTTCACACTTAGCTGTAATAGACTTTGCCATTGTTAACATCTGGACCGACATAATTTGTTTTCTTAGATAAGTTACCAATGCTTCTGCACCCCAGTGACACTTCTGGTGTTCCATCTGAAGTATTCCTCTCATAATAGTGGTTGGCACCACAACTTGTCCAGTGGTGGTAACATACCACCCAGAATTATTCTTGCTGGCTATGAAGGTAATAAATCAATTGCTCTTACCTTCTGGGAGACAAGACCCACCATTGTTCTCACTTGCCGTGCCACCGACCGAGATGTTTGATCAGCAAGACGATTTCCCTCAATAATTTTCGATGTTCCACTTTGATGAGCTTTACAGTGCATTATAGCAACTTGTGATGGTTTCTGAATGGCATTAATCAAGTTCAGTATTTCCTTCTGGTATTTAATGTTTGTTCCTTGTGAAGAGAGCAGTCCCCACTCTTTCCAAAGGGCTCCATGCACATGAACAACTCCGAAAGCATCTGCCAGCGGGGTGTCTCTCAAATCAGGATGACTTGTATGGGTGTATTCGTTATCTTCCACACAATCATGTTCCAGGTCTCCTTTTTCTGTACCTGCACCCAAAAACTCAGCAGGATTCATTAGGTTAGTAGTTTTTAGAACAACATCATCTTGTTCTGTCAGAATTACCTGGTATTTCATCATTCTGCTTGGGGAAAGCCAATGGCCCCCCCCTTTTGTTCCAATACTGTTGTCACCATATGGGATACAAACACTTCTATCCTTTTTCCCATAGTTAGTCTTCGGACCTCCTGGATCAGCATTACTGTAGCAGCTACCGCCCGTAAGCATGCCGGCCACCCAGCACTTACCGGATCTAGCTGTTTGGAAAAATAGCCAACAGGTCTTTTCCAGGATCCTAGTCGTTGGGTTAATACTCCCAAGGCAAGTCTTTGTTACTCGTGTACAAACAACTGGAAGTCTTTGCTCAAGTCCGGCAGGCCCAAAGCAGATGCCTGCATCAAAGCCTGTTTTAGCTTTTGGAAGGCCTCACGTTGTGGCTTTCCCCAATTGAATGTTTTATTCCTTTGTGCTTCATACAAAGGTTTGGCGATCAACCCATAGTCCATAATCCAGAGTCTGCACCATCCTGTCGTTCCTAAAAAAAGATCTCAACTCATGTAAGTTTTGTGGTTCTGGAATAGCACAAATAGCATGTATCCTGTTCAGGCTTAGCCTTTGCTGTCCTTGAGAGAGCTCGCATCCTAAATAGATCACAGTCTCGGATGCAATCTGAGCTTTATTTTTCGATACTTTGTACCCGTTCATTCCCAATTGGTTCAATATTTCAATTGTTACCTGGATGCAGAGTCCTCGTGTCTCAGTCGCAATCAGAATATCATCTACATATTGTAGCAACAAATACCATTGTCGAGGGATCATGATATGACCTTTGTAGTCCATTCCTCAAGTTCCTTGGCTAGCTGATTTCCAAAGATGGTTGAGCTATTCTTGAACCCTTGTGGAAGGCGTGTCCAGGTTAATTGAGTTTTCCTCCCACTGTGTGGATTTTCCCATTCAAAGGCAAATAGCTTTTTGCTTTCATGGTCAAGGGGTATGCAGAAGAAGGCATCTTTTAGATCAAGTACAGTAAACCATTTATATTTCTCTTTCACAGATGTTAACAAGGTATATGGATTTGCAACTACTGGATAAATGTCCTTAGTGATCTGGTTCACAGCCCGCAAATCTTGGACTAATCAATAACTACCATCAGGTTTCTTTACTGGAAAAATTGGAGTATTATATTCTGATTCACATTCCTCTAGAATACCATATTTCAATAATTTTTCAATTAGAGGTACTATCCCTAACCTAGCTTCTAGTTTCAGTGGGTACTGCCTCAACTGTATTGCCTTGGCATCTTCCTTCAGTTCCACTTTTACGGGCTGGGCTGTTTTTGATTTCCCAGGTATGTCAGTCTCCCATACCATAGGAATCACAGCCTCCTCCACTGCTTGCAGTGTTTTCACTACCAGGTTTTCTTTTAATAACAGAATTTGTCCCTACCTTAGATTCTGGAATTTTCATTACCAGGTTTCCATCCTCAAATGTTATTACGGCATCCAATTTGGTCAATAAATCCCATCCTAAAAGGGAAACTGGACAGCCTGGAACATATCTTCTTTTGGAAAGTTCTCATCAACGTTAGCCTCTACTTTCCCATTCCGAATATCTTATCTCACTTTATCCCTCGCAACCTGTATAACCATATCTTTTCTGTAGGGTCCATTAATGTATCCAAAATCACTTGTAAATCATCCCAATCAGGATTCTGCATTTTAATTATCATCTTAATTATTGCAACCTTATCTGGATTTTCCCAATAAGGACCAGCCGATTGCTTTCAGATTACTGAATCCCCTGAAAACGGAACTTTTACATAGACTGGTTACCCCCGACACCTACTGCCTGCCGCAGGGGTGCTATTACGTTTGTTGATCCCGCCCCTGCTTCATCCCCCGCGGGCGGCGAGCCCGGAGGAGAGGAGCTGCAGCCTCAGCTCTAGCAGCCGCCGCTCCCCCCCCTTTTCACCTTCATTTTTTTTTTTTTTTTTTTTTTTTTTTCCTCCGCAGTTTATCAAGGAGAAGCTGCCGGGCACAGGTTTAGACTCCTTTTGCCCTTTTCTCTCTTCATTTAATTCCTGCGATTATAAACTTTATATGTAATTCCAATTAGCTGAACAATAGTTACATCTCTCAGCTCCTACCTTTTGTAACTTCTTACAGATGTCAATAAACAGCATATTAAGCATCAATCCCTGACATTAATTTTAGATCCAAATCAGTCTATCCACAGAACAACATTAACTGCAATACAGCTAACTCAATTTACTTTCATGTGTACAGATGCATCTGAAGGGGGAGCAAGGTGGCACTTTAGTAATGGAACCGGTTCTTATTTTGTAATTATTTCCCCAAACAAATTCTTTTGGTACCAAATATAAACATACAAACTAAAATACTGAGCTCAGACACGCAAACTGAATACCGAGTTCAAATATGCAAACAGATCACAATTACACTTCTTTTATGCATAAACTGTCCAAACTCAGCCTCCTTCTAATGTTTCAGAAAGAAATTTGACAGCAATACGTTTGAATTGGACATATCAACACAGAAGGATACAGATAACTAACACAGAAAGATAACACAGGTAACGTTACCAGAACAACAGTAAACAGGATCAAATCACGGTTTCAACAGTAAATACAGATTAAATCACCAGAACTACAGACCAGGTGCTGAGCAGCACAAATAACCAGACCAGGTGCGCACAAATAACCAGACCAGGTGCCGAGCCTGCGGCACAAATAACCAGACCAGATGCCGAGCCTGCAGAGGTTTCCCTCTGTCTGACGGACGGCTGCCTAGGCAATACCCCGGGAGCTCCCTGCCCAACCGAGCGTGGCTTTCGCCGCGTCTGACCGGCAGGCTACCAGATGCCTGACCAGCAGGCTACCAGACCAGGTGGGTACCCACTAATCCAGATAAAGCACCTTCTTACCAGTCAGAGGTCCGTCGTGAGCAGCAGAGGGTCGGTCGCGTCCGATGCACTCCCCAAGAATACCTCGGTGCTAGCCGGAGCAGGATCGAGATGCGACCTGCCTCAGCAGCCCACGAGGTCCCATCCAGGGTCGCTAAAATGTTAGCAATCAAGGACACATAACCACAGGCGTAGTTATATGCGGTGCTTTATTTCAGCGCTGGGAAACCAGGGGTTCGCACCCAAAGCTGGCTTCGCTGGTCAGTTTAAGTTACACAGTATTTATACAGTCCATTCACATACATATTCATATATTCATTAAGATACGTAACGGTTACTCAATATTGATTACAACATCGATTGCTACATCTTGGAACTATTTTGATCATGTGCAGTGTCCTCACTCTATACGTATTTAGGCTAAGATAAAAGCTAGGTTTGTTAAGATAAGAGTGTACTCGAACACAATATGCTTGAACATCTTCTCAGGGACAGTTTACAAAACTGATTCATCCTTTCAGGAACATTTTGTAAAACTGGTTCGGTTACTAACACTTCCAATCCCTAACATTCTGTGATTCTGTGACATCTTCTGGATGGCAGCTATTGTCCCTGGTTCGAAGAGACCCTCATAACAATAACTTTCAGGAGGCGGGGGCTGGTTTGGCTGAAGCAGCAGGCGAAGTCCATACAGCAGCCATTGTAAGCAGCAGCCTCCCCATATCGGAGAAACCAGTGCAACACAAAGCTTCTCCTCAGGCCCCTCTCCAAGTCATTGTCCATGTGTTCTTTCTGTCAGGGCCTCAGTTCTCTCAGCTCCTGATGGCAATGGTCAGGCAAATATTGCTCCATCTTCAGACCAACTCTCACACTGTTGTAACCATAACAACCACTGTGATTATGCCAATGCCAGTGACAGTCATTCAGACGCTGGAAATGAATCAAAAGATGGTGAGCCTATATCAGCATCAGTTACCGGTTGTAAGAATGTCACTAGAAAGACTACTCGTGCAGCAGGTGATGGCACAGGGACCACAGGGCCAACATCAAACCAAGGGGCATCATCAGTGCAGGGAGGAGGTGATACAGGGAATTGACAATTAACTAATTAACACTTAAAAAACTAACACTTGACACTTAAAGAACTAACCCTACCCCACATCACTAAACACACTTAGAGAGCTAACCCTTTAACCCACATCACTATTGCCTAGCCTTGCTTAGCTCTGTGTAACTTATTGTACAAAAAACAGGACTTCACTGACGCCTTGCAAAAATAATAATCCTTGGGTGCATCCCTGGTGATCCTTGGGCGACCTAGATTACAGAAACTTGGGCACAGGACAGGAGATATGCCAGTTTTAACCAACTCAGCAGTCTGAGACCTAACCAACTCATCAGACTGGACCAAAGGTGACCATGTACAGAGAAAGAGGACCCGGGTTCACGATCACTGCGCAGCTGCAACCAGGAGGAGCCAGAGGTGGAGACTCTGGAAATGGTCTCCCGGAACTCATTGTAATAAGAACCGCCTTCTTGGGGACAGGTTATGAATATGTATAGGCGTTCCTAGAACTTTCATGAATATGTAACACTTTACTGCATTTAACCAAGCTCACAGCTACTGTAATTTTACACACGTATTAGGTAAAATGATTCCCCGTGTGTCAGGCGTCGTAAATAAATACATACCTTCTTTATAACCTCAAGGGCTGTAAGGTCATTCCGTGCCTCGGAGGTGAAGTGACCGCCACTCAGTCCTTTTGTCCAAGCGAGCTGAGAGATCTGCGAAAAGATTTCAGTCGTCGTGAAGGTGAGAATATTGTAACCTGGCTGCTCCGATGCTGGGACAATGGGGCAGAAACAATCGAATAGGAAGGTGGTGAAGCCAGGCAGCTGGGATCTCTGTCAAAAGATTCCACCATTGATAGGGCAATTTCAAGAGATCCTAATGCTACTACCCTCTGGAACCGACTCCTGGCAGCTATGAAAGTAAGATTTCCCTACAAGGAAGATTGTATATCCAAGTTAAAGAAATGGAATACTATGGAGAGAGGTATCCAGTTCCTGAGACAATTAGCTGTGCGAGAGATCATCTATCCTGGACAAAACAACCCACAGGGGACAGACCCAGATAGAATCAATTGTACACGACCTCTGTGGCGCAGACTTGTACAAAGTGCACCACCTGCATATGCTAAGTCATTGGCATCAATGATCTGGACACTAGAAGTACAAACCATTTCTATCACAACTGAACAGCTTTGAGAATATGAGGACAGCCTTGCCGTTGCTCTACGGGCTTGTGTCTCTGCTGTGGAGAAACTGTGTGAAAAATCTGATGACCGTTTTGAAAAGCTGTTGCAATTAATCAAAGAACTCAGAGAAGACACGTACCATTCATGACCTGTATGAGCCTATGTTTCAGCTATTAGGAGAAGGTGTTTCCAGTCTCAAGAGAGAGGACGGAAGCAGTCCACAAAAAGAGGTTCACTGTGGTTCTTCTTATGTGAGCAGGGAGAAAACATGAATACGTCGCATGGAAGACCTACCTCAGAACTTCAAGAAAAAGTACATGAGATAAAAGGAAAAACTCCTAAAAAAATGGCTGCTCCAGTTTACAAAAGGAACAGATGAGATTCTGATGCTCTTGAAGGAACCTCTAATCCACACCCAGAGACTGTGCAAAACAGAAATTAGAGGTGCCCCGCCTCCAACCAGGTGGAGGAAAGGGATAACAGAGTTTATTGGACTGTACAAATACGATAGCCTGGTACAACACACCCCCAGGAGTACAAAGCTTTAGTGGACACTGGTGCTCAGTGCACAATAATTCCTTCTAACTATAAAGGAACGCAATCCATCAATATTGTTGGAGTGACTGGGGGATCCCAGGAACTGACTGTTGTAGAGGCTGAAATGAGCCTAACTGGAAAAAACTGGCAAAAGCATCCCATTGTGACTGGTCCAGATGCTCCATGCATCCTTGGCATAGACTACCTCAAGAGAGGGTATTTTAAGGACCCAAAAGGGTATAGGTGGGCATTTGGTATAGCAGCTGTGGACACTGAGAAAATTGAACAGCTGTCTGATTTGCCTGGTCTTTCAGATGACCCTTCTGTTGTATGACAGCTGATGGTTGATGATCAGCAGGTGCCCATTACTACTATGACGGTGCATCGCCAACAATATCGCACCAATAGAGACTCTTTGATTCCTATCCACAAGTTGATCTGTCAGTTGGAAAGCTAGGGTGTGATCAGTAAGACTCGCTCACCTTTTAACAGCCCAATTTGGCCAGTGCTTAAGTCTAGTGATGAGTGGAGACTAACTGTGGACTATCGTGGCCTGAATGAAGTTACACCATCACTGAGTACTGCTGTGCCTGACATGCTAGAACTGCAATTTGAACTGGAGTCAAAGGCAGCCAAGTGGTATGCTACAATTGACATTGCTAATGCATTTTTCTCTATTCCTGTAGCAGCAGAGTGCAGGCCGCAGTTTGCTTTCACCTGGAGAGGCATCCAGTACACGTGGAATCGCTTGCCCCAGGGGTGGAAACACAGTCCTACCATCTGCCATGGACTGATCCAGACCACGCTGGAGCAAGGTAAAGCTCCAGAACACTTGCAATATATTGATGACATCATTGTATGGGGCGACACAGCGAAAGAAGTCTTTGAGAAAGGTGAGAGAATAATTCACATTCTTTTGGATGCTGGTTTTGCCATAAAACGAAGCAAGGTCAAGGGACCTGCACGAGAGATCCAGTTTTTAGGAATAAAAAGGCAAGATGGCCGTCATCAGATCCCAATGGATGTGATCAACAAAACTGCAGCAATGTTTCCACCTACTAATTAAAAGAAGACATAGACTTTCTTGGGCCTTGTAGGTTTTTGGAGAATGCATATTGCTGACTACAGCCAGATTGTGAGCCCTCTCTATCGAGTGACTCGAAAAAAGAACCATTTTGAGTGGGGCCCTGAACAACGACAAGCCTTTGAACAAATTAAGCGTGAGATAACTCATGCAGCGGCCCCTTGGACCAGTTCGGACTGGACTAGATGTTAAAATGTGCTTTACACTGCACTGGACTTACCTGGAGCCTCTGGCAGAAAGCATCAGGAGAAACCCAAGGTCGACCCTTAGGTTTTTGGAGTCGAAAAAGAGATACTAGCAGCATATGGAGTCCGAGCTGCTTCAGAAGTGATTGGTACTGAAGCACAGCTCCTCCTAGCACCTTGATTGCTGGTGCTGAGCTGGATGTTCAAAGGGACGGTTCCCTCTACACATCATGCGACCGATGTTACGTGGAGTAAATGGATTGCATTGATCATGTAACGAGCTCAAATTGCAAGTCCCAATCGCCCAGGGATCTTAGAAGTGATTACAGACTGGCCAGAAAGCAAAGACTTTGGGATGTCTCCAGATGAGGAGGAAGTAACACGTGCTGAAGAAGCACCACTGTATGATACACTTTCAGAGACTGATAAGCAGTATGTGCTGTTCGCAGATGGATCCTGTCGTCTTGTAGGAAAACATCAAAGGTGGAATGCTGCTGTGTGGAGTCCCACACGACACGTTACAGAGACTGATGAGGGACAAGGTGAATCTAGTCAATTTGCAGAAGTGAAAGCCATCCAGCTAGCTTTGGACATTGCTGAATGAGAAAAGTGGCCCGTACTTTATCTCTATACTGACTCATGGATGCCTTGTGAGGGTGGCTACAGCAATGGAAGAAAAGCAACTGGCAGCGCAGAGGTAAACCCATTTGGGCTGCCACACTGTGGCAAGACATTGCTGCTCGGCTAGAGAGCCTGCCTGTGAAAGTTCGTCATGTGCCTCAAAGTCGAGCCACTGAGGAACATCTAAACAACCAACAAGCGGATCAAGCTGCTAAGATTAAAGTAGCTGAGGTGGACTTGGACTGGCAACATAAAGGTGAACTTTTCCTAGCTCGATGGGCCCATGATGCTTCAAGGCATCAAGGTAGAGATGGAACATATAAATGGGCACGTGATCGAGGGGTGGATTTAACTATGGACACTATTTCACAGGTTATTCATGGATGTGAAACTTGTGCCAAAATCAAACAAGTGAAACTGTTAAAACCTGTATGGTATGGGGGGTGATGGTTAAAGTATAAGTATGGAGAGGCTTGACAGATTGATTATATTACAGTTCCACAGACATGTCAAGGTAAGTGTTATGTACTTACAATTGTGGAAGCAACCACCGGATGGTTGGAAACATATGCCGTACCTCATGCTACAGCCCGAAATACTATCTTGGGCCTTGAAAAACAAGTCCTTTGGCGACACGGTACGCCAGAAAGAATTGAATCAGACAATGGGACTAATTTCAAAAACAGTATAATAGACAATTGGGCCAAAGAACATGGTATTGAGTGGATATATCATATTCCATATCATGTACCAGCCTCTGGGAAAATTGAAAGGTACAATGTTTTTTTAAAAACTACACTAAAGGCACTTGGTGGTGGAACCTTTAAAAACTGGGATTCACATTTAGCAAAAGCCACTTGGTTGGTCAACACTAGGGGATCAACCAATTGAGCCAGGCCTGCCCAATCAGAAATTCTACGGACTGTAGAAGGAGATAAAGTCCCTGTAGTACACATGAAAAATATGTTAGGAAAGGCAGTCTGGGTTACTCCTGCCTCAGGCAAAGGCAAGCCCATTCGTGGGATTGTTTTTGCCCAGGGACCTGGCAGCACCTGGTGGCTGATGCTTAAGGATGGAGAAGTTCGGTGTGTACCTCAAGGGGATTTGATTTTAGGTGAAAATATTCAATACTGAACTGCATGATGTGAATTGCCATACTAACAGTGTTTAATAAGTGTCTTTAAGATCAAGACAGTGGTGATGAAACCAGAGCTAGCTTCTTTGAGTGGCGCCTGACAACTGCTTTGAAGTTGATGTCTTTAACCCACAAACAGTTGTCATGAGATGCACTAGATGGACAATTTTTCCTGCCCTGGAAGACTGTTGTGATAAATGAATTTAATGAATTTTTTCAAAGGATGATCCACGGATTAAGAGAATGAGTATATATATACATATGTGTGCATATATATATATGGTAGTAGTGATTCATTAGGTTGCATTGGTAGATTTTATTGATGAAGTATACCGTGAATGGCATATTATAAGGGGTGGAATGTCCTCGTTTTGTTAAAAACAAGTTTCTCTTTTAGTGAATTTGCCTGTCAGCTAAAGCCTTCATATTAGCTGCATTTTCCTGGAGAACCAGATACATGTTTTGGTAAACCTAGCATTGGAATGCGAAGTTATTGATAAGCAAAGATGCACATCTCGTGAGAGGGGCAGTGAGAAACTGGTGACCAAGAAACTGACCAACGGAGTATAACATCCCATTCACGTGAATACTTCATATAGAAGTGGGAGATCACGAGGATCTCGTCCCTTCTGCTTATAGCCAACATTAGGAGAGGACCTTGCTAGTTGTCCCTGCAAACTGAGGCCTGGTGCTCTGCTCCGGTTGGCTGCAGAGTCCAATCCAGGACTTCAGGTGCCGGCTATGCAGTTGCTGGGACTTTCAAGATTGGTTTTGTATATTTTGTATTATTTTTTTCTATTCTTATTAGTAGCATTAGTAAAACATTTTTAATGTTTTCCAGCCCTCTTCTCTCTGTCCTTCTTTCCCTCCTGATCGCCTGTCCTTAGTGGGAAGTGGGGAGAGGGAGGGGCTGGAGGGGGAATGGGGGGTAGAGGGGGTTAACAATACCTCTGCCACGGTTTTATTGTCACCCCATAATCAAAATCTCTACAAGCTGATAACGGTAGCAGTGGTGTGCAGAAGAGCCCCAGGTTTAGACTTATTGCTGTGGTAGCCAAAGTTACTGATAAATTTTGCACATTCTTTAAGTGAGAGGGGCATAGTTGCAAAGAGGGGTGGGCAGAACAGGTGACTAAAATTGACCAAATAAGTATTCCAACAGTATTTCATACACCCTATATAAGAGGGAGATCACGAGGGTCTCGCTGTCTTTGACCATGGCTGGCATCCGAAGCGGACTCTGAAATTGGCCATATGTGATCAAAATATGGGCCAACAAAAAATGTTATTCAACCCAGAATGGTCTTTTAAACGTGTTGAGTTGTTAATGCAAAATAATGTTTCTGAGATTCAGCCAGCCTTCTCTCCTTTCTTGAGAATCTCCTTCAAAGGGTGGACAGCCTGTCTGCAGAAACAAATACCTAATAGAAAACGAACACAGAGGCACCTAACTGGTGTGTTGGCGACAGGATTGGGAGTTTTAAATAGTATTGATTCAGAAATATTAATGAATAAATTGGCCACCACAACTAGTGATTTGGCAAAATTGCAACTGCCCTTGCGGTCTTCCCTTTTGGCTTTGGGAACTAACAAATGACTGTCATCAAAAGTGTTGCCACAATGGGAAAAAGTTAATGTAAAAGACCACGAATTAATAATAGATGCATTTGGTGTGGTCCAAAATAACCTTTCTTTGGCAATCAGTTGTATTCAGGAACAACTATAGATGCAATCAGTGGCCGCCTCAGTCATAAGAGAAGGGGAAGAAGGCACTTTCCCTACCATAATCCAGAAAATTGTTTGGGACAGTGCCACCGAATTTGAGAGAGAACTCCAGTCCTGGTGGACTTCAGTAAACTTTACTTATAACCCCATCACAAACATGGCCATGACCTTTGTGTTAACCATACACAATGCCTCAATATACATAATTTACCCCATCATTGCATTAGGGTTGAACCACAACAGAGCTATACTCAATCTTTTCAAGCATAGAGTATGGGCACGAAAAGTGGATGAAAAATGGCAAACTGTCAATTTAGAATCTTGCATTGTGCGAGAACAGCAAGGATTCATCTGTGTAAGTAATATAGTCAGGGCTCAAGACATTTGTCTGGACACTGAGCAGAATGTTTGTCATTTTGAGGTTCGTCCTGACAATCGAGAAATGGTATTAGTGTATATTGGCAAAGGTTGTGTATGCCTGATGTCGTGGTTGAGACGGACAAACGACATGGACCAAGTTCTTCCAGGATGAAAGTAGTAGACGCCATTTATTGCCCCAAGCGCATTTTTATACAGTTTTACCAATTCATGTGTCTCTTCACTATTGGTTACAAGTTACAGCACTAACATCTCATTGGTTAATTTTGCTATCATCCATGTTATTCTTCTATCCCCTTCTCTCTCACGGGTACATCTCTCCTTTCTCCGGATACTCCTTTACTCCCATCCTTCTCAAGGGTAAATCTTAATACCTTCAAGGCTGATCTCTACTCCCATATTTTCTGTCAAGGATTCCACACCTGCTGTAGTTTCCCACAATTCCCCCTTTTTGTATTTGTGTTAAAAATGCTGCCCTCATTGTCCGCTGCAGGGCCCTTTGCTGCAGAGAAATCATGCATGGCAACATTAGTAACACAAACACAACACTCATGAAAACGATCAGTCCTGTTTTCACTACTGATAACAACCATCCTAAAAACCCTCAACCACTAAGCAATTTACTTAACAAATCCCATCAAAATCTTCACACCCATGTCCTTGAGATAATAACAAAAAGTCTATCGCAGCTCTACTCTGCCGTGTGGCATGTCTTACAGAATCTACATCTAACAAAAGTCCACTTAAAGCCTTAGAAGTTCTGTTAGTTTGCTTAACTAGCCAGCATCCTAATTTTCTAAAATATTTAAAGCTTTTAGCTGTGCCAACACCAGATACAAGAGATCCTAAAACCCTTAGCCTTGACCCCCAAAAATCTACATTATCATCACATTGTGACTCATATACACGGAAAAAGTGTTTTTCTCATCTTGCTCTTCTGTGATCTATTATCATAGATACATTGGGCGTTAAGAGAGTTAATAGTCCCAAAATACACAGTCCTCCAACAGCATTAGAAGGAATTCCTGGTCAGGCTCTATCTCCACAGATCAAGAATACACCATATGGGAGTTTTCGGGGTCGCTGTCCCACATTATCAATGACATCCCTTGGATTCTTCTGTGAGGCATTACACCATCGAGTTTCATTTCTATAGTCACCAAGGGTAGCATTAACATTTTGCAGTCTTATCCATTCATGCTTTAGCATATTGTCCTGGCACTTTTCACAAACCAGATGTATACAAGCATCCATGGGCACAGATCCCAGCAATTCCAGTTCCTGTGGTTCAAAGTCTATTTCTGGGAGACAGTTAATCCAAAGTGCCATGTTAGTATTATTACAGTTTGTTGCAATGCCTCTGCACCGACCACTATTTTGAAACAGTTGTGTGATGCTGCTGTAGTCATCAAGGGGGATGCCAACCAAGCATGTGCGGAACGGGTTTTCCGGAGATATCATAGTTAGGCATATAGAGTCCTGGCCAGTCATGTTGGCTAAAGTAATCCACATGTTAGTCTTTGTCTGTGCAGGCATCCAAAACACAGCAGCTGCAACAATCATTGCCAGGAAGATAACACAGGTTTCACGTTTCGTGCCGGCAACCATTGCGGCCCTTGATCTGTAAAGACACAAGCATAACCTCTCCCCCAGGTTATCAATTGATGTGGCCTTTTCCATTGACCATTAACTAGTGATTTGGCCATAACTAATGTAGGTTGTTTCTGATTTAGCATGGTTTTGGGTCACACTTGCAAAGTATTTCATCACATACAATGCTTTTGACAATTGGTTTTGTGGTGTTTTCCCTACTTCTCCCCCCTTTTTGTTTTAAAAAGGAACAAAACCAAAACAAAAACACAGTTCAGAAGCAGATACGTGCGTTGGACCTTGACTACGTACTCAGAATCACAAATCAAATTTAGAGATTCCTCCTTAAAAAGCTTTAAGTAATGTAAAGCTGGGCCAAGTCCTGCTAATTGAGTTGAACCTTCAATAATTTTTACAGAATGATGCCAATTGTTATCTTCATGCCAAACTATTACAGCTTTATGAGACTTCCCAGAACCATCAGCAAAAACTTTGAAAGTATGTAGGATCAGACCAAATACAAGTATGGCCTATGACCTGATGTTAAAGACTTGCAGGTTCTGCAGCAATTTACATTTAGGCATGCCAAAAGATGTGCTGTGAAGAAAACCAGCTTGTGCATTTTATAAAGACATAGATTACAAATTAAAAAAAAAAATCAGAATTAAATTTCACAAATGGTACATATATGACAAAAGGATCATGGCCTATTAAGACTTAAATTCATTCCCTGCTTTTCTTGATCAGAGTAACAATCAGTATATCAGTCTGTTAGCAATCTCATCATACTGTCCCACAACAGCCACAGGTTGTTTCTATGTTGTAGTTATAGACAAATCTGCAAGTCCAATCGAATGCAGCCAGCCTGTAAAGTTGTCATAAATTTATTCCTCAAAGTTTCCAACTCCATTTTGGCTGTCATATTTATTGGATATTGTTTTCCCTTACCAGATTGAAGTCCTGTTTCAGATCTATCAGTGTGGTATTTGCATTATCGAGACATTGGCTGTTAATACTAGTGGAAATACAGCATTTGAAATTTCCTTGGAGATTTCTCACTTGCAGCAAGCAGATCTGCGCCATCCAAGCAGATTCTTGTAGGCTATGCAGCTAAACAGAATTCTCAGAAAACGTTATTTGAGCTTACAATTTACTTAACAAATCTTAACCTAAGAGAGGTATAGGAGGTTCTAACAGCTATAAGAATACATGTATTTAAACTTTGTTCCAAATTTGACATTTCATTGGTCTCAAAAAATGGCCTTTCTTTCATTCTCTCTCATGACCTCAAAAACTAGCATGGTGAATTTACTAAGAAGTCACGTACAACTAATTACCACAGAATAAGTCTATTAACAAATTTTTGGTTTAATTTTCCAGTTTCATTAGAACTATGGATCCACTGGTGATGCCTTTAAATTTCACCCTCAGACTCCTTCATGCAGTATTACAGCTCTCTAGCAGTAACATTGCTTGGGGGAGGGGCACGGGGGGGAATAAAACTTCCCTCTCGCCCCCATCTGAGATGGCAAGACGTCCAGCCCAGCATGAAAACACATCAGTTTGAACTCCACATCAAACCAACCTGGCTCCACTCCACATTCAAATCATTACCAGTCTGACCCAGAGAAGCACTGAACACTGTGACCCCCCAAAGCTGACCAGTGTGAAAAGACTGAATTCAGCAAGGAGGCAAAATTATGAGCTCTTTCCCCAGATGTGCCCAAACCTAGGAAACAAGACAGAAGCAAAAATAAACACCAACAACCCCTGATTCAAAGCTGAAAAACAACACAGTGCCACAACAAGGATGGATGACAACACTTCAGGAAAAAAAAAGACAGAGCAGGGGGAGTAAAGCCCCCCTTTCTCTGCTTAGCAGCGGGAAAACAGGTTTTTTCCATTTTTTTTCTTTCTTCTTCTTTCTCTTCTTGCCACAGTTCAGATATAGTCAAGGCCATGCAGCTGGTATAATCACTGGTACGAAGTGGGAGGCTCTGGCAAACTCCTCAGTTACAATGAGCTGCACATAGGCCTGGAATATTTTGCTGTTTTGTTTTCCCATTTCATTCCAACTACACTTTATATGCAATTTCAAGTAGCTCAGAAATAGTTACATTCCTTAGCTCCATTTACCTTTTACAATTTAGAGATGTCAAAAAACAGTATAAACCAGTAAATCCATTAGTCTATTTTCCTAGATCCAAATCAGTTAATATTCTAGCAATTTTTAAATACAACCTCTTCCAAATTCACATCTATCATAGCATTTTAACAATTTAAATGCTTTTCTAACAATATAAGCAATTATTCTAATGTGTAAGGATGCATCCTAAGGGGAGGCAAGGTGGAATTTTAGCAGTGGAACCGGTTCCCATTTTGTAATTATCTCCCCAAACAAGATTCTTTTGGTACCAAATATGAATATGCAAACTAAAATACTGAGCTCAGATATGAAAACCATATACCAAGTTCAAATATGCAGATGGATCACAGTTACACCAATTTAAGACAATATCTCAATTTTTGCATTGCACCTTTGGGCCGTTTACTGCTCAGCCAGGTGGAGGTACCTCTGGGTCTCCCTGACAAAATACGTCAGTGCGTGCTGGAACCCCATTGGCACCCGCCCCCCCGACGCCGCAGCGAGCTGAACTGGGCAAGGCCTTTTTTTGTTTTGTTTTGTTTTGTTTTTTTAGTGTCTCATCTGGTGCGCTACAGCTGTTATTCCAAAAACGAGGATTCTTTACATGGTGTGCATATGGAAAGGCCAAATCCAGCACACCGAGATGAGACACAGCCTGTCACAGAGTTGCGCAAGTCTGAATGCCGGAATAAAGCTAGCATGCTAGAAAAAAAAAAATAACAGCTACTACACACAAAATTTTACCATCACATTCACGCAGTAAAGAACTAAATTACTTATGATCTTTTGTATTATCACAAAACGCACATTTTGAGTCAATGGATTCTCATGATTTAACAGACTGTGAACTTATCGTACCATATAACAAAGACCTACCAAAATTGCAACATGCTTAAACCGATACCCACAAAGAAAACAGGTTAATGAGGAAGGCATCTTGCAGACTTTAGCAAGTTTACTGTGACCTGTGTGTTATCAGTTAACTCTCTCTCAGCTTGTTGATGTTCAAACCGTTCCAACTGTCTGTAATGATCTAATGATCTCTTGTAGAGATTTATGTTGTCCTGCTCTTCTCACCTTAAAAACAACATTAATTGCAACAAAATTCTATTCTCCGGACACTTTACCCAATCATTTAACTTAAACAGCAGCCAACACTGATTTCAATATTTAACAAGATCTTCCTTCCTTATAATTCCGAGTGCTTTCCTAAGTTTTAAAACACCTCCCAATACTGATTTTTCAGGAACACAACTGAAAACAATTATTCCTGACCCCATCTTGCAAGTAAAAACCATGAGAAGGGGGAGGGAGGGGTGGTAAACACAGGCTGTTTGCAGTACGACTGGGAAAAATGGGGAGGTTTTACGGCACACTTAAAAACAACTAGTAAAATAATTAACTCCCATTCCTGACAAGCTGCTTGATTTTCAGAGAGGCAATACACAGAAACACATAATATGTACTGTAAAACTTGCAGATAACATGTTGATTCAAACATTAGCATTCTCTACTGCTAATTTTAAACACCAGTGCTTCCTTAGCTTCTAAGTTTTCAACCTGCTTATTGATGGCCTCTTGAAGATGGTCAATAAATTGCATGTAATTCTCATTGGGACCCTGATTAATAGTTGCAAATGATTTGGCTGCTTTGTCAGTTTCAGGTACCTTTATCATAGCCTGATATGCGAGGTCTGTTGACTGCCTCAGGATTTCAGAAAATTATCGTGCCTGTAGTTGTGGTGTGTCAATTAGTGTCTCTTCCAGAAACGCACAGGGTCCCGTGGTTTAACTGTAATCGAAGCTGGGGGTAAATCCCAGCTTTTTGGTAAGTTTGGTTTACGCTCTGAAACTCTACCCCCACCCTCAGGAATTTGCTTTGCAGCAGCGTGGGAGGGAGGCGGGGGGCAGGCTGGGGGGACCCAAATCTGGAGGAATTACGTTATTTGGCTCTGTCTGGCTCACCACGGGGGGGTCCTCCCCACCTAAATCTCCAGGCAAGGGGGGATAGGAAAAAAAAAATGTCCATTTTTTTCTTCCGTGACTGATAGCGGCAGGGCAGAGGGTTGAACTGTGATTAATGGCGGTGACGCAGACAGCGGAACTGCGGTCGATGATGGTGGAGGAGAGGTTCGAGCCGTGATTGATGGCAGCGGAGCAGTCGGCCAAACGCACCGCTCCGACCGGTGCTCCGAGGGCCCCTTCCGAGATCGTATATAACCCAACGCTGTTTTTTCATGTGAATCTTTCATAGCTTTTATCTGATCTCAGGGCCACACATATGTATACGACTCTTTCATAATTTTTTTCTGATCTCGGGGCCACACATACGTACACTCCTCCTTTATTCCTTTTAACTTTCCAAGAAAGTGCCGCGGATCCTTATCCGTGTCAGATAATATGGACTTGGGCGGTTTTGACGAATCTTTAGTAACAGGGGGGGTCGGAGTAGTACTTAATCTTGCTTTATCCTCCGAATCTGGCCCAGGAGACCCAGGAAGACCATCCCCCTCCGCCGCCTCTGCCTGTTGCTGTTTTAACTCTTTCAGAGTATCTAATAACAAGCGCCACGTCGTTAACAGTTCAGTTGCTTCCTTGGACCCTTGGGTAGCACTGTCAAACAGTTTATCTCCCAAGTCCATCCATTGTGACACACTAAATGCTGTCACAGGATTAACCTCTAAACCTTGTGCTTTGCCCCATAGTAACATTTTTCTTAAAGTCAGTTCCGGAAGGCTAACACCCCGCTTCTTCAGAAGCAGCTTCCATGTGGATAATATAGTACCCTCTTCTTTAGATAAGTTTCCCCCCGTGTTCCCAGTAGCTCACCTACTCCTTAGCGAGGTGTCTTTTCAACGATCCGGATCTTTGGCAGCTCTCCTCGGCTGCTCTTATCAGCTGTATCGGGCTCCGTCTCCACAGCTCTTCTTCGGCTGTTCACAGCTTTCACGCTGTCACCTTGTTATGCGAGATCCTCTTCAGGCAGGATCACGTCAGGGTCACCAGATGTCGTGGTTGAGATGGACAAACGACATGGACCAAGTTCCTTCAAGATTAAGTAATAGGGTGCCATTTATTGCTACAAGTGCATTTTTATACAATTCTACCAGTTCATGTGTCTTTTCACTATTGGTTACAAGTTACAGCACTAACATCTCATTGGTTAATTTTGCTATCATCCATGTTATCCTTCTATCCCCTTCTCTCTCACGGGTACATCTGTCCTCTCTCACGGGTACAACTCCATACCTCCGGATACTCCTTTACTCCCATCCTTCTCAAGGGTAAATCTTAATATCTTCAAGGCTGATCTCTACTCCCATATTTTCTGTCAAGGATTCCACAGACCCTCTGCATTTTCCCACAGCTTGAGGATTGCTTGTAACTCTATATTAGTAGATTTGGTGACGGTAAATATTAAAAACCATTGAAATTTTTTATTTGTAATTTTGTCAAAATTACTGGATGTGATTTTTTTTATTTAGCACCAGTCATATCTCATAAACTTATACTATCTAATTACACACTGTTTCATGAATTTCTGCCTACACCTATCGGGATGAATCTCACATTGGTAAAGCAATTGTTGCAACACCAAGAACTGATCAAGATCTTGGAAGAGGTTTGAGTAAATTGAGAGAATACCTTGATAACTGTTCACCACAATGCTGAAGAGAAGTGTTGAAAAAAGTGAAGAAAAATGTTGAGAAGAGCTGAAAAGGACATAGAACATAAGTGGTGGGACACGCTTTTAGGGTGGTCACGTACTGCTACAGGCATCCTGAACAAGTTGTGTCACCCCATTGTTCTTCTCTTGGTATTAGTTTTGATAGGTTTTGTTCTGTCCGCAGTATTGTATATTTTGAATTGGAGAATGGTAAAGCAGTTGACACATTTAACATCTGTACTTAATGCACACAATTTGTTTAGTGTGCCCTCCAATGTAGACATCCCTAAAACCATTGACACAAAGCAGATCACGTGGATATAAACCACTTTTCCTTTCCTTTTCTTCCTCTTATACTTTCTGTCTCTCTTTGAAGATTGTGTTACTGCCATGAGGTCCTGATAACAATGTGGTGGAGTGGTGTAAGAGTCAGTCCAAAATACAGTATTTGCCTCAACATTGCCATCAGCGACTTGGAGAACAGATGCCTTGAGAGAAAGAACTGTGCAAGGACTTGGAGAGAGGCCTGAGAGAAAGAATCGTGCAGGACTCTCCGACCTGGGACTACAGGTCAAACTTGCCCCCACCTCCTCCCTGTTACTAAGGCCAACAAAGAAGAGCATGCCCAGAAGCTCACCAAGGGTCTTGAGGTCACCCAACGGACCAGAAAGAGACCCCTGAACACGAGGTGATGCAGGCGCACACGGGTCCTGGCAAGTGAAGCGAGGACTTTTCAAGCCTGTGCAGTTAAGCCTGGGTTGTGAAACAAAGGTGGAGATTGGCCTCAACCCATGGGAGTGAGGGGGGGTGAAGATGTATAAAAGATGATTCCCAAGTGGACATCGTGGAGATCTTCCCACCAAAGGATCCCAAATCACAACGGAGGACCAGCAGGACTCTACAGGACCGGAGACCAGAGGGATGCCTTTGGGACTCGTCTGGTGGTAATTAAATCCTCTTTCCCCCTTTTCTTTTTCTTTCCCTTTTTCTCTACTCTCTCTGTCGCGTGCTGCTTTACAGGCAAAATAATAAAGTAACACTGTTTGATTGAATTATAACTCCTTGGCATTTTGGTTGCCTTAATTTTGTGCTCCGAGATCAAGGTAAACGATTTTTACTCTTCTTGACAGTGGTTTTGCCAAGCCCACTCAGACAGAAACATTTCTCCTCTCTCACATGTATATTGTTTTTATTACATCTACCTTGCAAACCTTCAACACTGCCATTCGGCACAAACAGCAGGTACAGGGAAGCTTCGCAGCCCTCAGCCACACTGGACCAGCAAACCCTCTTGGAGAAGCCCATTAGAAGCACCAGGTTGCCAGCATTATCTTGCTTTCCAAAGCCAGCCTTGCTGCTGAGAAAAAAAATGGGCATTCAGAGGGAATTTGACTCCTGAGGCTGCAGGTGCTGCTCTTAGCAGAGACAACAAAATAAATAAGAGGTTTTCAGTTACAGTGTGCAGAATAACCTGTAAATTGTTGCTTACAGGACTGGTTAAGTGCCCCATAAATACAAATAGTGTCAATAACTGGAGCTAGGTGGATGTGGTCTACCTTGACTTCAGCAAAGCCTTTGACACAGTCTCCCACAGCATCCTCACAGCTAAGTTGAGGAGGTGTGGTCTAGACAATAGAGTAGTGAGGTGGGTTGCAAACTGGCTTAGGGAGAGAAGCCAAAGAGTGGTAGTCAATGGTGCGGAGTCTAGTTGGAGGCCAGTATCTAGTGGAGTGCCTCAGGGGTCAGTACTGGGGCCAATATTATTCAATATATTCATTAACGATTTGGACGAGGGAATTGAGTGTACTATCAGCAAGTTTGCTGATGACACTAAGCTGGGAGGAGTGGCTGACACGCCAGAGGGCTGTGCTGCCATCCAGCGGGACCTGGACAGGCTGGAGAGTTGGGCGGGGAATAACCTAATGAAATTTAACAAGGGCAAGTGTAGAGTCCTGCACCTGGGCAGGAACAACCCCAGGTTCCAGTATAGGTTGGGAGATTACATATTAGAGAGCAGTGTAGGGGAAAGGGACCTGGGGGTCCTGGTGGACAACAGGATGACCATGAGCCATCACTGTGCCCTTGTGGCCAGGAAGGCCAATGGCATCCTGGGGTGTATTAGAAGAGGGGTGGTTAGTAGATCGAGAGAGGTCCTCCTTCCCCTCTACTCCGCCCTGGTGAGACCACACCTGGAATATTGTGTCCAGTTCTGGGCCCCTCAGTTCAAGAAGGACAGGGAACTGCTGGAGACGGTCCAGCGTAGGGCAACGAAGATGATTAAGGGAGTGGAGCATCTCCCTTATGAAGAAAGGCTGAGGGAGCTGGGTCTCTTTAGTTTGGAGAAGAGGAGACTAAGGGAGGACCTTATTAATATTTATAAATATATAAAAGGTGAGTGCCATGAGGATGGAGCCAGGCTCTTCTCGGTGGCAAACAATGATAGGACAAGGGGTAATGGGATCAAGCTGGAACACAAGAGGTTCCACTTAAATTTGAGAAGAAACTTCTTCTCAGTAAGGGTGACAGAGCACTGGAACAGGCTGCCCAGGGAGGTTGTGGAGTCTCCTTCTCTGGAGACATTCAAAACCCGCCTGGACATGTTCCTGTGCGACCTCACCTAGGTGTTCCTGCTCCAGCAGGGGGATTGGACTAGATGATCTTTTAAGGTCCCTTCCAATCCCAAACATACTGTGATACTGTGATACTAGGTAAGCTTTCACCCAGGAAGGAGGAAGGAGGGATGCTATGGGAGGGAAAGCCTGTGTCCCCAGGACTTTCTGCACACTAGGCACTTTTTAACTTAACTGATGCATCCACCGACATGTTTTCGGGATCAGTCACTTCTCACCACATATGAGATGAAATTTATCTCATGCCACTGGGTTATTTTATGTTTCCAGAGTGTCTTGTATGGGCTTTTAGTGGTTTTAATGGGCGAGATGTTCAGCTGCTCCTCAAACTCCTGTTCTTGGACCTCTGGAGGTTGTGAGAAACCCAGTGTCAGGCACCAGAAATTGGTCTAGGGGAGAATTAGTGAACTCAGTTAGACCAGCTATCCATATCAGCACAAGAGAGGAGGAATTGGCCAGTTAATTAGCACAATACTATTAGGAGAAGGTTGGTGGCTTTAGGGAAGCCTGCAGCCTTGTTGAGCTCTTTTCACAAGAGTCTAACCCCCTGATTAAACTGATGCTTTGACTTCACTTTTCCCAGATTAAATTCCTGTCCAATATAGTTCTTGCACTGGCAACATTTATGTCAGATGAAGCCTTTAAAAGAACAGAACAGATTTTCAAACAAATACAGAATGTGATAATGTACCTAACAGAGAGATGTCCCCTTGCTGTCCCCATGAGCCAGGATGGGAGGCTGGCAGATGGACAACGCTCTGTTTCACAGCAGCTGATTAAACTGGAATGACAATGCTTGGCAAAACACCCAATTAATTAGAGCTAGCCACACAAACTACAAGTCCCTTTTGGCTTTTAAAAATCTTAGAATTTTCCAGATTTTCGTCTATCTCACCGGCCTGACATTTTCTCTTGAATTTGCTGTTCCTGAAGTTGCATCTCTCTTTCATAGGGGACTTGTGCCATTTTTAGACACAATGAGTTTGAATGTGTGGCAGAAGGAACTCAGAGCCTTTATAGCTCTTGGCCTTTTGGAGAGGATGGACTAATATTTGGCTGATAGTTAGCAGAGGCATGTAGTGCCGCACACAACCTCCTGCTTGATATTGTTATGACCTTTCAGCTTCATTTGCGAGACCATCTGAAATTTGATTTTGGTTCTTCTGAAGGGCCTTCAGGCAGACTTTTCATGCCATGGCAAATCATGGCACACCCAAATTAGCTGATCCTGTACTTAACTGGTACAGGGAGAAGACAGCAAAGTGCTTGCCCAGTGCAATGAGAACCGGGCTGGTTAATGCACCCTGTTTTACAGGTGAAGAGATGGGAGCTGGGCAGGGGACAAAAGTGGGTGGCAGACCCAGGACCAGACCCTCTCCTCTGCATAAAAAGGTGTTTGTACATCCACAGGTTGCTGCCATGCCATTCCTTTCCCCACTGCCTCTTGGTGATGCTTGAGAGACCAAAGCCACCTTTTCCCCTATGACCAGCCAAGGTCCTCTACATCACCCCATGCTTGCAGGGCATTTACAGGTATCACCCCACCCAGGGCTTCCATGCCAATTACTGTGTTACCATTGCTAGTAAGATGAATCAAAGAAGAACAGGGCTGAGTTTCTATGAGTAGCAGCATATTATACAAAATTGCAACATGCGATGAAAGACTTGCGCCACCTAAAACATACAAATACATAATTCTAGGGGCAGGGTTGGAAATAAGAGTATAAAAGACCTGAAAGAAGAGGGGAAAAGAAGAACTATAGATGCATTCATGAACTTCTGCTGTGGCTGTACCATCTCAGGAACCTAGACCGGTGATCTGTCTCTCTCCACCTCCCCCACCCCTTTCTTCTTTGTCTCTCTTGAGTAACTCAAGGCAGAAGCCCCACACACGGTGAGCATTTTGCACATCTCAGCTTAAATAAATATTGTGTATTTGCAGCCCCTGAGTGTTGACTCACCTTAGTTCCACCCAAGGGAATTGGCGAATCTGAGTCACCTCAGAATTCCCTCCTACATTGGCAGGATGCGACGACCTGCTGCCTGCACTTCCCAGTGTAGCAAGGAGTGCAACTGAGCACCACGGATGGGGGTTGACCACATCCACTCTGGGCACCCACAGATTTTTAGGAGGTGACCATCCCTGAGGCCAGATGTGGGACCGTAAGGAGCCCAATCATTGCAGGTAAAACACCTGCAAGGAGGGACCCCATGGGGTGATGGGTGCATCAGGAGAGACCCCATGGATGATGGCCTCGGGGGTACAGGGCCTGTGCATCTCAGCGAAGCAAAGGAGAGTGGGAGGGTGATGGTGATGGCTATGGGGCTGGAGATGCATCCGAGTGGGGCCAGGAGCATCTCAAAATTTCCCACCAGTCCAGGGCAAATAGACTATACCACACTCCTCCCCATGGCACACAAAACACTACCAGGAAGCCATGCAGTTGCAAAGTGAAAATAAAAATACACTTTTTGTAGTTCCATGTGTGACCTCTAGGCCCCAAGAATTTTAATGAATTACTGAAATTAATTTCTTTTGCTCTCTTCTCAGGGCTAAGGCTTTGTGTCGCTGGGCCTGTATCATTTCCATTACAGCCTGCTGGTGTCCAGAGAAACTTTCAAATTAAATATCAGTCACACATTAAGGTCAGGCAGATCAATTCCATTAACAGGCAGCGAGACTCAACCTCCCTGTAATGAATGCTGCCTGTGCCTCTTGATACTGGCAGAGGAACTGGGCAGCACCAGCACAGAGTGATTGACACCCCACTGACACCACAGACCACAAAATTTATTTTAAAAGTCCATTAATCTTTCTACAAATCATGGCTTAAATTTCCCTGACCTGTGACAAATCTGCACAAGCTGCAATTGAAAAATAGAGCCAAGAAGAGGAAAGAAAAAAAAATCCACAGAAAACCCTACCAAAAAAAAACAAAAGCAAGAAATAGATTTCAGCAGGGTTGTTCTGTCTCAGTTTCCAGCCCTCACCCCCAGCCATGTAATTCTGCCTATCACTTTATGAAAAAGGTTAAAGGTTTTTCATCTTGCTGCCTGCCACAAAGAGGGTACGGATGATTTGAAGATGCTTCAAGATCCTGCCTGTTGCTGGACTCATGGACACTGGGTAAGGATAAATCCACTCCAGTCAGACTTATTGGCTGCTAGCCTTCATCTGCTTTTCACCAGCCAAACAGCCACCAACATTGGGACACCCACCTCCCACCCCTGGGGCTCTGCACCTGGCCAGGAAGCAGCTCTGAGGAACTGGCAATTGCATGGCAGAGAAATGAGCAATGAAGGTGCCCACCCCATCACCTTCCTGACCCCTTCCAGCCATGTATTTTCCTTGTCCCCTGAATTTTATACCCAGTGGCCTGTGAGATGGGCACTGGTGCATTGTACAGATGGAGAAAGGAAGGTGGGAGATCAAAAGCACTTAGTCAACCTTAGGGGAGGCCAGAGGGTCTGAATGGGGATCTGTGGAACTGGGAGTCAGCATGTTGTGCTCACTGACCACCCAGACCCACACATGCCATTTGGGCCAGCAGGAGCATGCCCAGCACTTTGAGGAGAGACAATTTCTGCTCCAGGTGTTGGACAAAGCCTCGGACCAGACCCATGGTGTTTTGGGACTTTTCCATGCAGATGTGGCCATGAAAGTGGATCTCCTTCCCCATGGAAAGCCCCCTTGTTTGGAAGGGATGACCCCAGTGCAGAGCAGAAGAAAAGTGTTCAACACTGAATTTTATGGCAAGGGAGAGCACATCTGCAACCCCGCCCATGCCATCTGACTGCCCAACCAGCTCTGGGAGTGGGTATACCCCCAAGGACTGCTGACCAGACAGCAGACACCACCAAGGTGCTGTCATCTCCATCCTTGAATATATCCCAGACTTGGCTGGGCAAGACCCTGAGACACTCAATAACTGTGAAGGTAGCCCTGCCCTGAGCAGGAGGCTGGACTGGAAACCTCCAGAGGCTGAATTATTCTGCAGCTCTGTCAGCCAGGGGAGCATCTTCTAAGGCAGCTGGATATGTGCCTCCACATTACAGCTCTGAAAGCATCACCAACATGGAAAAAGTCTCCTCTACCTTTGCAAGGGGTGTGCTTGTAAATGCACACACATGCAGAGGGTGGTGCAGTGCACAGCACTTTTGCATCATGAGGAGCACAGACTTCACTCAAAGACTGGAATTAAAATAATCCTAGATGTGCATTTTCCATTTATATTGTCAGTTCACAGTGTAACTGAAGCTTTAGAGAAAGCAGAAAAAGATTACAAGATTGTTCACAGTGCTAACTGCTGAATCCAGGAGAAGACTTTTGCCCAAGTTGAAATAATACAGCATGAATAACACTAAGCCATGTAACATCTGTTGGATGGTGGTTCTGGCAGATATCCAGTAGAAAAGAGAAAAGCAGCAGTTGCAAAGGTGTATTTCAGATTAAACCTAGCTCTGGGGGGGGGGGAATCTATTCAAGCCACAAAATCTGTTGACTCCTCAGAGCTCCCAGATACAAACAAAAAGGAATTAAAGTTGGGATCTGAACTGCTCAGTGGTGTTAAAGCCTGGTACCTTTAGAACACCAACCAAGCCACATGCTTCTTTTCTAATATTTCTTTCATGTTTTTGAGAAACATAGCCTACAAAGCATCTAATCCTGTTCCCCCATTCAGAAGCAGCATTTTGAACAAGTAAATCAAACAGAGCCCTATTAGGAGGTGCTGGCTGACTCAGAAGTTGTCCAAGATTTGGCAGATCTGCAAACATCTAGCCCCAAAGAGATGTCTGCAGGCAGTCCCCAAGCCCTGAATACCCTCACACAGAAAGCTGGATGGGTGACTTGATTTCTGACATTTTACAGTGGAATAATTCTTTTTAGAGAAACAACAGAGGCTGTATGGATGGCAAACTTCCTGCTGGGACCCCTGGGTTCAGGTCATTTACTGTTCTGTGCTAATAAAGTATATGGATTTCTGCTCTGTGTTTCAGGGTAGCAGCACAGCAGTATAAAGCCCCACTAGCATTAACCTGCTTGTATTCTTAAATGCAGAGATGTCCTGGTATTACAGGTGCAGCTTGGGCAGAGTTGCCACACTCCTGAATGCCCCATTTTCTTGATGACAAGTGGTTGCTCATTCAGAGCAGCTCAACTTGCTTGACAAAGGTCTCCTTTTCTCTTCATATTGTGGAAACCAGTCAACGGCCACCCCCAACCCCTTGGATGCAGTGGAAACCTACAGTTCTCCTAAACATTACCAAGCCACACTGATGAGTATTCGCAGCCCACGGTGTGGGATCTCTCTCTCTCTCTGTTGTTACTTTTCCTTGACTTTTTGGTCCATCACTCACTGCCCTGAAAGCCTCTTGGGCTTCCCACTGTGTGTTGCCCTGCCTCCTCCACCATTGCTCAGCACTTCCACACTAGAGCTCAGCTAAAACCTCTTCCATAGATGCAAATTTTCCAGGAAATATAAGCCCTGCTCTTTGGAGAAAGCAGGACACCAGAGGTGAAAGCCATCTTTCTCACCATGGAAGGTGGCATGCAAGTGAATACATAGAGAAAGTAACTCCTACAGCTTAAGGACTACACCACAGCCAACCTCAAACCCTAGGAGACATGGGGAGCAGGCCTATCACAGCAGGCATTGATAAGAACAAAGCACCTTTTCTTTGGCTTTTTGATGTCTGAACCTTGGCAAACACTTTCATGTTACTGTTGTGTTCTGAACTTCAATTTTTTTTTTTTTTCCCCACAAAGTCTCATTATATTTTTTGGCTTTCTCAAAGAGCCAGTTCCCTGGCATGATGCAAAAGTGTGTGCATTACAGCATCACGAAAAACAGAGTTGTTCTTTATGATGAAAAAAGAAAAACAATCAGGAGATGTGTCTATTCATGGGCTGGAGAGGAACGTTTCAGCTCCAAAGGCAGGGTGCCAACTCTGCACATTCACCCACTCTGTTAAACTTACCTCCAACAGGCTGCATTCAAAGAGGACTCCGCAAAGTCCTCTGCAGAGGTGGCAGCTCCAAGCTGGGTTAGTTGTTGGGTTCCCTGGTACATCCTTCCTCCCCTTTGCAATCCACTCACACAGCCCTGACTGGCAGGTGGGCCCCAGCACCTCTTTGATGCCCTTTGGCTGTTGTGCTTGCCTGGATCACTGGATCACAGACTGGTTGGGGTTGGAAGGGACCTCTGGAGATCATCTAGTTCAACCCACCTGCTAAGGCAGGTTCGCCTAGAGCAGATGACACAGGAATGCATCCAGGTGGGTTTTGAATGTCTCCAGAGAAGGAGACTCCACAACCTGTCTGGGCAGCCTGTTCCAGGGCTCTGTTACCCTCAAAGTAAAGAAGTTTCTCCTCATATTCAGATGGATCCTCCTATGCTTAAGTCTGTGCCCATTGCCCCTCATCCTATCATTGGGCACCACTGAAAGGAGTCTGGTCCCATCCTCTTGATAGCCACCCTTGAGATATTTTATAAACATTGATGAGATCCCCTCTCAGTCTTTTCTTCTCCAGGCTGAACAGACCCAGCTCTCTCAGTCTTTCCTCATAAGAAAGATGCTCCATACCCCTAATCATCTTTATAGCTCTCCACTGGACTCTCTCCAGTAATTCCTTGTCCTTCTTAAATTGGGGAGTCCAAAACTGGACGTAGTACTCCAGATGCAGCCTCACCAGGGCAGAGGGGGAAGATAAGCTCCCTCGACCTGATGCTCACACTCTTCTTAATGCACCCCAGGATAGTGTTGGCCAAGAAAGCCAACAAGGGGACATTGTTGACTCATGGTCAACCTGCTGTCAACCCAAACTCCCAAGTCCTTCTCTGCAGTGTTGCTTTCCAGCAGGTCCACCCCCAACCTGTAATGGTGCCTGGGGTTATTCCTCCCCAGGTGCAGGACCCTACACTTGCCCTTGTTGAATTTCATCAGGTTCTTCTCTGCCCAGTCCTCCAGCCTGTCCAGGTCTCACTGAATGGCAGCACAGCCTTCTGGTGTGACAACCCTTCCTCCTAGTTTGGTATAATCAGCAAACTTGCTGAGGGTGCACTCAGTCTCTTCATCCAGGTCACTGATGAACAAGTTGAACAGGACTGGACCTAACACTGACCTCTGAGAGACACCACTAACTACAGGACACCAACCAGACCCTGCATCATTCATCACAACCCTCTGAGCTCTGCCATCCAGCCACTTCTCAATCCATCCCACTGTGCACTCATCCAACTTACACTTCCTGAGCTTATCTGAGGATGTTGTGGGAGACAGTGTCAAAAGCCTTGCTGAAGTCAAGGTAGACAATGTCCACCACTCTCCCCTCAGCTACCCAGCCAGTAATGCCATCACAGAAGGCTATCAGGCTGGTCAAGCATGATTTCCTTTTGGTGAACCCATGCTGACTTCTCCTGATAACCTTCTTTTCCTCCACATGCTTGAAGATGGCATCCAGAATAAGTTGTTCCATCACCTTTCCAGGGATGGAGGTGAGGCTGACTGGCCTGTAGTTTCCTGGGTCATCCTTCTTGCCCTTTTTGAAGACTGGAGTGACATTGGTTTTCTTCCAGTCCTCAGACACCTCTCCTATTCTCCAAGACCTTTCAAACATGATGGAGAGTGGCTTAGCTATCTTCCTGTTTATTCCCCATGCTATGTGCATTGGTTTACAGGCACTTCAGAGAAGTAATCAAGCATGCAGGTTTCCCATGAGGGGTGCAGAAGAATCCACCATGGCCATAAATACCCTTGGGGTGGTTGGTCTTCTGGGAGGCAGCTAAGGAATATTTGTCACTGCTCTGGTTGGCCTGGTTTATTCCCCAGTTGGATGCAATTCCATGAGCATTGACACTTTGGACCCTACCCCTCTCCAAGTTCTTCAGTTTAAAGCCCACCTCATCAAGTTGGCCAGCCTACTGCCAAAGATTACCTTGCCTTTTCTAGATCGGTGGATTCCATCTCTCCCTAACAGGTTATAGTCATAAAAGAATGTCCCATTGTCATAAAAGCCAAAACCCTCACGATGGCACCAGCCATGAAGCCAGGAGTTTATGTGCATTATGCATCTATTTCTGCCTGCCCCATTTCCTCCAACTGGTAGAATGGAGGAAAAGATGACTTGGGCATCAATATTTTTCACTTGCACCCCCAGGGCTTTATAGTCTTCCTTGATTATGCCCAGGTTCCAGCTCTCAGTGTCATTCGTGCCCACATGAAAGAGTAGCAGTGGATAGTAGCCTGTGCTCTTGAAAAATTGTGGAACCCTCTCAGTAACATTTTGGTTCTTAGTTCCCAGAAAGCAGCATACCTCTCGTGACTCCCTGTCAGGACAGCATATGGGCGCTTCATTGCCCTTTAACTTAGAGTCACTCCCTATGAGCATCCTTCTTTATTTTTTCAGTATCCACCGTGTGCTGCTGGTACAGTTTCTCCTTGCAGACCTTGCTCGTTGGTGTCTTTAGCTGTTAAAGCTTCATATCTGTTTTTGATTGTGATGCTGGAGGGTGGAGACTAAGATGGAACCCTGCTTTTGCAGGTCACCAGGTTTCGAGGTACCCCAGTCTCAGTGGTATCTGCTACATTCTCAATGGTGTCTGCTACAGGAACACGGCTCTGAAGCCACCTATTTATCTCCATCTCAGCTTCTCTAATACTCTGCATCCTCTTAAATGTTTCTTCGGCCACCTGACGTATCAGATCAGTCTGTGCATACCTTATGCAGGCACTTAACTTTTCTCCAGGAGAAGGGTCTGGGCACTCATTGCAACTTACCATCTATACTGAAGTTTCCTTCCTTACTGGTTCTGTCTAGGTGGAAGCATAAGACCAGGCATAAGCCTGGATCTGCCAGCATCAAGGTCAGCCCAATTTGAGAAGACCTACTCTAATTGCTTAGTTTCTAATATAATAAGGGCAAATGAGAGATGCTGGGCTGTGGATAAGGAATCCTAGGACAAAGACAGAGGTTCAGCACAGCTGGTCCCACACAGTCTGGATGAATGCACAAGCTAGTGTAACATGTCCCAAAAACTGCTATGAGCTTCATGGATGTTGTTGAGGTCTGAAAGATAAAATTTTATCCATTCAGCCTCATGGAGAGCTGCCTGCAGCCCATCGATCTAA
This sequence comes from Streptopelia turtur, assembly GCA_901699155.2. NCBI lineage: Eukaryota > Metazoa > Chordata > Aves > Columbiformes > Columbidae > Streptopelia > Streptopelia turtur. The sequence continues at coordinate 7,200,093 of OU015480.1, forward strand.
AGGAAGCTCTGCCCAGAAGTCCAGTTTGCAAAGGGAGTTCAAGGCTGCTGAAAGACTTTGCAGGTGGCCAGTGCAGGATGGAATCCTTTTTTATAGGGTTGCATGCAACTGAGACATTCGCTACTAAAAAAAAAAAAAAAAAAAAAGCACATTCTCCAGCCTTGTAACCCCAAGCCTACTCTTGTTCCTCATCTCACTCCCCAGAGATTTGTGGAATACCACAAATAAGAGCTGGAAAAGATAAGGCTTCTTTCAACATGCTGGTTGCTCCTAATGTCTATAATACCCCATTGATACAGGGAACTGACAATTAACTAATTAACACTTAAAAAAACTAACACTTGACACTTAAAGAACTAACCATACCCCACATCACTAAAAGACACTTAGAGAGCTAAGACTTTAACCCACATCACTATTGCCTAGCCTTGCTTAACTCTCTGTAACTTATTGTATGAAAAACAGGACTTCACCGACGCCTTGCAAAAATAATAATCCTTGGGTGCATCCTTGATGCATCCTTGGGTGAGCTAGATTACAGAAACTTTGGCACAGGACAGGAGATAAGCCAGTTTTAACCAACTCAGCAGTCTGAGTCCTAACCAACTCATCACACTGGACCAAAGGTGACCGTGTACTGTGGGAAACTGCAGCGGGTCTGTGGAATCCTTGACAGAAAATATGGGAGTAGAGATCAGCCTTGAAGATATTAAGATTTACCCTTGAGAAGGATGGGAGTAAAGGAGTATCCGGAGGTATGGAGTTGTACCCGTGAGAGAGGACAGATGTACCCGTGAGAGAGAAGGGGATAGAAGAATAACATAGATGATAGCAAAATTAACCAATGAGATGTTAGTGCTGTAACTTGTAACCAATAGTGAAAAGACACATGAACTGGTAGAATTGTATAAAAATGCACTTGTAGCAATAAATGGCACCCTATTACTTAATCTTGAAGGAACTTGGTCCATGTTGTTTGTCCATCTCAACCGCGACATCTGGTGACCCTGACGTGATCCTGCCTGAAGAGGATCTCGCATAACAAGGTGACAGCGTAAAAGCTGTGAACAGCCGAAGAAGAGCTGTGGAGACGGAGCCCGATACAGCTGATAAGAGCAGCCGAGGAGAGCTGCCAAAGATCCGGATCGTTGAAAAGACACCTCGCTAAGGAGTAGGTGAGCTACCGGGAACACGGGGGAAACTTATCTAAAGAAGAGGGTACTATATTATCCACATGGAAGCTGCTTCTGAAGAAGCGGGGTGTTAGCCTTCCGGAACTGACTTCAAGAAAAATGTTACTATGGGGCAAAGCACAAGGTTTAGAGGTTAATCCTGTGACAGCATTTAGTGTGTCACAATGGATGGACTTGGGAGATAAACTGTTTGATAGTGCTACCCAAGGGTCCAAGGAAGCAACTGAACTGTTAACGACGTGGCGCTTGTTATTAGATACTCTGAAAGAGTTAAAACAGCAACAGGCAGAGGCGGCGGAGGGGGATGGTCTTCCTGGGTCTCCTGGGCCAGATTCGGAGGATAAAGCAAGATTAAGTACTACTCCGACCCCCCCTGTTACTAAAGATTTGTCAAAACCACCCAAGTCCATATTATCTGACACGGATAAGGATCCACGGCACTTTCTTGGAAAGTCAAAAGGAACAGAGGAGGAGAGTACATATGTGTGGCCCCGAGATCAAAAAAAAACTATGAAAGAGTCGTATACATATGTGTGGCCCCGAGATCAGATAAAAGCTATGAAAGATTCACATGAAAAAACAGCGTTGGGTTATATACGATCTCGGAAGGGGCCCCCGGAGCACCGCTCAGAGCAGTGCATTCAACCGACTGCTCCGCCGTCATCAATCACGGCTCAAACCTCTGCTCTACCATCATCAACCGCGGTTCCGCCATCTGCGTCACCGCCATTAATCACAGTTTAACCCTCTGCCCCGCCGCTATCAGTCGCGGCAGAAAAAAAATGGACATTTTTTTTCCTATCCCCACTTGCCTGTAGATTTAGGTGGGGAGGACCCCCCCGTGGTGAGCCAGACCGAGCCAAATAACGTAATTCCTATAGATTTGGGTCCCCCCAGCCTGCCCCCGCCCCCCTCCCACGCTGCTGCAGAGCAAATTCCTGAGGGTGGGGGTAGAGTTTCAGAGCGTAAACTGAACTTACCAAAAAGCTGGGATTTACCCCCAGCTTCGATTACAGTTAGACCACGGGACCCTGTGCGTTTCTGGAAGAGGGTAAAGGAAAAAGCTATGGAGATAGGAGACTGGGACTTATCTGAAACTATATCGGTTCCTACCCCTGTTATTGAGGCGCCACCCGTTGAACCTGTTGACGCTATGGCGTTTCCCGTCATATAACCCTGCAGAGGGGGAGCCCCATGAGCACATTTCTTATTCCTGGAAAGTAATTCAAGATTTGCAAAAAACCACTGCTCAGTACGGGCCTAACTCCCCTGAGGTTATGCAGCTGTTACGTTTGTTATCTATGGAAGCTATGACTCCCTACGATGTTTCTCAGTTAGCTCAGATTATTTTTCAACCTGTACAGCTCTCAGTGTTTCAAAGTATTTGACAGCAAAGGGCTGAGGCACAAGCAGTGGTAAACGTACGCTTCCCAGAAACTGATCCCCGTTCTTCTACTGGTGTGGATGTATTGATGGGCTCAGGGCAGTTTATTGATCCGCAACTTCAAGCGCAATGGCCTCCTCTAGTGCTTGAGCAAGTGAAGGCCGTAGGGATCGAGGCTATAATTAGAACAGCAGAACTGGCAGAACCAAAACAGAGATATACTGCTATCAAGCAGGGTCCTAAAGAGCCGTTTCTTTCCTTCGTTGAAAAATTACTAGCGTCTGTCGAACGTCAGGTATTCGATGTGAATGTCCGGGGACTGCTAGTAAAACAGCTAGCTCGTGATAATGCTAATTCAGATTGCCAAAAGGTGATTGAAGCTTTGCCAGGGGATCCAACTTTAGAAGCAATGATTACTGCTTGTGCCAAGGTCGGTTCAGTGGAACATAAAATGACTGCACTTGCTGCTGCTATGGCAGCAGCTAAAATACAATATCAAAAATGCTATGAACGCGGTCGGAATGGTCATGTAAGACTCCTCAGTCCACATAAAAACAAACAGGCTTCAAAAGCTGTACACACACCTGTCTATGATACAGCCTCAGTAACTTGCTTCAAATGTGGAAAAAAAGGACATTTTTCTAAGCAGTGCCATTCTAGGTATCATTCTAACGGACAGCTACTGCCACAGGGAAAAGACGAGAAGAGCGCGAAGGGGCGCGTGCAGACACAAATGCCTCCTTCAACAACGCCTTGCAGCCCTGGCAATCCATTTCTGGGGTCAGTGCACATGCAGCCCTCTGTAACACACTATCAGGAAAAACCAGCGGAGCAGCCGGGATGGATGTATCCACCGCCCACACAGTAACTATAACAACTCAAGAGGTGCATAAAGTGCCCCTGGATGCTTGGGGGCCAATTGGCAGGGGACTGAGTGCTTTGTTAATAGGACGATCAAGTAGTACCCTGCAAGGATTAATAGTACACGTGGGGGTTATTGATGCGGACTATACAGGACAAATTTGTGCCTTGGTTTCCATAGCGACACCACCTGTGACAATACAAAAAGGAACACTTTTAGCTCACCTTGTGCCCTTTTTGAGTTCTGTTCCTAGGACTGAGCAAGTTCTTCGTGGGGACAATGGACCTGGTTCAACTGGAAAGCCACTTATTTTTTGGTCTCAAACAGTGTCAGAGAAAAGGCCACAAATGGTTTGTACACTCATAATGAATGCTTTTGTTCCCAGCCAGGTGACCCTTACTGGACTGCTTGATACAGGAGCAGATGTCACTATAATTTCACAACAGGACTGGCCTCCTTCTTGGCCCTTGGTTTCAAATACTGTGGGTGTGATGGGACTGGGTGGAGTCGCAAACAGTTTGATGTCAGCTAAACCAATAGTGATTGCTGATCCTGAAATCCAAAGGGCTACAGTGAGACCTTATGTGGCCCCAGCCCCGCTGAATTTATGGGGGAGGGATTGCCTAGGGCAGTGGGGAGTACGGATAACTACGGATTTTTAACAGGGGTCACTGTGATGTAGGGTGTTTCTCGGCCCACTTAAGCACTAAGATGGTTAACTGAAAGACCAGTATGGGTCAATCAGTGGCCCCTTGCTCAGGAAAAACTTAAAGCCCTGCAATCTCTTGTGAGGGAACAGCTAGCTGCGGGACACATAGAGGTCTCACATAGCCCTTGGAATACTCCTGTGTTTATTATCAAAAAGAAGTCTGGAAAATGGAGATTATTACATGTCCTACGAAAGGTTAATGAGGTTATGGCAACTATGGGAGCTTTGCAACCAGGTTTACCTTCTCCTACAATGATTCCAATGCAATGGGAAATTGTTGTAATAGATTTGAAGGATTGTTTCTTTACTATTCCTTTAGCAGAACGATACATGGAAAAGTTTGCCTTTACTGTTCCATCTGTAAATAATGGAGAGCCAGCAAAAAGGTATCATTGGAAAGTGTTGCCACAAGGGATGAAAAATTCACCTACCATATGTCAATGGTATGTGGCAAAAGCTTTGACTCCAGTACGTGCTTTGTTTCCACCAGGGTATTGCTATCATTATATGGATGACATTTTGTTGGCCGCAGCAACGCCACAAGAATTGAGTGAAATGGAAAATAAAGCACGTGAGTCATTAAATCAGTATGGGCTGGTTGTTGTACCTGAGGAAGTGCAACGACAAGAGCCATGGCTTTATTTGGGCATGAAAATTTTGGATCAGACAGTGATACCACAACCTATAAAACTGCAAGTAAAAATCAAAACACTGAATGATGTGCAAAAATTGGCAGGAATGATCAATTTGGTAAGGCCTTATGTAGGAATCCCCTCTTCTCAATTGCAGCCATTGTTTGATCTCTTGCGAGGAGACACTAATATTTCTGCCCCTCGCACTTTGACAACAGAAGCACAGCAGGTAATTGCGAAAATTGAACAAGCAATCAGTAGTAAGCACGTATGGAGAATTGATTTGACAGTGTCTGTACAAGCAATTGTTTTGATTGATCAATGCATTCCTTTTGCTATGATCACGCAATGGCATGAGAAGTGGGGAGATCCTCTACATATTTTAGAGTGGGTGTTTTTGCCAGCCAAATCAAAAAAGACAGCCCCAGGTCTTTTTGAACTGGTGGCTCAGGTAATTATTAAAATCAGATTACGTTGCATGGAATTAATGGCAAGAGATCCAGAAACGATCATGCTTCCTGTGCAAAGTGATTATTTTGAGTGGTGTATGGCTAATAGCTCTGCACTACAAGCAGCTATGATGAATTATACGGGTCAAATCAGTTATCATTTGCCCTCACATCCAGTGATTAAATTAGGCAGTCAGGTAAGATTTGGTCAGAAGCAATTGAATCAATCGAGCCCAGTAAATGGACCTACAGTATTTACAGATGGATCAGGAAGGACGGGCAAGGCAGCCATTGTTTGGAAGGACGGTCCACAGTGGCAACATCAAGTAGAATATCAGGAAGGATCACCATAAGTGGTCAAACTTAGAGCAATGACCATGGCATTCCAGGCCTTTCCTGGCCCTGTGAATATTGTGACAGACTCTGCTTATGTGGCTGGGCTTGTACAACGGTTGGATAAAGCTGTATTGGGACATGTGTTTAATTAAAAGTTATTTGGTATTTTAAAACTGTTATGGCTTGAAATTCAGAAGCGTCATCATGAATATTATGTCATGCATGTTAAAGGTCATACTACGTTAGCAGGTTTCATAATAGAAGGAAATGCAAAAGCAGATTCTCTAGTTTCAGCAGTGACTTTAGGACCTGTTCCTGATATTAAACAACAGGCAATAGCATCACATCATTTCTATCATCAAGGCTATCGTGCCTTGAGACGACACTTTGGCATTTCAAATTCTGAGGCACGTGCTATTGTTGCTGCGTGCCCTGATTGTCACGGTCAGCATATTCCTACTTATTATGGTACCAATCCCCGTGGCCTTCGAACCTTGCAAATTTGGCAAACTGATGTTACACATGTACCTGAATTTGGGCGCTTGAAGTATGTTCATGTCTCTATAGACACCTTTTCTTCTGCTATCGTTGCCACTGCTCATACTGCAGAATCTGCACGGGATGCAATACGTCATTGGCAGCGTGCATTTTCCTTCTTGGGCGTTCCGCAACAGGTAAAAACAGACAATGGCTCAGCATATGTATCCCGAAAAGTTGCTTCATTTCTACAGCTCTGGGGAGTATCTCATGTTACAGGTATTCCTCATTCTCCCACAGGGTAAGGTATTGTGGAACGTGCTCATGGCACACTCAAGCGTTTTCTTTTAAAACAGAAAGGGGAAATGTTGGGTGAACCACCTGATGCACGCTTGGCTAAAGTCACATATGTTTTAAACTTTTTGCAGGTTTCTGATGATGCCCAGATGCCGCCCATTCTACGTCACGTTTCTTCTTTAGTGACTCAAGAAAGGGTGGGTCCAGGGGCAAAAGTGTTGGTGCGGGATTTGCGCACAGGACAATGGACGGGTCCACATGAATTATTAACCTGGGGGAGAGGTTATGCTTGTGTCTCTACAGATCAAGGACCACAATGGTTGCCTGTGCGAAATGTGAAACCTGTGTTGCCTTCCTAACGATGATTGCTGCAGCTGCTTCATCTTGGATGCCTGCACAGACAAAAACTAACATGTGGATTACTTTAGCCAACATGACTGGCCAGGACTCCATATGCCTAGCTATGGCATCTCCGGAAAACCCGTTCCACACATGCTTGGTTGGCATCCCCCTTGATGACTACAGCAGCATCACACAACTGTTTCAAAATAGTGGTCGGTGCAGAGGCATTGCAACAAACTGTAATAATACTAACATGGCACTTTGGATTAACTGTCTCCCGGAAATAGACGTTGAACCATAGGAACTGGAATTGCTGGGATGTGTGCCCATGGATGCTTGTATCCAGCTGGTTTGTGAAAAGTGCCAGGACAATATGCTAAAGCATGAATGGATAAGACTGCAAAATGTTAATGCTACCCTTGATGACTACAGAAATTAAACTTGTTGGTGCAATGCCTCGCAGAAGAATCCAAGGGGTGTTGTTAACAATGTGGGACAGCGACCCCCGAAACTCCCGTATGGTGTATTCCTATTCTGCGGAGATAGAGCTTGGCCAGGAATTCCTTCTAATGCTGTTGGAGGACCATGTAGTTTGGGACGATTAACTCTCTTAATGCCCAATGTATCCATGACAGTCGATCACAGAAAAGCAACACGGGAAAAACGTTTTTTGCATGCATATAAGTCAAAATGTGATGACAGAGTAGATTCTTGGGGATCAGGATTAAGGGTTTTAGGATCTCTTGTACCTGGTGTTGGCTCAGCTAAAGCTCTAAATACTTTAGAAAAATTAGGATGTTGGCTAGCTAAGCAAACTAACAGAACTTCTAAGGCTTTAAGTGGACTTTTGTTAGATGTAGATTCTGTAAGACATGCTACACTGCAGAATAGAGCTGCAATAGATTTTTTGTTATTAGCTCAAGGGCACGGGTGTGAAGATTTTGATGGTATGTGCTGTATGAAGTTGTCAGATCATTCTGAGTCAATTCATAAAAGCATACAATTGTTGAAAGAAGGGGTTCAAAGGTTACAAGTTGATGATGGATGGGATTGGTTAAATAAATTGTTTAGTAGCTGGGCACCTTCAAGATGGTTGTTATCAGTAGTGAAAACAGGACTGATCGTTTTGATGATTGTTGTGGTTGTGTTACTAATGTTGCCATGCATGATTTCTCTGCTGCAAAGGGCCCTGCAGCGGACAATGAGGGCAGCATTTTTAGCACAAATACAAAAAGGGGGAATTGTGGGAAACTGCAGCGGGTCTGTGGAATCCTTGACAGAAAATATGGGAGTAGAGATCAGCCTTGAAGATATTAAGATTTACCCTTGAGAAGGATGGGAGTAAAGGAGTATCCGGAGGTATGGAGTTGTACCCATGAGAGAGGAGAGATGTACCCGTGAGAGAGAAGGGGATAGAAGAATAACACAGATGATAGCAAAATTAACCAATGAGATGTTAGTGCTGTAACTTGTAACCAATAGTGAAAAGACACATGAACTGGTAGATTTGTATAAAAATGCACTTGTAGCAATAAATGGCACCCTATTACTTAATCTTGAAGGAACTTGGTCCATATCGTTTGTCCGTCTCAGCCGCGACAGTGTACAGAGAAAGAGGACCCGGGTTCACGATCACTGCGCAGCTGCAACCAGGAGGAGCCGGAGGTGGAGACTATGGAAATGGTCTCCTGGAACTCATTGTAATAAGAACTACCTTCTCAGGGACAGGTTATGAATATGTATAGGCATTCCTAAAACTTTCATGAATATGTAACACTTTACTGCATTTAACCAAGCTCACAGCTACTGCAATTTTACACACATATTAGGTGAAGTGGTTCCCCTTCTGTCCAGCGTCGTAAATAAATACATACCTTCTTTATAACCTCAAGGGTTGTAAGGTCATTCCGCACCTCATTTTGGGGAGCCAGCCAGGGGGGTGTTTTGCTTGCCTTTTTGAACAATTGGGAAGGGATGTCTTAGGTGCGCCCTGAAGATTTTTTTTGGAAAGATCTCCACCTCCGTTGTTCATTGCAGGAGCAGACAAAAGACCTCCAGCCACGACAGCGGATAAGGTATGTTGTAATAAATTTAATTTAAATGCATTTGATTGCATTTGGCGGAGAGCCAGTAAGGCGTGGAGAGACGTCTCACGCGTGGCCACAGTTCCGCAGTGGGAAGAGGTACCTGGAAAATGGGGCGAGTTGCTGTCTGTTTGTGGGTACAGCTGCTAGCGATCTTGGGGGTAGATCGAGCAACTCTGCGATTTCTGCGTCTCGATTCCGAGAGCCAGGATGGACTTTTGCTCATGACTAATTTAGCAAGAGTGAAGGGTAATGCAGAAATCATTTTTTTCAGCTGCTGAAAAAGGTAATGGTGAAAAAGGAATAATTGGTCTATAACTGCGTGTTATCTTTTGTAAGTGCCCAGGCATTCCATGCATTCCATTCTAAATCGTAAAGTAACTCGTGAACCGTAAGGCCAACGAGCCGTCTCTGTGTGAGCTGTGTGTGTGCTACTTACAGTAATTGCTGTTTATGGTGGTACGCTTTAGCATGTATAAAGCAGAAGATGAGCTTAAAACACCTTGATTTAAGTCACGTGACATATGAGTTAAAATTACAGTGCGCACAATGTAAGAAAGTATATGCAGATATATTTTTCACCCTCCTAAATCAGGGACGTGATAACAAAATGGGAACCGGTTCCATTAAAATACTAAAATACCATCTTGCTCTTCTCAGGATGCATCCTTACACATCAGAGTAACTTAGTGGGGAAACCTGATAAAAGAAAGATTATTATATTCACTTGTGGTTTGAATGTGGGGCTATATCAATTAGTCGCAATTAAATGTTGTTCTCCAGAACTTGGAAAATAGGATGAGATACAGTACTTTAAGATAATTTGCTTTTATTGGTATCTAATAATTTTGGGACCAGGAAAGGATTTAAGTTGTTAAACTCTGATCTGTATTGAATTTATGTGCTAGTCGGAGATATGGAAAAAGAACAAACTAAATGTTATGATGGATGTGAGCTTGGGAGATTGTATTTAAAAATGGTTTGTAAGTGGCTAGAATATGAACTGAATTGGATCTAGGAAAATAGAAATAATGGACTTAGGTTTAATATGACGTTTTCTGACGTCTGCAAAGGTAAATGGGACTGAGGAACGTAACTATCGCTGAGCTAATTGGAATTGCATATGAAGTGTATTATGACTGGAATTAAATGGAAAAACAAGAAAGCAAAATATCCCAGGCCTGTGTTGTAACATAAATCACAAGCCTGTGACAAGCTGTAAGATAAACTTAACCTCCCCTGTCCGCATAGCCTTGCCTGTGTCTAAACTGCAGCAAGGAAAGAAGAAAAAAAGAAAAAAAAAAATAGAAAAAATGCTGCTAGAAGCAGCAGAGGGGGAGGAGGGGGGGGGAGGACAAGCCGTATGCCTCTCGGGGTAGCCTGACACCTGAAATGGTGCGAGCTCCCCTAGAGAAGTTATAGAAACTGAGGGCAACAGAAAGTAGACATTTGGAAATGTTGTTAGGTGAAGCTGGGAGAGTATTCAGTAACAGGGAAAAGGAAGATTGTTGAAAGGATAAGAAAGTATGGAACTGAAGAGGTTGGAAGGCTTTGGAAGCCTTTAGAGAGAGGTCAGTATATATATATTGGGAAAATGAATGTTGGGGAAGGTACAGAGGAAGTAGGCAGAAAGAGAAACGGACAGTAGCAAGTTTTGAAAAAGACTGATGGGAACCTAGAATGAACAGAAACAAGTGGAATTTTTGGTGGATTGACAATAAGTAACAATTACATAGTAGGTAAAGGGAATCACTGGCCAAAGTGAAAGGGCGTATTTTTGTGAACCTTTGAAATACAAATTGGGTAAACAAGTAGGTATTGATAAATTTCTATATATGTCCAATTCCTTGAAACCTTTTTGGGAGAAATTTGTTGGAACAAATGGATGCAGTAATCAGATTTGAAAAAGGAGAAATTATTCTGGAGGTAAATGATCAGCAATATCTGAAAATAATGGGCTTGCTTTTAGCAACTGTTCCCACAGAAGGCAAGATTAATGAGGAAGTCATGAACCAAGTGTATCCCAGGATATAGACTACTGATGTACCTAGAAGGGCAAAAATGCTGTACCCGTCGAGGTAAAAATCAAAGAAGGAGAAAAGCCGGTAAGGATAAAACAATGCCCTTAGAAAAGGGAGGACAGGGAAGGAATTCGGCTAGTAATAGAGAAATTCATACAAATCAGGTTATAAACAGAATAACGGAGGACCTCTACCCAGTGGTAGCAAACACCTTTCTGACTGTATTAACTCTAATTTGATTTGGTTTACTGTTTTAGATTTAAAAGATGCCTTTTTGCCTCTCTCTCCGTGAAGCCAGCCAGACAATATTTATGTAAAACCCAGCTCACATGGAAGGTGTTGCCACAAGGATTTTAAAACAGCCCGACAATATTTGGAAATCAGCTTGCTAAAGATCTTGAATCTTGGGAAGCCCCATCTGATGAAGGACAGATGCAACAATATTGTGGATGATCACTACCAGGACACAGAAGACGTGCATAACCTGAACTGTAAGTTTATTGAACTTTTTGGGGCTCCAAGGATACTGGGTATCACAGAAGAAAGCCCAGATGATAAAGCAACAAGTAACTTATTTGGGCTATGGAATTAGTGCAGGGCAGAGGACCCTGGGACAGGCTCGAAAGGAGGCTGTATGCCAAACTCCAAAGCCTCAAACTGTAAAAGAATTACGGACCCTTTTTGGGCATGACAGAGTGGTGCCGGTTGTGGATTTATAATTATGGATTGTTTGTCAAGCCGTTGTATGTACTAGCAGTCACAGATGAACACCTGCAATGGAATAAAGGAACTACACGAGCCTTTTGAAAAACTTGGTGAGGCTTTCATGACAGCACCTGTCTTAGGGCTCCTAGATGTGAGTAAACCATTTTTTTCTATTCTCTCACGAGAAGCAGGAAATAGTCTTGGGTATACTGGTATAGGATATTGGCCCGTACCGACGAGCAGTGGCCTATTTCTCCAAACAATTAGATGCAACTGCAAAAGGGTGGACTGGATGCCTGCGGGCAGTTGCAACAGTGGTACTGAACATACAGGAGGCCCGGAAATTTACCATGGGTCAGAAAATGACTGTGCTAGTATCCCACACGGTGTCTACAGTTCTAAAAGAAAAAGGGGGACATTAGCTTTCCCCACAAAGATTTCTCAAATATCAAGCTAAATCATCATCACTAACATTGTCAATCCAGCTTCTTTCCTCAGCAATAACATTGGAAAACCAGTTCATCATAATTGCCTGGAAACCATCGAAGCAACATACTCCAGCCGACCAGATCTAAAGGACAATCCTATGGAGAACACTGAGAACTGTTTTACGGACAAAAGCAGCAATATCCTGAATAGTGAAAGGCATGCTGGTTATGCTATAACTACTAGCCATGAAGTGATGGACTCTGGACCTCTGCCTAAAAGTACTTCAGCACAAAAGGCAGAAATAATCGCCCTTACCTGTGCTCTGGAACTAGCTGAAGGTAAAACTGTGAACTTTTATAAGGACTCTAAGTGTGCTTTCAGGGTTGTGCATGCGCACAGAACAATTTGGAAAGAAGAAGGACTCTTGAACTCTCAAGGCAAACATATCAAACATGCAGAAGAAATATTAGCAGCTCAGCTTCCTAAGAAGGTGACAATCATGCATATCAAGGCGCACCAGAAAGTGAGCTCGGAATTGGAAAAAAGAAAATGAGCTGGTGGACAGAGAGGCAAAACTGGTACCTAAGCAAAAGGTAAAAGCAGAAAGTGCCCTGGTCCCCGACGGGCAGGTTATTTTAGAAGGTAAGCCAGAATATACTAAGGAAGACTGAAAACTTACTATAGATTTAGAGGAATCATATAATGAGGAAGGGTGGGCTCACACCCCACAAGGGAAAACTTATTGTTACCCCCTATTTAGTTTGGCCTTTAGTAGCAGAAGCATTATATAAACATTTGATCAAAAATAGTAACTACAAATTTGTATACTACTGTAAGACAGGTGACACAGCAATGTGATATTTGCCTCCAGACTAATCCTAAGAATATACCTAAGCCAGAAATGGGTCAAATTGGGAAAGGAAATGGACCTGGGCAATAATGGCAAATTGATTTTGGGGAACTCGAAGTCTTGGCCCAGTCCCAGGGATATGAGATAATTGGCATTAGTGAAACATGGTGGGATGAGTCCTGTGACTGGTGTGCCATGATGGATGGCTACAGGCTATTCAGGAAGGATATGCAGGGTAGGAGAGGGGGGGGGTGGGGTGGCATTGTATGTAGCGGAGGAGCTGGAATGCATGGAGCTGGCAGTTGGTGATGGCAAAGTTGAGAGCCTCTGGGTAAGGATTAAGGGTCAGACAAATAAAGCGGATGTCGTTGTAGGAGTCTATATAGACTACCCAGCCAGGATGATGACAGTGATGAGTTATTCTTTAAGAAACTAAGGGATGCCTCCAAGTCATCTGCCCTTATCCTTATGGGGGACTTCAACTTGCCAGATGTCAACTGGGAATATCACACAGCTGGCACCAACAGGTCCAGAAGATTCCTAAACCATATGGATGATAACTTCCTGGTACAGGTACTAAAGGAACTGACCAGGAAAGGTGCCTTCCTAGATTTGCTCCTCACTAACAGAGAGGAGCTTCTGGGTGAAGTGTTGATTGGTGGCTGCCTTGGCCACATCAACCACAAAGCAGTCAGGTTTAAAATCTACGCTAACAGAAAGAAATTTGCCAGCAAGACCTCAACTCTGGATATGAGGAGAGCAGACTTCAGGTTGCTCAGGGAACTACTGTCGCGGTTGAGACGGACAAACGACATGGACCAAATTCTTTCAAGATGAAAGTAATAGGTGCCATTTATTGCTACAAGTGCATTTTTATACAATTCTACCAGTTCATGTGTCTTTTCACTATTGGTTACAAGTTACAGCACTAACATCTTATTGGCTAATTTTGCTATCATCCATGTTATTCTTCTATCCCCTTCTCTCTCACGGGTACATCTCTCCTCTCTCACGGGTACAACTCCATACCTCCAGATACTCCTTTACTCCCATCCTTCTCAAGGGTAAATCTTAATATCTTCAAGGCTGATCTCTACTCCCATATTTTCTGTCAAGGATTCCACAGACCCGCTGCAGTTTCCCACAATTCCCCCTTTTTGTATTTGTGCTAAAAATGCTGCCCTAATTGTCCGCTGCAGGGCCCTTTGCAGCAGAGAAATCATGCATGGCAACATTAGTAACACAACCACAACAATCATCAAAACGATCAGTCCTGTTTTCACTACTGATAAAAACCATCTTGAAAGCCCCCAGCTACTAAACAATTTATTTAACCAATCCCATCCATCATCAACTTGTAACCTTTGAACCCCTTCTTTCAACAATTGTATGCTTTTATGAATTGACTCAGAATGATCTGACAACTTCATACAGCACATACCATCAAAATCTTCACACCCGTGCCCTTGAGCTAATAACAAAAAATCTATTGCAGCTCTATTCTGCAGTGTAGCATGTCTTACAGAATCTACATCTAACAAAAGTCCACTTAAAGCCTTAGAAGTTCTGTTAGTTTGCTTAGCTAGCCAACATCCTAATTTTTCTAAAGTATTTAAAGCTTTAGCTGTGCCAACACCAGGTACAAGAGATCCTAAAACCCTTAATCCTGATCCCCAAGAATCTACTCTGTCATCACATTTTAACTTATATGCATGCAAAAAACGTTTTTCCCGTGTTGCTTTTCTGTGATCGACTGTCATGGATACATTGGGCATTAAGAGAGTTAATCGTCCCAAACTACATGGTCCTCCAACAGCATTAGAAGGAATTCCTGGCCAGGCTCTATCTCCGCAGATCAAGAATACACCATACGGGAGTTTTCGGGGTCGCTGTCCCACATTGTTAACAACACCCCTTGGATTCTTCTGCGAGGCATTGCACCAACGAGTTTCATTTCTGTAGTCATCAAGGGCAGCATTAACATTTTGCAGTCTTATCCATTCATGCTTTAGCATATTGTCCTGGCACTTTTCACAAACCAGCTGGATACAAGCATCCATGGGCACACATCCCAGCAATTCCAGTTCCTGTGGTTCAACGTCTATTTCCGGGAGACAGTTAATCCAAAGTGCCATGTTAGTATTATTACAGTTTGTTGCAATGCCTCTGCACCGACCACTATTTTGAAACAGTTGTGTGATGCTGCTGTAGTCATCAAGGGGGATGCCAACCAAGCATGTGTGGAACGGGTTTTCCGGAGATGCCATAGCTAGGCATATGGAGTCCTGGCCAGTCATGTTGGCTAAAGTAATCCACATGTTAGTTTTTGTCTGTGCAGGCATCCAAGATGAAGCAGCTGCAGCAATCATCATTAGGAAGGCAACACAGGTTTCACATTTCACACAGGCAACCATTGTGGTCCTTGATCTGTAGAGACACAAGCATAGCCTCTCCCCCAGGTTAATGATTCATGTGGACCCGTCCATTGTCCTGTGCGCAAATCCCGCACCAACACTTTTGCCCCTGGACCCACCCTTTCTTGAGCCACTAAAGAGGAAACGTGACATAGAATGGGCGGCATCTGGGCATCATCAGAAACCTGCAAGAAGTTTAAAAGATATGTGACTTTAGCCAAGAGTGCATCAGGTGGTTCACCCAACATTCCCCCTTTCTGTTTTAAAAGAAAACGCTTGAGCGTGCCATGAGCACGTTCCACAATACCTTACCCTGTGGGAGAATGAGGAATACCTGTAACATGAGATACTCCCCAGAGCTGTAGAAATGAAGCAACTTTTCGGGATACATATGCTGAGCCATTGTCTGTTTTTACCTGTTGCGGAACGCCCAAGAAGGAAAATGCACGCTGCCAATGACGTATTACATCTCGTGCAGATTCTGCAGTATGAGCAGTGGCAACGATAGCAGAAGAAAAGGTGTCTATAGAGACATGAACATACTTCAAGCGCCCAAATTCAGGTACGTGTGTAACATCAGTTTGCCAAATTTGCAAGGTTCGAAGGCCACGGGGATTGGTACCATAATAAGTAGGAATATGCTGACCGTGACAATCAGGGCACGCAGCAACAATAGCACGTGCCTCAGAATTTGAAATGCCAAAGTGTCGTCTCAAGGCACGATAGCCTTGATGATAGAAATGATGTGACGCTATTGCCTGTTGTTTAATATCAGAAACAGGTCCTAAAGTCACTGCTTTTGCATTTCCTTCTATTATGAAACCTGCTAACGTAGCATGACTTTTAACATGCATGACATAATATTCATGATGACGCTTCTGAATTTCAAGCCATAACAGTTTTAAAATACCAAATAACTTTTCATTAGACACATGTCCCAATACAGCTTTATCCAACCGTTGTACAAGCCCAGCCACATAAGCAGAGTCTGTCACAATATTCACAGGGCCAGGAAAGGCCTGAAACGCCATGGTCATTGCTCTAAGTTCGACCACTTGTGGTGATCCTTCCTGATGTTCTACTTGATGTTGCCACTGTGGCGCATCCTTCCAAACAATGGCTGCCTTGCCCGTTCTTCCTGATCCATCTGTAAATACTGTAGGTCCATTTACTGGGCTCGATTGATTCAATTGCTTCTGACCAAATCTTACCTGACTGCCTAATTTAATCACTGGATGTGAGGGCAAATGATAACCGATTTGACCCGTATAATTCATCATAGCTGCTTGTAGTGCAGAGCTATTAGCCATACACCACTCAAAATAATCACTTTGCACAGGAAGCATGATCGTTTCTGGATCTCTTGCCATTAATTCCATGCAACGTAATCTGATTTTAATAATTACCTGAGCCACCAGTTCAAAAAGACCTGGGGCTGTCTTTTTGATTTGGCTGGCAAAAAGACCCACTCTAAAATATGTAGAGGATCTCCCCACTTCTCATGCCATTGTGCGATCATAGCAAAAGGAATGCATTGATCAATCAAAACAATTGCTTGTACAGACACTGTCAAATCAATTCTCCATACGTGCTTACTACTGACTGCTTGTTCAATTTTCGCAATTACCTGCTGTGCTTCTGTTGTCAAAGTGCGAGGGGCAGAAATATTAGTGTCTCCTTGCAAGAGATCAAACAATGGCTGCAATTGAGAAGAGGGGATTCTTACATAAGGCCTCACCCAATTGATCATTCCTCCCAATTTTTGCACATCATTCAGTGTTTTGATTTTTACTTGCAGTTTTATAGGTTGTGGTATCACTGTCTGATCCAAAATTTTCATGCCCAAATAAAGCCATGGCTCTTGTCGTTGCACCTTCTCAGGTGCAATAACCAGCCCATACTGATTTAATGACTCACGTGCTTTATTTTCCATTTCACTCAATTCTTGTGGCGTTGCTGCCGCCAACAAAATGTCATCCATATAATGACAGCAATACCCTGATGGAAACAAAGCACGTACTGGAGTCAAAGCTTTTGCCACATACCATTGACATATGGTAGGTGAATTTTTCATCCCTTGTGGCAGCACTTTCCAATGATACCTTTTCGCTGGCTCTCCATTATTTACAGATGGAACAGTAAAGGCAAACTTTTCCATGTATCGTTCTGCAAAAGGAATAGTAAAGAAACAATCCTTCAAATCTATTACAACAATTTCCCATTGCATTGGAATCATTGTAGGAGAAGGTAAACCTGGTTGCAAAGCTCCCATAGCTGCCATAACCTCATTAACCTTTCGTAGGTCATGTAATAATCTCCATTTTCCAGATTTCTTTTTGATAACAAACACAGGAGTTTTCCAAGGGCTATGTGAGATCTCTATGCGTCCGGCAGCTAGCTGTTCCCTCACAAGAGATTGCAGGGCTGTAAGTTTTTCCTGAGCAAGGGGCCACTGATTGTCCCATACTGGTCTTTCTGTTAACCATCTTAGTGCTAAAGTGGGCCGAGAAATACCCTGCAGCACAGTGACCCCTGTTAAAAATCCGTAGTTATCCGTACTCCCCACTGCCCTAGGCAATCCCTCCCCCATAAATTCAGCGGGGCTGGGGCCACATAAGGTCTCACTGTAGCCCTTTGGTTTTCAGGATTAGCAATCACTATTGGTTTAGCTGACATCAAACTGTTTGCGACTCCACCCAGTCCCATCACACCCACAGTATTTGAAACCAAGGGCCAAGAAGGAGGCCAGTCCTGTTGTGAAATTATAGTGACATCTGCTCCTGTATCAAGCAGTCCAGTAAGGGTCACCTGGCTGGGAACAAAAGCATTCATTATGAGTGTACAAACCATTGTGGCCTTTTCTCTAACCACTGTTTGAGACCAAAAAATAAGTGGCTTTCCAGTTGAACCAGGTCCATTCTCCCCACGAAGAACTTGCTCAGTCCTAGGAACAGAACTCAAAAAGGGCACAAGGTGAGCTAAAAGTGTTCCTTTTTGTATTGTCACAGGTGGTGTCGTTGTGGAAAACAAGGCACAAATTTGTCCTGTATAGTCCGCATCAATAACCCCCACGTGTACTATTAATCCTTGCAGGGTACTACTTGATCGTCCTATTAACAAAGCACTCAGTCCCCTGCCAATTGGCCCCCAAGCATCCAGGGGCACTTTATGCACCTCTTGAGTTGTTATAGTTACTGTGTGGGCGGTGGATACATCCATCCCGGCTGCTCCGCTGGTTTTTCCTGATAGTGTGTCACAAAGGGCTGCATGTGCACTGACCCCAGAAACGGATTGCCAGGGTTGCAAGGCGTTGTTGAAGGAGGCATTTGTGTCTGCACGCGCCCCTTCGCGCTCTTCTCGTCTTTTCCCTGTGGCAGTAGCTGTCCGTTAGAATGATACCTAGAATGGCACTGCTTAGAAAATGTCCTTTTTTTCCACATTTGAAGCAAGTTACTGAGGCTGTATCATAGACAGGTGTGTGTACAGCTTTTGAAGCCTGTTTGTTTTTATGTGGACTGAGGAGTCTTACATGACCATTCCGACCGCGTTCATAGCATTTTTGATATTGTATTTTAGCTGCTGCCATAGCAGCAGCAAGTGCAGTCATTTTATGTTCCACTGAACCGACCTTGGCACAAGCAGTAATCATTGCTTCTAAAGTTGGATCCCCTGGCAAGGCTTCAATCACCTTTTGGCAATCTGAATTAGCATTATCACGAGCTAGCTGTTTTACTAGCAGTCCCCGGACATTCGCATAGAATACCTGACTTTCGACAGACGCTAGTAATTTTTCAACGAAGGAAAGAAACGGCTCTTTAGGACCCTGCTTGATAGCAGTATATCTCTGTTTTGGTTCTGCCAGCTCTGCTGTTCTAATTATAGCCTGGATCCCTATGGCCTTCACTTGCTCAAGCACTAGAGGAGGCCATTGCGCTTGAAGTTGCGGATCAATAAACTGCCCCGAGCCCATCAATACATCCACACCAGTAGAAGAACAGGGATCAGTTTCTGGGAAGCGTATGTTTACCACTGCTTGTGCCTCAGCCCTTTGCTGCCAAATACTTTGAAACACTGAGAGCTGTACAGGTTGAAAAATAATCTGAGCTAACTGAGAAACATCGTAGGGAGTCATAGCTTCCATAGATAACAAACGTAACAGCTGCATAACCGCGGGGGAGTTAGGCCCGTACTGAACAGTGGATTTTTACAAATCTCAAATTACTTTCCAGGAATTAGAAACGTGCTCATGGGGCTCCCCCCCTGCAGGGTTATGGTATATGACGGGAAACGCCATAGAGTCAACAGGTTCAATGGGTGGCGCCTCAATAACAGGGGTAGGAACCGATATAGTTTCAGATAAGTCCCAGTCTTGGCACTGGTCTGGCTTGGTCTCAATCTTTACCTTTGGTCCTCTTGCATATGAACAAGGCCAAAGAAGGGTTAAATCCTTTTGAAATCCTGTATGGGAGACCCTATAGTTGTACAGAAGGGGATGTCTGCACAAGAAGGGGATGAAATTATGACTTGTTATATGGTAGTATTGGGTAAACAACTTAACAAAATTGGAAAACGTGTTTGGAAACTTGGAGTAGGGGTCTGGATGGGCCAGTACAAAACATCCAACTGGGAGGACTATGTGTATGTGAAGTCTCTTGCAGAAAAGGACTTTGGAACCACAATAGGAAGGTCCATCTTTCACTGCTATCAAGATTAAAGAATGGAATGCCTGGATCCATCATTCTAGAGTGAAGAAAGCCTGCAAAGCACCATGAAGGGTAACCCAGGCGCAACCTGGAAAATGGTGTTTCATACAGTCATAACCTTAGCACGTGGGTGGGACGAAAACTGGCATGAGCAAGATCTGAATAAAACCATGGGGGGATGCTTTAAATTGGTGCTTTGGAATCAAAACAATTAGAGTATATATATTACATTGCCCACTTCTGCAGTAGAGAGCTTTAAATTTGTAGTAATTAACCAAAACCTTTCTGAAATTCTGTCAAAGAAATTGGGTTATGTCCACCTTGACATGTTTTGGTCCTTCTGGACCTTCTGGGTAACCTTTTGGTCCCTTTGGTCCTTTTGGTCCTTCTGGGTGACCAGCCCAGGCGGCACTTAGTACCTCAGCAAGAAGAAACCCAAAAGAGAAGACAAATGCTACAATTGCAGTGAGCGGGGTCACCATGCCAAAGAATGTAAGCTCCCATCGCACCCCAGAAGATGCCATTTCTGCCGGAGCACCAGCCATATGGTTGTCAGCTGCCCCAAAAGAGCTCAGCAGCGTGGTAGACAAACACCAGGAGCCTGACTTTTGCATTAACGTTAAAAATCTGTTTAAGGATAGAGATGGGTTTTCTCAGGTAGAAATAGCCTTCTTACCTGTGGCCAGATAAAACATAGATAAAGAATCATCACATTAGTAAAAGACTTTACTAACCTTTTAGAAAAGGGGGGAATGATACAGGGAATTGACAATTAACTAATTAACACTTAAAAAAACTAACACTTGACACTTAAAGATCTAACCCTACCCCACATCACTAAAGACACTTAGAGAGCTAAGCCTTTAACCCACATCACTATTGCCTAGCCTTGCTTAACTCTGTGTAACTTATTGTACGAAAAACAGGACTTCACTGACGCCTTGCAAAAATAATAATCCTTGGGTGCATCCTTGGGTGAACTAGATTACAGAAACTTGGGCAGAGGACAGGAGATATGCCAGTTTTAACCAACTCAGCAGTCTGAGACCTAACCAACTCATCACACTGGACCAAAAGTGACCGTGTACAGAGAAAGAGGACCCGGGTTCACAATCACTGCGCAGCTGCAGCCAGGAGGAGCCAGAGGTGGAGACTATGGAAATGGTCTCCCGGAACTCGTTGTAATAAGAACCGCCTTCTCGGGGACAGGTTATGAATATGTATAGGTGTTCCTAAAACTTTCATGAATATGTAACACTTTACTGCATTTAACCAAGCTCACAGCTACTGTAATTTTACACACGTATTAGGTGAAATGATTCCCCGTGTGTCCGGCATCGTAAATAAATACATACCTTCTTTATAACCTCAAGGGTTGTAAGGTCATTCCGTGCCTCACCATCATGATGAACCTGAATGGATCAGTGCCTGGGGATGCTACATCTCATCCATTTCCAGTCTAACCTTGCTCTTGTCCAGAGGTTTTGAGCAAACGTGTTTTTTTTACCCTCCCCCCCCATTCTCACACCTCAGATGCTCATCTCCAAACCCTACCAACACCCTTAACTCCCACCAGGAAGAGCAGAGACCAAAAATGCTCAACTTTAGCCAAGCAAAACTTAATCCACTACCAGTCCCTTCCAGCTCCTAGGACTGAGGGAACTTTGCTCATAAAGTAAACCCCCCAACAAAGTGTAGGCAAGCTGTCAGGATCTGACCCTCCAGGGCTTACCACTGTGGTAATGCGAAACCAGGCACACTGGCAACAAGATGTTTAAACCTCAGTGATTCATAACACTGCAGAGTTTACAGGAAATGTAACACCATTCATGATTAAGAAATGCTTTTTAAATATATAAAATAATCACTTATCCCCTGAGCAGCAGATGCAAATTATGCATAGCATTAGCCTCATACACCAACCGCTATAATTCCGGTGTAGCATGAAGCTATTTTCCATGGCTCTAGAAGTCCTTTAATCTGCTTTTTGACATCAAATGACAAATGTATTGCCTGGGATCATTAACAGGATGACTAACAAAAGCTGATACATGAATTTACAAATGAAATTAAAGATATTAATATTAAAAGCTAGGCTACAAGAAAGAGAAATGTAGATTTAGCAAACCACAACAAACGCAATAATCTGCATGAGATGTATAGCTCCTTTCCTGGCAGGCAAATTAGAGACATGGTATTTTCTGCCTTGAGGATGTGGAAAGTGCCAGGCTTGACAGATACCTCTCCTGAAGCATTAGCACCCCGATTACCTTCATACACTGCCTGAGATTCAAAAAAAGCTTCTCAAGTTTGCCAGCAAATACCACACCAGGGCTGAAAATACACTGATAATCTTGCATCACCAAATCCTCATACAAAGAAAATACCTTTAGACTGTGGTCAGTTTGTTGCCAATTACTTTATTTTATTAAAAAAAAAAAAAAATCAACACCTCAAACTAGATTCTTATCTTACTCATCCCAGTATAAATGCCAAGCAGCTCTTTTTAAAAAAAGTTGAGGATTTATTCACATATAAACACATTCAGACCTTTCTAGCTTACTGTCCAGTCCCACATCCAGGGAGCTTCACCACAAACACACAGCTTATTTCTGACCTCAGCTGCTCCTCATGGAGGTTTGGAGCTCCCAGAAGAATCTGTTTAAGCCTCAGCTCCCACCAAATGATGATGATCAGCCCTGAATGAACCAGACAAACATCCTCTACTGCCCCCCAAGAAGTACAGACAAATGAGATCCTACTTAATGCTGCAGGGCTGCGTAAGAACAGGCATCTCCTCTGATATATATACATATATTTAAAAAAAAAAAAAAAAAAAAAAGAGGAGAAAGCTTCCTTCTGTCTGTAGATGCCCAGTTTTCAAGCAGATATCATGGAAACAGGTTGGTCAGGCAAAGTGCTCATGAGTTGTGCCTCCTCGCACCCACAGCTTCCAAAAAAACAAGATCCCTTTGGATATATCAGGACCTTGAGCTAGCAGCGTGACTGAAGGATCAGATGCCACCAGGAGAATGAGAAAGCCCAGAGACACAACACAAAAGCACTGCTGTGGAGGGCACATTTGTTATGGGGACATTTCCAATCCCACCCTCTGCTGGAGGAGCCCAACATGGGGAGCTGCTATAGCACAGCGGGTGCCTGAGGGGCTATGTTTCTGAATGACTTTTAGAGGAGAGCAAGTTTTTGGAGCAGCTCCTAACCCAATCCGGTGTTGGGTGGCTGGATACCTGGCCTGGCAGGCTGTTCAGCTCCATCAGAGTTCTGCTCAAGGTCCCTTCAAAGAAGTCCCAGAAGGGTACCCATAGCCCGGCTTTCTCCTCATTTAGGGAAATGGCTGCTCCTTGTACCGTTTGGGGAAGAAGGTGGAGGAGCAACACATGGTAACAGCTCTACCTCATCACTTGAGCCCCCCAGGGAAAAACAGCAATGGCCTATGGCTCCATCTAAGCTGACGGGGTGTCACCTTCAGGCAAGGCAGCCTCTGCAAGCGACCAGGAACACAGGGATGTGGGGCAAGAGACAGACATCCAGGTCCTTCTCCGAGTTACTGAAACCCTTATCTGAACATCTCCCCACAGGTACGTCCTCACTTCAAAGGATCCCAGCCCATGGGTACCAAGGTGCCCCTTATTGCCTCTTCCCATAACCTGCATCTTCACTGCTTCCAGCATCTGCTTTGCTCCTGACCCCATTTGGCTTATTCACTTAAACCAAAGTGAATAATTTTCATTAAAGAGCTACAAAACATACATGTGCAATTTTCCTGCAGGCCCATTTTACAGCCTTTAAAGTGAGGGAAAGAAAACAACAGTGGTTAAGGACACTTACCACAGCATGTGGGGCTGGGAAAAGTAAAGGACTGGCAGGCAGGAAAATGGGTGAGAAGAGGTCCCAGGATACTGCAAAACTGAGCAGAGAAGGAGCAGGAAGGGTTTAAGCAAAGGTGGTGAAGAGGCATGGAACAGACATGGGTTTGCTTTCTCTTCATCCTGGCTGCTGCCGAACTCTGCCCACCTGAGCTCTCTAGCAGGAGAACCCAGTCCTTGCCACAACCACGATCTGCTGCTCTAGCTGAGAAGTGTTTGGGCCCTTTTTTATTTTAGAGGGAGAATTTAGCCATTTAGACATTTCCAAAAGACCTGAATTTCTCCCTAAAAAGGTTTAGGCATAAGACAAGACATGCAAGGATTTAATTGGAGGGACTCCCATGGGGTCCTGTGCAGAGCCACTTGGGCAACTGCAACCCCTCTGCCAACCCTGAGCGCAGACCAACCCACTCAGTCTCCCAGAAATGAACCCCAAAAGGGATAAAATGATCATTTTCCCCCCTAGGTCTTAGCCCCACTCTCACTGCCCACCCTGCCCTGGCCCCATCATTGCCACACATCACCCTTCTCCTTCCCAAACACCGTGTCAGCTGAAAGACCTCCAGAGTGTTGAAGCTGACTTCTGAGTTTTGAGCACCAAGTTTGCCATAAGCAGCAATTTGAAGCATTGCTTTATATACCCTGTTTCTCCAAAAATAAGACAGGGTCTTATATTAAGTTTTGCTCCAAAAGATTTTACTTTTTTACATGTGTAACTGCCTGGACACTATTTAAATTGACTTTTTAATGAACTGTAACTAGGACTTATTTTTGGAGTAGGGCTTATATTTCGAGCATCCTCAAAAATCCTGAAAAATCATGCTAGGGCTTATTTTTGGGGTAGGGCTTATTTTGGGGGAAACAGGATACTACCCTTTAATCAAAAAGCCTTCTGCTCTCGTACAACTCCAGGAGCTGCAGGTTTATGTAGAAACCCCCAAATACCGTGAGATGCCCAAGAGTCATGACATTTGGTGATGCCATTGCAACTCTCCCAACTACAAAACCAACTCTGGTCTTGGAGGTTATGGATATCGAATATGATCTAGATACAAGAGAAGACCTTCTGCAGTCTCCCCTTGCATTTCTGGCATGTTTATTAATGCTCGCCAAAATGAGCATTCCCAGGTAAAGGGAAGGGAAAGACTTTTTTTCTGCTGACCTGCTGCAGCACGTGTTCCTTTTTGAACACCTCTAGAGATAAGGACCTTCCAGTTTTGACACTGGGCAGCCCCAGTGCACAGTGTGGGTTTAAATCACCATGTAAATGGGCTAGAGGAGATGCCCATGCTCTCACTACCTGGTGGTCTGCCCTGCAGGCCCCCCAAGAGAGCCATCCTCCCCTTTCCTTCCACCCCTGCACCTCCAGCAGTCACAGCCATCCTCTGGTCGGTGAAGAGGGATGAGCCAGACCTGGATGTCACACATGTTCCCTGTGGCACCTGGGAAGGGTTTCTCCTACAGCAGGGGTGTCCAACTTATTTTCACCGGGGGCCATGTCAGCCTCGCGGTTGCCTTCAAAGGGCTGAATGTAATTTTAGAACTGTATAAATGTAACTACTCCTACATTTATCCATTACATTCAGCCCTTTGAAGGCAACCGCGAGGCTGACATGGCCCCCGGTGAAAATAAGTTGGACACCCCTGTCCTACAGGTTTGCGAGGATGGGGCTCCCACACCTGCCCCAGCAGTGTTCCATCCTCCCCTTTCAGCTAACCAAATTACAAGCAGGATTTGAAACAACAACAAAAAAGAAAGCTCAGACTTACTCTAGGACAGTCCTTCCAGGTGGTTCATGGAGGGCTCAGCACAAGACTGGCAACTTGGCAAGGACTGAGGCCGGAGGCAGTTATGGCAGCGTCCTGGCACCTATGGATGTCGTCACCTGGTTCGGCATCCCACGCTCTGTCTGGGATGCACCAAGTGATGCCAGACTGTGGCCCTACCATGTCCCCCCTGGCCACAGCAGCTCCTGGATTTTGTGGCAAACATCCTCCAACCTCCCCCCAGCTTTGCAGCTGTGTTTGCTTTCCTGCTTGGGCACCAACTCACCGGTTCATAAATAACACACTTCCATGGGGAGGTAAATCCAGGTCAGCTTTCATTAGACTTTTCTGATAATTCCCAGTATGAGCAAAATGTGACCACTATTTGTATACCTTTTTCTTAAAAATGATGGAAATTGTGACACCATCCCAAACCCCATGTGAAAGACAGATGGGTCCAGCTCCCATTTGGCATAATTAAATGCACACAGGTGTGTATAAGACCTTTACACAACCTTTATATAAATGAATCTGAGAGCCCATTTTGTTCATGTTTGGGATTATCTGTCTCCCTGTTATTGAAAGAAGTTATTTAAAGTAGCCCAGGAATACAGGTTGGTGCTGAAGAGATGTATAGGCTTTATAGAAATCACTGCATGTACCTCCACACCGACAGCAGCACTACCAGCACATGACTCATCTTGGATTTCCTTAGCCTGAGATGCTAAAATAAGATTATTTTCTTTGTACGAGGTAGCTTTTCAAGACTCGGAGTGTCAAAGGAATGAAGTCATTAAATCGTGGATGCATTTGATGGATTATGAGCTATGAAAGCCTGATGGTTACTGACTAATAAGGGTGGGGGGGTGGGGGGGAATGTTTCCTCTCATAAGAATGTGTTTCTAACGAGACAGATCAAAACATGATGCAGATGATAAATTCCTTAGTACCAGGTGCCATTAACCCAGCAGTATTCTTTATGATTACCAAGATATCCTCAGAGTATACTGACCAAACAGTTTTGCTCTGTGTTAGCGCTAACTTGCAGAATAAAATCTGGTGGATTATTACACTTCCTGCAGTGAATCCGCCACTTCTAACCTAACAAAGGGGCAGCTGCCAGCAGGTGTCTGTAGCACGAGGTATGTTTCGGAGGGAACTAAGTTTATTCATGTCAGGGTTTCAGGATGGGGTAGAGGGGGGGATATTTTTTTTTTTTTTTTTACACACCATAATCCAAATCTCGTTGTCTCATGTGGGGGTTGAATTAAAAAAACAAAAACATAAAAAAAAAAAAAAAAAACAAAAAAAAAAAAAAACCAAAAACAAACACCAAAACAAAAAAAAACCCCACATTGGAAAATGATCAGCCCCAACAGGCATGCATGTTTCCCTTCATGCAAGTGAGAAGCACAGCCTCCTTCCTCTGGATGCATGCAGGGACATGTGTCATGCATGGAACTCAGCACTGTCCCAGGGTGAGGATGGAGCAAGAACAAAGGGCCACAGCATACACTACATACAGGAGGGAAACCTGCTTGTGCTCATACAGGGACAAGATGGCCAAACAATCACTGAGATATACAGATGAGGAAATAATAAATAAATGTTTAAAAAAAAAAAAAATTAAAAACCCCAGCAAAACAATCTCAGGATAAAGCTAGGAGGGAGGTGGAAAGGCACAGCCTTGCAAAATGATGAATCTCTTTGAGGGACGTTGGGGTAAGACAGGGCAAGTTGCTGGAGCCGCTTGCTTTTGTTTTGCTTGCAAGCAGCTCCTCTTGAAATTTTGGTGGTGGGAAACACCAACCTGCTGAATTTGTCTTCCTATCATTAAAGACAAATAACCAATCATATGTCTCCTTCCCTTCCTGTGGAAATGCAATTCATACAAGATGCTCCCCCCACCCCCATCTCCTGTTTTCACAGAATCACAGAATCGACTGGGTTGGAAAAGACCTCAGAGATCATCGAGTCCAACCCTTGGTCCAACTCTAGTCCGTTTACTAGATCATGGCACTAAGTGTCATGTCCAATCTCAGTTTAAAAACCTCCAGGGACGGCGAGTCCACCACCTCCCTGGGCAGGCCATTCCAATGCCTGACCACTCTCTCTGTAAAGAATTTCTTTCTGATATCCAGCCTAAATTTCCCCTGGCAGAGTTTAAGCCCATGCCCCCTTGTCCTATTGCTAACTGCCTGGGAGAAGAGACCAATCCCCACCTGGCTAGAACTTCCCTTCAGGTAGTTATAGAGAGTGATGAGGTCACCTCTAAGCCTCCTCTTCTCTAGGCTAAACAACCCCAGCTCCCTCAGCCTCTCCCCATAGGTCTTATGTTCAAGTCCCTTCACCAGTCGTGTTGCTCTTCTCTGGACCCGCTTCAGCACTTCAATGTCTTTCCTGAGCTGAGGGGCCCAGAACTGAACACAGTACTCCAGGTGTGGCCACACCAATGCAGAGTACAGGGGAAGGATCACTTCCCTTGTCCTGCTGACCACGCTATTTTTGATACAGGACAGGATACCATTGGCCTTCTTGGCCACCTGGGCACACTGATGGCTCATGTTGAGCTTCCTGTCAATTAGTACCCCCAGGTCCCTTTCTGCCTGACTGCTCTCCAGCCACTCTGCGCCCAGCCTGTAGCGCTGCAGGGGGTTGTTGTGACCAAAGTGCAGCACCCGGCACTTGGCCTTATTGAACTTCGTCCCATTGGAATCAGCCCATTTTTCCAGTCTATCCAGATCCCTCTGCAGAGCCCTCCTGCCTTCCAGCAGGTCGACACTCCCTCCCAACTTGGTGTCATCAGCAAATTTGCTGATGATGGTCTCAATCCCCTCATCTAAATTGTCAATAAAGATGTTAAACAGGACTGGACCCAACACTGACCCCTGGGGAACACCACTAGTGACTGGCCGCCAGCTAGATGCAGCCCCATTCACCAGCACTCTCTGGGCCCGGCCCTCCAGCCAGTTCTTAACCCAGCGTAGAGTACACTTGTCCAAGCCATGGGCTACCAGCTTTTGCAGGAGTATATTATGGGAGACAGTGTCAAAGGCCTTGCTGAAGTCCAGATAGACCACATCCATGGCTTTCCCCTCATCCACCAGGTGAGTCACCTGATCATAAAAGGAGATCAGGTTGGTCAGACAGGACCTGCCCCTCCTAAACCCGTGCTGGCTGGGTCTGATCCCTTGTCCATCCTGAAGGTGCTGTGTGATTCCATTCAGGATGATCTGCTCCATAACCCTGCCAGGCACTGAGGTCAGGCTGACAGGCCTGTAGTTGCCAGGGTCAGCTTTGCAGCCCTTTTTGTGGACTGGGGTAACATTGGCCAATTTCCAATCATATGGGACCTCCCCAGTGAGCCAGGACTGTTGGAAGATGATGGAGAGAGGCTTGGCAAGTTCTTCTGCTAGCTCCCTCATCACCCTAGGATGGATCCCATCTGGTCCCATAGACTTGTGAGGATCCAGATGGCTCAGTAAATCACCAACTATTTCCTCCTGGAATACAAGGGGCCTATTTGGCTTCCTGTCTCTGTCAACCACCTCCAGAGATGAGTTGTCCTGAGGGCCACCTGTCTTACTGGTAAAAACTGAGGCAAAGTAGGTATTAAGTACCTCAGCTTTCTCCTCATCTTTGTTAACTATATTTCCCTCAAAGTCCAACAGAGAATGGAGGTTTTCCTTGCCTCTCCTTTTGTTATTAACATATTTGAAGAAGGACTTTTTATTATCCCTGACAGAATGGGCCAAATTAACTTCAAATTGCACTTTTGTTTCCCTGATTTTTTTTCTGCATGATCTAGCTATTTCCATAAATTCTTCATAAGTAGCCAGCCCTTTTTTCCACAGTCGGTAAAGTCTCTTTTTATTTCTGATTTCATTCAGAATCTCCCTGTTTAGCCAAGCCGGTTGTCTTCCCCGCCGGCTAGCCTTTCGGCACACTGGTATAGCCTGTTCCTGTGCACTCAAAACCTCCCACTTGAAGCATGTCCAACCCTCCTGGGCCCCCTTGTTTTTAAGCATTGTTTCCCAGGGTATGCTCTGAACTAGACCTCTGAATAGGCAAAAATCTGCCCTCCGGAAGTCCAGCGTAGAGGTTTTGTTAATGGTTCTCCCTGCATCTCTGAGTATTGAAAATTCTATTATTTCATGGTCGCTATGCCCCAGGCGGCCTCCAACCACTACATCTCCCACCAGCCCTTCTCTGTTTGTAAACAGTAGGTCCAGCGGGGTCTTGCCCCTGGTAGGCTCATTTACCAGCCCATGAAGGAAATTGTCCTCTATACACTCTAGGAACTTCCTAGACTGCCTCTTCTGTGCAGTATTGAGCTCCCAGCAGATATCCGGCAGGTTAAAGTCACCCACAAGAACAAGGGCCGTCGATTTTGAGACATCTGCCAGCTGCTTGTAGAATAATTCATCTCCTTCATCGTCCTGGTTGGGCGGTCTATAACAGACAGCCACGAGGATGTCAGCCTTGTTGGACTTCCCTCTGATTCTGGTCCACAGGCACTCAACCTTGTCACTGCTGACCTCAAGTTTAACAGAGTCGAGTGACTCTCTAACATATAAAGCCACCCCTCCACCTCTCCTACCCTGCCTATCTTTTCTGAAGAGTTTGTAGCCACACATAGCAGCACTCCAGTCATATGAGTCATCCCACCGTGTTTCTGTGATGGCAACTATGTCATAGCTTTCCTGCTGCACGATGGCTTCCAGCTCCTCTTGTTTGTTGCCCATTGTCACGAAATATTACACGGAGGCACCCCGAGGTTAATTTAAGGGACAACAGAGTCCACAACAACTTTTATTAAACCAGTGAGAAACAGGGTTCTAGCGCTCCACAAGTGACTTAAATACAGGTTCGGATATCAGTTGAGGAAATAATTTGAAGGGGCAGCAACTAATACAACAGGCGGTCCACAGTGTGCATGCACGTGGCTGCACCAAAACAATGCCGGAGCCGGCCCTGGGTCGCGGAGAAGCACACACTTGCCAAACACGGTGCAGGATTATTTTTTTAAAAGAGATACGCGCACTCGTAGTGAGTACGGGAAGAGTACACTTGCGATTCCGCGAGGGTAAATTTATAATATACTCGCAATTGTGCGAGGAAATAATTTACTTACACGTGCTAGTGTGCACGGAATCCTACACATGCTTATGTGAAAGCACGGGAGGAAAATACACTCGCGGTTGTGCGAGGGGCTCTCGGCAGCCACTCGCGATTGTGCGAGGATTAATTTAAAGTACACGTGCAAATGTGCACGGAAAAGACATGTGCAAATATGCACGAAAAGTATAAATGTACTCGCAATCCTGCGAGAAGTTTTACTTACACATGTGGCGGCAAGGCAAGCGGAGTCTCCATCCCGGGGAGCTGGGGGGGGGGCCCGTGGCTCCCGGCGGCAGTGGCCAAGCTCGTGCTCCGAGGGACCCACGACAATGGGCGGAGTCGCCGACGAGAATCCCCTTTTTATAGGCTGATCAGATCTGACTTGT
Source organism: Streptopelia turtur (assembly GCA_901699155.2). NCBI lineage: Eukaryota > Metazoa > Chordata > Aves > Columbiformes > Columbidae > Streptopelia > Streptopelia turtur. The sequence continues at coordinate 7,231,141 of OU015480.1, forward strand.
AGGCATTCTAGAAGCTTCTCTGCACCCCCACACTGGAGTGGGTGCCCCTGAAGCCTCCAAAACATCCCCCACACTGGCCGCAGGCACCCAGCGGCTCAGTGGCGCCTCGGCACTCCCTTCTCCTAATGGCCCTGGCCAGGGTGCTCTGGGGCCAAACAAAAGAAGCTGTTAGCCTCAAGTACCAGAGAAAGAGGGAGATGCGCCCACTCCTTCCAAACAGAAGGGGGGGAAGGGGAAAGAGGGGGGTTGCATTCCACCACACCCATACTGCGTGCATTAGTGTACATGCACTTCAAGTGGGCTGCTGATTTCACTCTTAATTCGGGCTTTTCATCCTTAGGCTGATCTTTGGAGAGCCCAGTTTCAATCCCTTCCCCCTTCAAACCTAGTTTAAAGCCCTCATGATCAGCCCTGCCAACTTATGGGCTATAGTCCTCTTGCTCTCCCTAGAAGGATGAAGCCCATCTGATTTGAGGAGAGTAGGTACCATGGAGCTTGCCCCATGGTCAAAAAACCCAAAATTTTGACGGTGACACCAATCCTTAAGCCACCTGTTGATGAGATGGGCTTTTCTACTCCTCTCTTTATTTAGCTCCTCATCCATCCCAGATAGCACAGGAACTGAGGCAAATATCACTTGTGCTCCCGTCCCATGAACTGATCGACCCAGTGCTTTAAAGTCTTTTTTAATTATCTTGGTACTTCTTCTGTTGATGTCCTCGCTGCCAGCTTGGACTACTAACAGGGGATAGTAGTCTGAGGGCTGAATTAGCTCCGGAAGTCTTCTATTAATGTCCCTCACCCTGGCCCCAGGAAGGCAGCAGACCTCCCTGTGGGATGGGTCTGGGCGACATATAGGGCCCTCTGTTCCCCTCAGAAGGGAGTTGCCGACTACTACCACTCTTCTTTTTTTTCTTCTTACAGCTGCAGTTGTAATCCTTTTTGTAGATGAGGTCCATCCAGGGGGCTCTCCAGGTGGATCTTCTTGGCTGTCCTCTGCCTGATTTTCAGGGCCCAGGGCCTCATATCTATTTGTTAAGGGCACCAAGGGTGGTGATGGGGTTCGAGAGAGGGTTCTTTTACCTCTCCGATCAGGGACCTGTTTCCATTCCCCCCCATCAATTAGATCTACTCTATCTGCCTTATGGCAGGAGGGACAAGGCTTTGCCATCTCCTGTTGCACACCCTTAGGAGTCAAAAGAGTTTGACCCCACCAGTCAATTTCTTCTTCACTCTCCCTAATGCTCCTTAGTCTCTCCACCTCTTCCTTAAGCTCTGCCACTAGGCACAGTAAGTCATTGACCTGGTCACATCGTACACAGGTACCTCCCATACCATTCTCTGGTACTAATGCCAGGCACAGACACTCTGCACAGCCAGAAGCCTGGGTGGCTGCATCCTTCTTGGCAGGTAGTGTCTGTGTAGACACACTCTTTGTATTAATGGCAGCAACAGCTTTCCTTTTTCTAGAAACCATTACTACCCTTAGTTAAATTGGGGACAAGAAAACAAAATGAAACCCCGGACAAACTCACCTACAAGAGCTAGTTGTGTCCAGTCTACTTGCCCTGCCACACCCCAGTCTATGTCACCAGCAACAAGTGAGAAGTCTAACAGCAAGGAGTGACAGAACCTCTGAACCCGACTGCACGAGCAGCCCCAGTCGCTGCTGCAGCACAGTGTGGGTAGTGCTCACCTGCCTCCCAAGCACGTTCACCTCCCAGCGCCTGGTGCCCTCGGTGACGCGTCACTGCCCTCCCGGAGGCTTTTTCAAAGCAAGAGGGAGGGGGTGTGACCCGCGTCACCGTGGTAACGGCCGCGTCACGTCAGCCGGCTCCGCAAGGGCTGCCGGGGACTCCCGCGTAGCAGAATCGAAAACGCGACCAGAAACCCCTCTCTTTACCTTCTCTTACCTCTGTAGCTTCGAGATTTCGCTCACGGCTCCGGCCGAGCTGGCTTCAGTCAGCTGATCCGAGGAGTTCTGACTTCCCACAGTTTTTTTGTGGCATCCAAGCTAAAATGGGGAGGTTTTACAGGACCATTTCGCAGACCTGGGAAAGGAAATCTGGTGCGGGAACAAGGAGAGATGACTGGTATTATCACAGAATCACAGAATTGTTAGGGTTGGAAGGGACCTCTGGAGATCATCTAGTCCAACCCACCTGCTAAAGCAGGGTCACCAGAGCAGATCACACAGGAATGTGTACAGGCAGGTCTTGAATGTCTCCAGAGAAGGAGACTCCACAACCTCTCTGGGCAGTCTGTTCCAGTGCTCTGTCATCCTTATCGCTTTTCAGCTGCAACAAAATTGCTCACTGACCACATTTGGTTGTCAATCCCTCCCTGGTTCTAATATTTTAAGGTTCCCAGTGACTTTCTCCCAACCCCATAGTTTGCTCTTTTGACCAAATCAAGTTATTCAGAAGATGGTGGACCTGGAGGCTTCAAGCAGGAAAGTGTGGTTACAACATTAGCAGCTGGGAAAGTTTTACAAGCCCTGTCTTGCAGGGGTCTAGCAAAGATATTTATAACTTGCCAGTCACTGCAGGACCAAGGCACAGCAACTTCTTGCCTAGCAGATGGTGGGTAGAGCACCTCGCATCCTACATATGTTTAAATATACAGCTAATAGGTTAGAGGGATTTTTTTTTTCCCCGGGTTTATTTACCTCTTGTTAATCAGAGTTGAAAAAAAAAGAAAATTACTCCCCCCATCCATTCAGAGGTCATCCTTCTCATTTTGGTATCAGTCTGGTAAGGAATGTGTAATGTTGTAAATGGAATGAAATAAGCAGCAGACCCTACATCAAATACCTATATTTTTTGATTAATAATGAGGGCTTGGATTTATACACCTTACTTTTGGCTATTCTGCAGTAAAACAGAATTCTACAGTGGCACAACAGTAATACAAACTGTGCATCTAGGGAGTATGTACACACAGACTAATGCTGAGGGTAAATATAGGATAGGAGAAAAAAAAAAAGTATTAAAAAGCCCCCATATCTATGCTACGAGAAAAAAAATAATCCACTCAGCCCTCATGATGGGGGAAACAAGGAAAAAAACTAAACAGCAGGATACAACAATAAATGGGAAAACAGCAATAGAAAAAGCACACTAGGTTAATATAGAAAAACTACTTTATTTATCGAGAAATTGTATATTAGTTTTAGTGGAATTGTGTGTAACAATGTCGTCATGCACACAATACAAAAAAGCAAGGCCCACCATGCTATAGAAGGGCAACAAAACAAAAGGAGCATATGCTGAGCAGATGCATAGGCTACAGCACGTGACATTTCAGCAGGGTATGTCTCTACAGAGATTTACATCAGAATCTAACTAACGTAAAAAAAAAATACAGACCACACTTTAGTTTTAGTACAAGAAAAATGTGAAGATACACAACCAAAGGATACTTGACACAGAAAATTACCAACAAAATAAGAACAGAAAGTAATTTAGCACAGCAGAAAAAAAATTATATACCTGTTTAATGGAAAACCATTTTGCCAGTTGTCTCTTCTTGCAATCAAATTTTAGAGGATGTGTTTGCCACATCAGAAGTGTGCTAATCAGAGAGAACACTTGTGGCTGATGGGGATGAACGAGATGGAGCATGGGGCTGGCTGGGCAAGAGGCTGAGCGGGTGGGCACCGACAGGAGACACCTGTCCCATTTTATTTTTGGAATTAAGACAAGTTGTTGGATTTCCCCTCCCCAATTTATTTTTGGGGAGGTTTTTGACCACAATTTGGGGGCATTTGGCCCCCCAAGCCCCCCAGAAGACTCTGCATCCAACAATCAGAGCAAAACAAATCCACTTAATAGGAACTTACAGTGTAATGTACTTAACAGGATGAAGGTACAAAAAATGGCCGTTATCATCTACAGCTAGGCTGAAATGGACTGGTGGCTAGGCTACACAGTGAGACGGGGGTAGCGGGTGTGAGGTTAAATTAAAAAATAAAATTTAAAAAATTAAAAAGGAAAATTAATCTACCGAAGCACAAACTGAAGATTCAGGCAGGAACTAGGGAAGCGGTGAGTGTTGGTGGGGGAATGGAACCCCCACCACGAACACTGATGGGATTCGGGGGGGGATGAAGCTGAGTGGGGCGGAGCCCTGCATGCCCGTGGAGCTAGGAGGGCTGGCCCAAACCCGATCGCACACTGAAAGCACAGGGAGGGGGGCGAAGGTGATAGAGGGAAGTAACTAACTGACACTTTAAGGGTGCCTAGTTTAGAGCTTTATGTAACCAATTATATTAAGAAAAACAGGGCCTCATTGAATGCAAAGATAAGAAGTCTTACAGCACCCAGCTGTATCCTTGAGGAGACGAGATAATGAAGATTTTCAGCAAAAGAGGGGTACCAATCTGGTTTCAACCGACTTGGCAGTTTGGGTTCCAGCCAAATCAGCATAATGAGCCAAATGTAAAAAGTTCACTGTGACGAAGCTGAAGGAGCCTTCATCCAAAGACCCCTTCTCAAGACCACCAGGTGGCACTGCGCAGGTGCAACAGGAAGGGGTCAAGGAGAAGACTATGGAAATTATTTCCTGGGACTCATTTTAATAAGAAGCGGGGAAAGTTTATGAATATGTATAGGCATTCCTGGGGTTATTATGAATATGTAACACCTTACTGTATTTAAACACACCTCTTATTGTTAGAAGGTGTGCATGAATGGTGGATTGATCCCCTTTGTGCCCGACATCGAATAAACATACCTGCTTTATAACCTTGCAAGTTGTAAAGTTTTATGACTTTATAGGTTGTAAAGTTGTTTCCACACGTCAAAGGGAGCGAGTGGCACCCCTCCTCCTGCTAGGGGACCTAGAACCCGGGTCGAGCCTGCCGGGCGGCCAGGACGACACGCAGCCATACGCGCCAGGCCATGGCCTCCACCCGCCCCCCTGGGCAGAGCAGCCCCAGGACGCGAACCCACAGTCACAGTATCACAGTATCACAGTATGTTTGGGATTGGAAGGGACCTCAAAAGATCATCTAGTCCAATCCCCCTGCTGGAGCAGGAACACCTAGGTGAGGTCGCACAGGAACATGTCCAGGCGGGTTTTGAATGTCTCCAGAGAAGGAGACTCCACAACTTCCCTGGGCAGCCTGTTCCAGTGCTCTGTCACCCTTACTGAGAAGAAGTTTCTTCTCAAATTTAAGTGGAACCTCTTGTGTTCCAGCTTGATCCCATTACCCCTTGTCCTATCATTGTTTGCCACCGAGAAGAGCCTGGCTCCATCCTCATGGCACTCACCCTTTATATATTTATAAACATTAATAAGGTCCCCCCTTAGTCTCCTCTTCTCCAAACTAAAGAGACCCAGCTCCCTCACACACAGCGCGGTACCTCTGTTGCGTGCAGAGCCAAAGACAGGCAACACTAAGTAGCCGACATGCATCAGGACCATGCTGTGGCCTGCGTGGCGTACGGCAATGCAATCCCACCACCCACTCCGACGCGACAGCAAATAGCAACCACCCACTCTGCTGGCAAACAAAGGAGCCTGCCATCAATGGCAGCGCACTGACCACACCCCCCAACCGACTCACTGGCCAATGGGAGACAACGGGTGGGTGGAGGGAGGGGCATGCGCAAGCTCACAGTGCATGCGTGTGGCCGTGGACGCGGGTACAAGCGTGTACGTGTGTGTGAACACGCACACGCAGAACATGCACATATGCACACAGGCATACACAGGTGTGTGCATGCACACATAGGTACACGTGCACATGCATGCATACGCACACACGTGCACAAGCAGACACATGCATGTGCACACATGCACTACACATGTAGACAGGCCCATATACATGTGCAGATGCATATGCACACACAGGCACGTGTGCACATACATGAGTACTGGCACACATGCACAAACATATAGAATTATAGAATGTCCTGGGTTGGAAGGTTTCCACACGGATCAAGTCCAACTTCTGTCCCTGCATATGACAACCCCACAGTTCACACCATGTGTTTGATGGTGCTGTCCAGTCTCTTCTTGAATAATGACAGGCTTGAGGCTGTGACACCTCCCTGGGGAGCCTGTTCCAGTGCTCCACTACCCTCTGGGTGAAGAACCTTTTCCTAATGTCCAACATAAACCTCCCTGGCACATATTTCTGCCATTCCCTCAGTTCCTATCATTGGTCACCAGAGAGAAGAGATCAGCACCTACCCCACCTCCTCTCCTTGTGAGGAAGCTGTAGAACGCGATGAGGTCTCCCCTCAGTCTCCTCCAGGCTGAACAAACCAAATGACTCTAGCCACTCCCCCTCTAAACCCTTCACCAACTTTGTAGCCCTCTTCTGGACATTCTCCAATAGCTTTATACCCTTTTTATACTGTGGCACCCAGAACTGCACACAGTGCTCCAGGTGAGGCCCCACCAGTGCAGAGTAGAACAGGACAATCACCTCCCTCAACCAGCTGGCAATGCTGTGCTTGATGCACCCTAGGACACGGTTGCTGCCAGGGCACACTGTTGGCTCATGTTCAACTTGTCATTGACCAGAACCCCCAGATCTCCCTCCACAGAGCTGCTTTCTAGCATCTTATCCTCCAGTCTGTATGTACAGCCAGGATTGCCGTGTCCCAGGTGCAAAATCCAGCACTTACCCCTGTTAAACATCATACAGTTGGCAATTGCCCAGTTCTCCAATTTGTCTAGATTCCTCTGCAGGGCCTCTCTGCCCTTGAGAGTGTCAACAACTCTTTCCAATTTTGTGTCATTGGAGATTTTACCTCCATCTTCCATCAAGTCCTGCATCTAAGTCATTTATGAAGACATTAAAGAGTGCTGGCCTGTTCTAGTTATGTTAAAAACAAGACCAGTTTCTCTTTTAGTGAATTTTCCTTTCAGCTAAGTTCTTCTAAGTAAATGCACTTTTCTGAATTTGGCTGCATATTTTTCAGACACTGTTCGCTCTGGAGCTGATAACGACAGCAATGGTATGCAGAAGAGGCCCGGGTTTAGACTTACTGCTATGGCATCCAAGGTTACTGATAAATTTTGCATGTCCTGTAAGTGAGAGGGGCATATTTGCAAGGAGGCGCAGATAGAACAGGTGACTAAAACTGACAAACTGAGTATTCCATCCCATACACATCATACACCCTATAAAAGAGGGAGATCACAGGGGTCTCGCTCTCTTCGACCGTGGCTGGCATCTGAAGAGGACCCTGCCTGTTGTGCCTGTGATCTGAGGCCTGGTTCCAGACCCTGCATCCCTGAATCCAGTTCCGGTTTACTGCGGAGTCCAGCCCCAGACTTCTGGGTGCCTGCCCTGCAGCCGCTGGAGCAGCTCCAGCTCCACCGTGAACAACATTGCACTACCCCGGGAAATTTAAGATTTGTTTTGTATATTTTGTATTATCTTCTCTATTTATTAGTAACATTAATAAAGCATTTTTAACTTTTCTAACTTGCAAGTCTCTCTCCCTTTTCCTCCTATTACCTTTCCTTAGTGGGGAGGGCAGGAGGTTAACAGAGAGCATCTGCCATGGTTTATTGTTGCTCTGCAGTAAACGGTGACATGGCCCTAAGACGGATCCCTGCAGAATCTTGCTAGTTACTAGTCGCCAACCCGATGTAACCCCATTTACTGCAACCCTTTGAGCCTGACCCGTCAGCCAATTGCTCACCCACTGTATTGTGCATTTATCTAGCTGTATGCTGGACAATTTGTCCAGTAGGATACTGTGAGAGACAGTATCAAAGGCTTTACTGAAAGCTAAAAAGATCACATTGACAGGCTTCCCCTTGTCAACTAGGTGGGTAACCTTTTTGTAGAAAGAAATTAAGTTTGTCAAGCAGGACTTTCCCTGCAAGAACCTGTGCTGGTTGTAACCAATGACTGCATTGTCATTCAGGTGTTTTTTCAGTAACTCCCAGAATAATCTCCATGATTTTGCCATGCACAGAAGTGAGGCTGACAGACCCATAGTTACCAGGGTCATCCCTGTTGCCCTTCTTGAAGATCGGGACAACATTTGCCAGCTTCCAGTCAAGTGGGACCTCTCCAGATACCCAAGTGCTGAAAGAGTGCCGAAAGAGAGAGGTCTCGCTATGACATCAGCCATCTCTTTAAGTACCCTTGGATGAATCCCATCAGGCCCCATTGACTTATAGGGATGTAGCTAGAGCAGCAAATCCTGCACAAGTTTGGGGTCGATTGGGAGTTTGTCATTCTCACAGTCATGGTTCTCTAGCCCAGGGCTCTGGGGGTCTCAGACCCCATCATTGGTGTTGAAGATCAAGACAAAGAAAGCATTCAATGTCTCTGCTTTTTTATGTCCCTTTTTGTGAGGTGACCATGCTCATCAAGTAATGGGCCGATGTTATTTCTAGTTTGCCTTTTGCCATTAACATATTTTTAAAAGCCCTTTTTATTGTCCCCCACAGTACTGGCCAGCTTCAACTCTAACTGAGCTTTGGACACATGAATTTCCTCCCTACAGTGGCGAGCAGCATCTCTGTAGTCTTCCCATGACGCCTGACCTTGCTTCCACTGACCATATACTTTCTTTTTTTGACTAAATTCTAGAAGAAGATCCCTGCTCAGCCAAGCCGACCTTCTGCCTTGACTGCTTGACTTTCAACATTTTGCAATAGCCTGCTCCTGTGCTTTTAGGAGGTGGTACTTAAAAAGTGAACAGCACTGATGGACCCCAGCATCTTCAAATGATTTTCCCAGGGGACCCTACTAAGTAGTTTGTGGGAAACTGCAGCGGGTCTGTGGAATCCTTGACAGAAAATATGAGAGTAGAGATCAGCCTTGAAGATATTAAGATTTACCCTTGAGAAGGATGGGAGTAAAGGAGTATCCGGAGGTATGGAGTTGTACCCGTGAGAGAGGAGAGATGTACCCGTGAGAGAGAAAGGGGTAGAAGAATAACATGGATGATAGCAAAATTAACCAATGAGATGTTAGTGCTGTAACTTGTAACCAATAGTGAAAAGACACATGAACTGGTAGAACTGTATAAAAATGCACTTGTAGCAATAAATGGCACCTATTACTTTCATCTTGAAAGAATTTGGTCCATGTCGTTTGTCCGCCTCAACCGCTGCTAGTTTGCGGCTGAGGAAAACATGCGACCAACTCAATGTGAGTGATAAAGCATGATTCAACTTTATTGCCCGAGATAGCGGGTATTTATACCAAATACCATAATTATGCATACTTGTCTCTATCTGATAGGTTAAGCACTAAAAGGTTACATTTACTTACTCCACCTACTTGCAGTTAGCTAGCTATGCACATTCCGCACTCTTCTGACTCCTGCTTCCTCAAGTTGTTTTCCATCTCTTCAAGGATATGCAGACCCTGCCTTAGTCAGTACTTTTCCATTTCCCCCCTTTCCCACGGCCTAATAGTCAGCTAACTAAAGCCTACTTATGTCAACTAGAACGGACTCTGCTCGTACAGTTGCTCGGTGGACTCATGTCCATGCTCCTTGAGCCAATCCCTGACAATTCCCCCCTTTTTCTTTTTGTACGAGTAGAGTTTGTCTCAACGTGCGCTCAAATATTCTCTTAATACAAGATAAAGCACAGCTTATACACAAGAGCCCAATAACTGCAATAATCACAATAGCTAACAGACTTTGCAAAAGGTCTTTAACCCATCCTCCCAGTCCCAGCCAGTTCGTCAAACTTTCTAGGCTGAAAAACCCCATATCCTTTAGAATCTTTTGGGAGTGGTCCATAAGTCGTTGAATTTCCTTATGGATTGAAATCTATTTATCTTTTAGGTCCATACAGCAGAGACCATCACATCTTTCACACCCATGTCCTTGAGCTAATAACAAAAGTTTCCTGCGACTGTATTCTGCAGTGTAGCATGTCTTACAGAATCTACATCTAACAGAAGTCCACTTAAAGCCTTAGAAGTTCTGTTAGTTTGCTTAACTAGCCAGCATCCTAATTTTTCTAAAGTATTTAAAGCTTTAGTTGTGCCAACACCAGATACAAGAGATCCTAAAACCCTTAACCCTGATCCTCAAAAATCTACATTATCATCACATTTTGACTCATATACACGCAAAAAGTGTTTTTCTCGTCTTGCTCTTCTGTGATCTATTATCATAGATACATTGGGCGTTAAGAGAGTTAATAGTCCCAAAATACACAGTCCTCCAACAGCATTAGAAGGAATTCCTGGTCAGGCTCTATCTTCACAGATCAAGAATACACCATACAGGAGGTTTGGGGTCGCTGTCCCACTTTATCAATGACATCCCTTGGATTCTTCTGTGAGGCATTACACCATCGAGTTTCATTTCTGTAGTCACCAAGGGTAGCATTAACATTTTGCAGTTTTATCCATTCATGTTCTTGTATATTGTTCTAACACTTTTCACAAACCGGCTGGATACAAGCATCCATGGGCATAGATGCCAGCAATTCCAGTTCCTGTGGTTCAATATCTGCTTCTGGGAGGCAATTAATCCAAAGTGCCATGTTGGTATTATTACAGTTTGTTGCAATGCCTTTGCACCGACCACTATTTTGAAACAGTTGTATGCTGCTGCTGTAGTCATCAAGGGGGATGCCAACCAAGCATGTGTGGAACGGGTTTTCTGGAGATGCCACAGCTAGGCATATAGAGTCTTAGTCAGTCATATTGGCTAAAGTAATCCACATGTTAGTCTTTGTCTGTGCAGGCATCCAAAACGCAACAGCTGCAGCAATCATTGTCAGGAAGATAGCACAGGTTTCACATTTCGTGCTGGCAACCATTGCGGCCCTTGATCTGTAAAGACACAAGCAGAGCCTCTCCCCAGGCTATCAATTGGTGCGGCCTTTTCCATTGACCGTTAACTAGTGATTTGGCCATAACTAATGTAGGTTCTTTCTGATTTAGCATGGTTTTGGGTCATACTTACAAAGTGTTTCATCACAGGGCAAATTTGGGCTGCACCACATAGATATAAGTGATTCATCACATACAATCCTTTTGACAATTGGTTTTGTGGTGTTTTCCCTACTTTTCCCCCTTTTTTTAAAAACAAACAAACAAACAAACAAACAAAAGAAAATTCAGAACCAGATACATGCATTGGATCGTGACTACCCACTCAAAATCACAAATCAAATTTAGAGGTTCCTCCTTAAAAAGCTCGAAGTAATTTAAAGCTGTGCCAAGTTCTGCTAATTGGGTTGAACCTTCAATATTTTTTACAGAATGATGCCAATTGTTATCTTCACACCAAACCACTACAGCTTTATGAGACTTCCCAGAACCATCAACAAAAACTTTGCAAGTATGTAGGATCAGACCAAATACAAGTATGGCCTACGACCTGATATTAAAGACTTGCAGGTTCTGCAGCAATTTATATTTTTCATTTATGCGTGCCAAAAGCTGTGCTGTTAAGAAAACCAGCTAGTGCCATTTCTAAAGACATAGATTACAAATTAAAAAAAATCAGAATTAAATTTCACAAATGGTACATATATGACAAAAGGATCATGGCCTATTAAGACTTAAATTCATTCCCTGCTTTTCTTGATCAGAGTGACAATTGGTATATCAGTCTGTTAGCATTCTCATCATACTGTCCCACAATAGCTACAGTTTTTTTTCTATGTTGTAGCTATAAACAGACAATTCTGCAAGTCCAATCGAATGCAGTCAGCTTGTAAGGTTGTCATAAATTTATTCCTCAAAATCTCTAAGTCCATTTTTGTTGTCATATTTATTGGATATTGTTTTCCCTTACTGGATCGAAGTCCTGTTTCAGTTCTATCAGTGTAGTATTTGCTTTATCGAGACATTGGCTGTTAATACTAGTGGAAATACAGCATTCAAAATTTCTTTGGAGATTTCTCACTTGCAGCAAGCAGATCTGCACCATCCAAGCAGCTTCTTGCAGGACATGCAACTAAACAGAATTCTCAGAAAACGTTATTTGAGCTTACAATTTACTTAACAAATCTTAACCTCAGAGAGGTATAGGACTTTCTGGCAACTACGAGAATTCATGTGTTTAAACTTTGTTCCAGATTTGGCATTCTATTGGTCTCAAAAAACGGCCTTTCTTTCGTTCTCTCTCATGACCTCAAAAACTAGCATGGTGAATTTACTAAGAAGTCTCTTACAACTAATTACCACAGAATAAGTCTATCAACAAATATTTGGTTTAATTTTCCAGTTTCATTAGAACTATAGGTCTACTAAGGATGCCTTTAAACTTCACCCTCGGACTGCTCCATTCAGTATTACATCGCTGCAGTGGGGGGGGAGAGAGAACCCCCCTTTCACTGCTTTAAAAGCAGGCAGCCAGGTTTTTCCATTTTTGTTTTTCTTTCTCTTCGTGCTGCAGTTTAGAGATAACCAAGGTCACTAATGCTTGTAACAGTCTTTTCAGGGTTTAATTGCTTCACCGTAGTAATTATCAGTTTCTAGGTGGTTACAAGGCCGAGAATATATTTTTCACGGTGACTTATTGCCTTCCACAACACAGTTCCCATTTTTTCCCAAGTCTCTATTTGAAAAACTCCTGACAGGTCAGCAGGATACCCATTGCCTCTGCACCAAGTTAATAGTCTTTTGAGGTTCTTCGCTGATTTATCATCATCTATAACCATATCCCATAACACATCCCCTAATTTTCACCATTCACTAACATCAAAAAGAGAATCTGGATTCTGAAAACAACCCTTAACTTCACCTAACGTTACTAACCCCGTTAAATGCTTGATACAATCTACTCCCCGCTTTCCTAAAAAGCGCTGTAATAAATCTAGGGCTACTTCTAAATCCATAGTTCCTTTATTCATAACCTGATACCTGCAAAAGAAAGGTGCCTTACCCTATAATCCTTGGTACCTTGTAAACCTGGCACCACCTGCAGCCCTTGCCCTGTAGCCCATGCAGACGGCGAACTCCTAAATTCAGTTCAGGTCCTCGGAGACGACACACCGATGCACGCAGTGTTCGGTCTCTCTTGACCCCCCGGTCGCTGCTTCCCGGTGCCCCTCTGCTTCAGCCGCTCCTTCGAGGGTCCCTGTTCGGGCGCCACTTGCTAGTGCGCGGCTGAGGAAAACATGCGACCAACCCAATGTGAGTGATAAAGCATGATTCAACTTTATTGCCCGAGATAGCGTGTATTTATACCAGATACCATAATTATGCATACTTGTCTCTATCTAATAGGCTAAGCACTAAAAGGTTACATTCACTTACTCCACCTACTTGCAGTTAGCTAACTATGCACATTCCACACTCTTCTGACTCCTGCTTTCTCAAGTTGTTTATCACCTCTTCAAAGGACATGCTGACCCTGCTTTAATCAGTACTTTTCCATTTCTCCTTTTCCCACGGCCTACTAGTAAAGCAATCTAAGGCCTACTTATGTCAACTAGAACGGTCTCTGCTCGTACAGTTGCTCGGTGGACTCATGTCCATGCTCCTTGAGCCAATCCCTGACATGACAGAATTGGCCAAATCCAAGGAACTGAGTGCTTGTCTCGAGTTACAGCCACTTTTAAATCTCCCGCGTCTGTGGGAAACTGCAGCGGGTCTGTGGAATCCTTGACAGAAAATATGTACACTAATGCACGCAGTATGGGCAACAAACAAGAGGAGCTGGAAGCCATCGTGCAGCAGGAAAGCTATGGCATGATTGCCATCACAGAAACACGGTGGGATGACTCATATGACTGGAGTGCTGCTATGTGTGGCTACAAACTCTTCAGAAAAGATAGGCAGGGTAGGAGAGGTGGAGGGGTGGCTTTATATGTTAGAGAGTCACTCGACTCTGTTAAACTTGAGGTCAGCAGTGACAAGGTTGAGTGCCTGTGGACCAGAATCAGAGGGAAGTCCAACAAGGCTGACATCCTCGTGGCTGTCTGTTATAGACCGCCCAACCAGGACGATGAAGGAGATGAATTATTCTACAAGCAGCTGGCAGATGTCTCAAAATCGACGGCCCTTGTTCTTGTGGGTGACTTTAACCTGCCGGATATCTGCTGGGAGCTCAATACTGCACAGAAGAGGCAGTCTAGGAAGTTCCTAGAGTGTATAGAGGACAATTTCCTTCATGGGCTGGTAAATGAGCCTACCAGGGGCAAGACCCCGCTGGACCTACTGTTTACAAACAGAGAAGGGCTGGTGGGAGATGTAGTGGTTGGAGGCCGCCTGGGGCATAGCGACCATGAAATAATAGAATTTTCAATACTCAGAGATGCAGGGAGAACCATTAACAAAACCTCTACGCTGGACTTCCGGAGGGCAGATTTTTGCCTATTCAGAGGTCTAGTTCAGAGCATACCCTGGGAAACAATGCTTAAAAACAAGGGGGCCCAGGAGGGTTGGACATGCTTCAAGTGGGAGGTTTTGAGTGCACAGGAACAGGCTATACCAGTGTGCCGAAAGGCTAGCCGGCGGGGAAGACAACCGGCTTGGCTAAACAGGGAGATTCTGAATGAAATCAGAAATAAAAAGAGACTTTACCGACTGTGGAAAAAAGGGCTGGCTACTTATGAAGAATTTATGGAAATAGCTAGATCATGCAGAAAAAAAATCAGGGAAACAAAAGTGCAATTTGAAGTTAATTTGGCCCATTCTGTCAGGGATAATAAAAAGTCCTTCTTCAAATATGTTAATAACAAAAGGAGAGGCAAGGAAAACCTCCATTCTCTGTTGGACTTTGAGGGAAATATAGTTAACAAAGATGAGGAGAAAGCTGAGGTACTTAATACCTACTTTGCCTCAGTTTTTACCAGTAAGACAGGTGGCCCTCAGGACAACTCATCTCTGGAGGTGGTTGACAGAGACAGGAAGCCAAATAGGCCCCTTGTATTCCAGGAGGAAATAGTTGGTGATTTACTGAGCCATCTGGATCCTCACAAGTCTATGGGACCAGATGGGATCCATCCTAGGGTGATGAGGGAGCTAGCAGAAGAACTTGCCAAGCCGCTCTCCATCATCTTCCAACAGTCCTGGCTCACTGGGGAGGTCCCATATGATTGGAAATTGGCCAATGTTACCCCAGTCCACAAAAAGGGCTGCAAAGCTGACCCTGGCAACTACAGGCCTGTCAGCCTGACCTCAGTGCCTGGCAGGGTTATGGAGCAGATCATCCTGAATGGAATCACACAGCACCTTCAGGATGGACAAGGGATCAGACCCAGCCAGCACGGGTTTAGGAGGGGCAGGTCCTGTCTGACCAACCTGATCTCCTTTTATGATCAGGTGACTCACCTGGTGGATGAGGGGAAAGCCATGGATGTGGTCTATCTGGACTTCAGCAAGGCCTTTGACACTGTCTCCCATAATATACTCCTGCAAAAGCTGGTAGCCCATGGCTTGGACAAGTGTACTCTACGCTGGGTTAAGAACTGGCTGGAGGGCCGGGCCCAGAGAGTGCTGGTGAATGGGGCTGCATCTAGCTGGCGGCCAGTCACTAGTGGTGTTCCCCAGGGGTCAGTGTTGGGTCCAGTCCTGTTTAACATCTTTATTGACAATTTAGATGAGGGGATTGAGACCATCATCAGCAAATTTGCTGATGACACCAAGTTGGGAGGGAGTGTCGACCTGCTGGAAGGCAGGAGGGCTCTGCAGAGGGATCTGGATAGACTGGAAAAATGGGCTGATTCCAATGGGACGAAGTTCAATAAGGCCAAGTGCCGGGTGCTGCACTTTGGTCACAACAACCCCCTGCAGCGCTACAGGCTGGGCGCAGAGTGGCTGGAGAGCAGTCAGGCAGAAAGGGACCTGGGGGTACTAATTGACAGGAAGCTCAACATGAGCCATCAGTGTGCCCAGGTGGCCAAGAAGGCCAATGGTATCCTGTCCTGTATCAAAAATAGCGTGGTCAGCAGGACAAGGGAAGTGATCCTTCCCTTGTACTCTGCATTGGTGTGGCCACACCTGGAGTACTGTGTTCAGTTCTGGGCCCCTCAGCTCAGGAAAGACATTGAAGTGCTGAAGCGGGTCCAGAGAAGAGCAACACGACTGGTGAAGGGACTTGAACATAAGACCTATGGGGAGAGGCTGAGGGAGCTGGGGTTGTTTAGCCTAGAGAAGAGGAGGCTTAGAGGTGACCTCATCACTCTCTATAACTACCTGAAGGGAAGTTCTAGCCAGGTGGGGATTGGTCTCTTCTCCCAGGCAGTTAGCAATAGGACAAGGGGGCATGGGCTTAAACTCTGCCAGGGGAAATTTAGGCTGGATATCAGAAAGAAATTCTTTACAGAGAGAGTGGTCAGGCATTGGAATGGCCTGCCCAGGGAGGTGGTGGACTCGCCGTCCCTGGAGGTTTTTAAACTGAGATTGGACATGACACTTAGTGCCATGATCTAGTAAACGGACTAGAGTTGGACCAAGGGTTGGACTCGATGATCTCTGAGGTCTTTTCCAACCCAGTCGATTCTGTGATTCTGTGAAAACAGGAGATGGGGGTGGGGGGAGCATCTTGTATGAATTGCATTTCCACAGGAAGGGAAGGAGACATATGATTGGTTATTTGTCTTTAATGATAGGAAGACAAATTCAGCAGGTTGGTGTTTCCCACCACCAAAATTTCAAGAGGAGCTGCTTGCAAGCAAAACAAAAGCAAGCGGCTCCAGCAACTTGCCCTGTCTTACCCCAACGTCCCTCAAAGAGATTCATCATTTTGCAAGGCTGTGCCTTTCCACCTCCCTCCTAGCTTTATCCTGAGATTGTTTTGCTGGGGTTTTTAATTTTTTTTTTTTTAAACATTTATTTATTATTTCCTCATCTGTATATCTCAGTGATTGTTTGGCCATCTTGTCCCTGTATGAGCACAAGCAGGTTTCCCTCCTGTATGTAGTGTATGCTGTGGCCCTTTGTTCTTGCTCCATCCTCACCCTGGGACAGTGCTGAGTTCCATGCATGACACATGTCCCTGCATGCATCCAGAGGAAGGAGGCTGTGCTTCTCACTTGCATGAAGGGAAACATGCATGCCTGTTGGGGCTGATCATTTTCCAATGTGGGGTTTTTTTTTTGTTTTGGTGTTTGTTTTTGGTTTTTTTTTTTTTGTTTTTTTTTTTTTTTTTTATGTTTTTGTTTTTTTAATTCAACCCCCACATGAGACAACGAGATTTGGATTATGGTGTGTAAAAAAAAAAAAAAAAAAATATCCCCCCCTCTACCCCATCCTGAAACCCTGACATGAATAAACTTAGTTCCCTCCGAAACATACCTCGTGCTACAGACACCTGCTGGCAGCTGCCCCTTTGTTAGGTTAGAAGTGGCGGATTCACTGCAGGAAGTGTAATAATCCACCAGATTTTATTCTGCAAGTTAGCGCTAACACAGAGCAAAACTGTTTGGTCAGTATACTCTGAGGATATCTTGGTAATCATAAAGAATACTGCTGGGTTTAATGGCACCTGGTACTAAGGAATTTATCATCTGCATCATGTTTTGATCTGTCTCGTTAGAAACACATTCTTATGAGAGGAAACATTCCCCCCCCCCCCCCCACCCTTATTAGTCAGTAACCATCAGGCTTTCATAGCTCATAATCCATCAAATGCATCCACGATTTAATGACTTCATTCCTTTGACACTCCGAGTCTTGAAAAGCTACCTCGTACAAAGAAAATAATCTTATTTTAGCATCTCAGGCTAAGGAAATCCAAGATGAGTCATGTGCTGGTAGTGCTGCTGTCGGTGTGGAGGTACATGCAGTGATTTCTATAAAGCCTATACATCTCTTCAGCACCAACCTGTATTCCTGGGCTACTTTAAATAACTTCTTTCAATAACAGGGAGACAGATAATCCCAAACATGAACAAAATGGGCTCTCAGATTCATTTATATAAAGGTTGTGTAAAGGTCTTATACACACCTGTGTGCATTTAATTATGCCAAATGGGAGCTGGACCCATCTGTCTTTCACATGGGGTTTGGGATGGTGTCACAATTTCCATCATTTTTAAGAAAAAGGTATACAAATAGTGGTCACATTTTGCTCATACTGGGAATTATCAGAAAAGTCTAATGAAAGCTGACCTGGATTTACCTCCCCATGGAAGTGTGTTATTTATGAACCGGTGAGTTGGTGCCCAAGCAGGAAAGCAAACACAGCTGCAAAGCTGGGGGGAGGTTGGAGGATGTTTGCCACAAAATCCAGGAGCTGCTGTGGCCAGGGGGGACATGGTAGGGCCACAGTCTGGCATCACTTGGTGCATCCCAGACAGAGCGTGGGATGCCGAACCAGGTGACGACATCCATAGGTGCCAGGACGCTGCCATAACTGCCTCCGGCCTCAGTCCTTGCCAAGTTGCCAGTCTTGTGCTGAGCCCTCCATGAACCACCTGGAAGGACTGTCCTAGAGTAAGTCTGAGCTTTCTTTTTTGTTGTTGTTTCAAATCCTGCTTGTAATTTGGTTAGCTGAAAGGGGAGGATGGAACACTGCTGGGGCAGGTGTGGGAGCCCCATCCTCGCAAACCTGTAGGACAGGGGTGTCCAACTTATTTTCACCGGGGGCCATGTCAGCCTCGCGGTTGCCTTCAAAGGGCTGAATGTAATGGATAAATGTAGGAGTAGTTACATTTATACAGTTCTAAAATTACATTCAGCCCTTTGAAGGCAACCGCGAGGCTGACATGGCCCCCGGTGAAAATAAGTTGGACACCCCTGCTGTAGGAGAAACCCTTCCCAGGTGCCACAGGGAACATGTGTGACATCCAGGTCTGGCTCATCCCTCTTCACCGACCAGAGGATGGCTGTGACTGCTGGAGGTGCAGGGGTGGAAGGAAAGGGGAGGATGGCTCTCTTGGGGGGCCTGCAGGGCAGACCACCAGGTAGTGAGAGCATGGGCATCTCCTCTAGCCCATTTACATGGTGATTTAAACCCACACTGTGCACTGGGGCTGCCCAGTGTCAAAACTGGAAGGTCCTTATCTCTAGAGGTGTTCAAAAAGGAACACGTGCTGCAGCAGGTCAGCAGAAAAAAAGTCTTTCCCTTCCCTTTACCTGGGAATGCTCATTTTGGCGAGCATTAAATAAACATGCCAGAAATGCAAGGGGAGACTGCAGAAGGTCTTCTCTTGTATCTAGATCATATTCGATATCCATAACCTCCAAGACCAGAGTTGGTTTTGTAGTTGGGAGAGTTGCAATGGCATCACCAAATGTCATGACTCTTGGGCATCTCACGGTATTTGGGGGTTTCTACATAAACCTGCAGCTCCTGGAGTTGTACGAGAGCAGAAGGCTTTTGATTAAAGGGTAGTATCCTGTTTCCCCCAAAATAAGCCCTACCCCAAAAATAAGCCCTAGCATGATTTTTCAGGATTTTTGAGGATGCTCGAAATATAAGCCCTACTCCAAAAATAAGTCCTAGTTACAGTTCATTAAAAAGTCAATTTAAATAGTGTCCAGGCAGTTACACATGTAAAAAAGTAAAATCTTTTGGAGCAAAACTTAATATAAGACCCTGTCTTATTTTTGGAGAAACAGGGTATATAAAGCAATGCTTCAAATTGCTGCTTATGGCAAACTTGGTGCTCAAAACTCAGAAGTCAGCTTCAACACTCTGGAGGTCTTTCAGCTGACACGGTGTTTGGGAAGGAGAAGGGTGATGTGTGGCAATGATGGGGCCAGGGCAGGGTGGGCAGTGAGAGTGGGGCTAAGACCTAGGGGGGAAAATGATCATTTTATCCCTTTTGGGGTTCATTTCTGGGAGACTGAGTGGGTTGGTCTGCGCTCAGGGTTGGCAGAGGGGTTGCAGTTGCCCAAGTGGCTCTACACAGGACCCCATGGGAGTCCCTCCAATTAAATCCTTGCATGTCTTGTCTTATGCCTAAACCTTTTTAGGGAGAAATTCAGGTCTTTTGGAAATGTCTAAATGGCTAAATTCTCCCTCTAAAATAAAAAAGGGCCCAAACACTTCTCAGCTAGAGCAGCAGATCGTGGTTGTGGCAAGGACTGGGTTCTCCTGCTAGAGAGCTCAGGTGGGCAGAGTTCGGCAGCAGCCAGGATGAAGAGAAAGCAAACCCATGTCTGTTCCATGCCTCTTCACCACCTTTGCTTAACCCTTCCTGCTCCTTCTCTGCTCAGTTTTGCAGTATCCTGGGACCTCTTCTCACCCATTTTCCTGCCTGCCAGTCCTTTACTTTTCCCAGCCCCACATGCTGTGGTAAGTGTCCTTAACCACTGTTGTTTTCTTTCCCTCACTTTAAAGGCTGTAAAATGGGCCTGCAGGAAAATTGCACATGTATGTTTTGTAGCTCTTTAATGAAATTATTCACTTTGGTTTAAGTGAATAAGCCAAATGGGGTCAGGAGCAAAGCAGATGCTGGAAGCAGTGAAGATGCAGGTTATGGGAAGAGGCAATAAGGGGCACCTTGGTACCCATGGGCTGGGATCCTTTGAAGTGAGGACGTACCTGTGGGGAGATGTTCAGATAAGGGTTTCAGTAACTCGGAGAAGGACCTGGATGTCTGTCTCTTGCCCCACATCCCTGTGTTCCTGGTCGCTTGCAGAGGCTGCCTTGCCTGAAGGTGACACCCCGTCAGCTTAGATGGAGCCATAGGCCATTGCTGTTTTTCCCTGGGGGGCTCAAGTGATGAGGTAGAGCTGTTACCATGTGTTGCTCCTCCACCTTCTTCCCCAAACGGTACAAGGAGCAGCCATTTCCCTAAATGAGGAGAAAGCCGGGCTATGGGTACCTTCTGGGACTTCTTTGAAGGGACCTTGAGCAGAACTCTGATGGAGCTGAACAGCCTGCCAGGCCAGGTATCCAGCCACCCAACACCGGGATTGGGTTAGGAGCTGCTCCAAAAACTTGCTCTCCTCTAAAAGTCATTCAGAAACATAGCCCCTCAGGCACCCGCTGTGCTATAGCAGCTCCCCATGTTGGGCTCCTCCAGCAGAGGGTGGGATTGGAAATGTCCCCATAACAAATGTGCCCTCCACAGCAGTGCTTTGTGTTGTGTCTCTGGGCTTTCTCATTCTCCTGGTGGCATCTGATCCTTCAGTCACGCTGCTAGCTCAAGGTCCTGATATATCCAAAGGGATCTTGTTTTTTTGGAAGCTGTGGGTGCGAGGAGGCACAACTCATGAGCACTTGCCTGACCAACCTGTTTCCATGATATCTGCTTGAAAACTGGGCATCTACAGACAGAAGGAAGCTTTCTCCTCTTTTTTTTTTTTTTTTTTTTTTTAAATATATGTATATATATCAGAGGAGATGCCTGTTCTTACGCAGCCCTGCAGCATTAAGTAGGATCTCATTTGTCTGTACTTCTTGGGGGGCAGTAGAGGATGTTTGTCTGGTTCATTCAGGGCTGATCATCATCATTTGGTGGGAGCTGAGGCTTAAACAGATTCTTCTGGGAGCTCCAAACCTCCATGAGGAGCAGCTGAGGTCAGAAATAAGCTGTGTGTTTGTGGTGAAGCTCCCTGGATGTGGGACTGGACAGTAAGCTAGAAAGGTCTGAATGTGTTTATATGTGAATAAATCCTCAACTTTTTTTAAAAAGAGCTGCTTGGCATTTATACTGGGATGAGTAAGATAAGAATCTAGTTTGAGGTGTTGATTTTTTTTTTTTTTTTAATAAAATAAAGTAATTGGCAACAAACTGACCACAGTCTAAAGGTATTTTCTTTGTATGAGGATTTGGTGATGCAAGATTATCAGTGTATTTTCAGCCCTGGTGTGGTATTTGCTGGCAAACTTGAGAAGCTTTTTTTGAATCTCAGGCAGTGTATGAAGGTAATCGGGGTGCTAATGCTTCAGGAGAGGTATCTGTCAAGCCTGGCACTTTCCACATCCTCAAGGCAGAAAATACCATGTCTCTAATTTGCCTGCCAGGAAAGGAGCTATACATCTCATGCAGATTATTGCGTTTGTTGTGGTTTGCTAAATCTACATTTCTCTTTCTTGTAGCCTAGCTTTTAATATTAATATCTTTAATTTTCATTTGTAAATTCATGTATCAGCTTTTGTTAGTCATCCTGTTAATGATCCCAGGCAATACATTTGTCATTTGATGTCAAAAAGCAGATTAAAGGACTTCTAGAGCCATGGAAAATAGCTTCATGCTACACCGGAATTATAGCGGTTGGTGTATGAGGCTAATGCTATGCATAATTTGCATCTGCTGCTCAGGGGATAAGTGATTATTTTATATATTTAAAAAGCATTTCTTAATCATGAATGGTGTTACATTTCCTGTAAACTCTGCAGTGTTATGAATCACTGAGGTTTAAACATCTTGTTGCCAGTGTGCCTGGTTTCGCATTACCACAGTGGTAAGCCCTGGAGGGTCAGATCCTGACAGCTTGCCTACACTTTGTTGGGGGGTTTACTTTATGAGCAAAGTTCCCTCAGTCCTAGGAGCTGGAAGGGACTGGTAGTGGATTAAGTTTTGCTTGGCTAAAGTTGAGCATTTTTGGTCTCTGCTCTTCCTGGTGGGAGTTAAGGGTGTTGGTAGGGTTTGGAGATGAGCATCTGAGGTGTGAGAATGGGGGGGGAGGGTAAAAAAAACACGTTTGCTCAAAACCTCTGGACAAGAGCAAGGTTAGACTGGAAATGGATGAGATGTAGCATCCCCAGGCACTGATCCATTCAGGTTCATCATGATGGTGAGGCACGGAATGACCTTACAACCCTTGAGGTTATAAAGAAGGTATGTATTTATTTACGATGCCGGACACACGGGGAATCATTTCACCTAATACGTGTGTAAAATTACAGTAGCTGTGAGCTTGGTTAAATGCAGTAAAGTGTTACATATTCATGAAAGTTTTAGGAACACCTATACATATTCATAACCTGTCCCCGAGAAGGCGGTTCTTATTACAACGAGTTCCGGGAGACCATTTCCATAGTCTCCACCTCTGGCTCCTCCTGGCTGCAGCTGCGCAGTGATTGTGAACCCGGGTCCTCTTTCTCTGTACACGGTCACTTTTGGTCCAGTGTGATGAGTTGGTTAGGTCTCAGACTGCTGAGTTGGTTAAAACTGGCATATCTCCTGTCCTCTGCCCAAGTTTCTGTAATCTAGTTCACCCAAGGATGCACCCAAGGATTATTATTTTTGCAAGGCGTCAGTGAAGTCCTGTTTTTCGTACAATAAGTTACACAGAGTTAAGCAAGGCTAGGCAATAGTGATGTGGGTTAAAGGCTTAGCTCTCTAAGTGTCTTTAGTGATGTGGGGTAGGGTTAGATCTTTAAGTGTCAAGTGTTAGTTTTTTTAAGTGTTAATTAGTTAATTGTCAATTCCCTGTATCATTCCCCCCTTTTCTAAAAGGTTAGTAAAGTCTTTTACTAATGTGATGATTCTTTATCTATGTTTTATCTGGCCACAGGTAAGAAGGCTATTTCTACCTGAGAAAACCCATCTCTATCCTTAAACAGATTTTTAACGTTAATGCAAAAGTCAGGCTCCTGGTGTTTGTCTACCACGCTGCTGAGCTCTTTTGGGGCAGCTGACAACCATATGGCTGGTGCTCCGGCAGAAATGGCATCTTCTGGGGTGCGATGGGAGCTTACATTCTTTGGCATGGTGACCCCGCTCACTGCAATTGTAGCATTTGTCTTCTCTTTTGGGTTTCTTCTTGCTGAGGTACTAAGTGCCGCCTGGGCTGGTCACCCAGAAGGACCAAAAGGACCAAAGGGACCAAAAGGTTACCCAGAAGGTCCAGAAGGACCAAAACATGTCAAGGTGGACATAACCCAATTTCTTTGACAGAATTTCAGAAAGGTTTTGGTTAATTACTACAAATTTAAAGCTCTCTACTGCAGAAGTGGGCAATGTAATATATATACTCTAATTGTTTTGATTCCAAAGCACCAATTTAAAGCATCCCCCCATGGTTTTATTCAGATCTTGCTCATGCCAGTTTTCGTCCCACCCACGTGCTAAGGTTATGACTGTATGAAACACCATTTTCCAGGTTGCGCCTGGGTTACCCTTCATGGTGCTTTGCAGGCTTTCTTCACTCTAGAATGATGGATCCAGGCATTCCATTCTTTAATCTTGATAGCAGTGAAAGATGGACCTTCCTATTGTGGTTCCAAAGTCCTTTTCTGCAAGAGACTTCACATACACATAGTCTCCCAGTTGGATGTTTTGTACTGGCCCATCCAGACCCCTACTCCAAGTTCCAAACACGTTTTCCAATTTTGTTAAGTTGTTTACCCAATACTACCATATAACAAGTCATAATTTCATCCCCTTCTTGTGCAGACATCCCCTTCTGTACACTATAGGGTCTCCCATACAGGATTTCAAAAGGATTTAACCCTTCTTTGGCCTTGTTCATATGCAAGAGGACCAAAGGTAAAGATTGAGACCAAGCCAGACCAGTGCCAAGACTGGGACTTATCTGAAACTATATCGGTTCCTACCCCTGTTATTGAGGCGCCACCCATTGAACCTGTTGACTCTATGGCGTTTCCCGTCATATACCATAACCCTGCAGGGGGGGAGCCCCATGAGCACGTTTCTAATTCCTGGAAAGTAATTTGAGATTTGTAAAAATCCACTGTTCAGTACGGGCCTAACTCCCCCGCGGTTATGCAGCTGTTACGTTTGTTATCTATGGAAGCTATGACTCCCTACGATGTTTCTCAGTTAGCTCAGATTATTTTTCAACCTGTACAGCTCTCAGTGTTTCAAAGTATTTGGCAGCAAAGGGCTGAGGCACAAGCAGTGGTAAACATACGCTTCCCAGAAACTGATCCCTGTTCTTCTACTGGTGTGGATGTATTGATGGGCTCGGGGCAGTTTATTGATCCGCAACTTCAAGCGCAATGGCCTCCTCTAGTGCTTGAGCAAGTGAAGGCCATAGGGATCCAGGCTATAATTAGAACAGCAGAGCTGGCAGAACCAAAACAGAGATATACTGCTATCAAGCAGGGTCCTAAAGAGCCGTTTTCTTTCCTTCGTTGAAAAATTACTAGCGTCTGTCGAAAGTCAGGTATTCTATGCGAATGTCCGGGGACTGCTAGTAAAACAGCTAGCTCGTGATAATGCTAATTCAGATTGCCAAAAGGTGATTGAAGCCTTGCCAGGGGATCCAACTTTAGAAGCAATGATTACTGCTTGTGCCAAGGTCGGTTCAGTGGAACATAAAATGACTGCACTTGCTGCTGCTATGGCAGCAGCTAAAATACAATATCAAAAATGCTATGAACGCGGTCGGAATGGTCATGTAAGACTCCTCAGTCCACATAAAAACAAACAGGCTTCAAAAGCTGTACACACACCTGTCTATGATACAGCCTCAGTAACTTGCTTCAAATGTGGAAAAAAAGGACATTTTTCTAAGCAGTGCCATTCTAGGTATCATTCTAACGGACAGCTACTGCCACAGGGAAAAGACGAGAAGAGCGCGAAGGGGCGCGTGCAGACACAAATGCCTCCTTCAACAACGCCTTGCAACCCTGGCAATCCGTTTCTGGGGTCAGTGCACATGCAGCCCTTTGTGACACACTATCAGGAAAAACCAGCGGAGCAGCCGGGATGGATGTATCCACCGCCCACACAGTAACTATAACAACTCAAGAGGTGCATAAAGTGCCCCTGGATGCTTGGGGGCCAATTGGCAGGGGACTGAGTGCTTTGTTAATAGGACGATCAAGTAGTACCATGCAAGGATTAATAGTACACGTGGGGGTTATTGATGCGGACTATACAGGACAAATTTGTGCCTTGTTTTCCACAACGACACCACCTGTGACAATACAAAAAGGAACACTTTTAGCTCACCTTGTGCCCTTTTTGAGTTCTGTTCCTAGGACTGAGCAAGTTCTTCGTGGGGAGAATGGACCTGGTTCAACTGGAAAGCCACTTATTTTTTGGTCTCAAACAGTGGTTAGAGAAAAGGCCACAAATGGTTTGTACACTCATAATGAATGCTTTTGTTCCCAGCCAGGTGACCCTTACTGGACTGCTTGATACAGGAGCAGATGTCACTATAATTTCACAACAGGACTGGCCTCCTTCTTGGCCCTTGGTTTCAAATACTGTGGGTGTGATGGGACTGGGTGGAGTCGCAAACAGTTTGATGTCAGCTAAACCAATAGTGATTGCTAATCCTGAAAACCAAAGGGCTACAGTGAGACCTTATGTGGCCCCAGCCCCGCTGAATTTATGGGGGAGGGATTGCCTAGGGCAGTGGGGAGTACGGATAACTACGGATTTTTAACAGGGGTCACTGTGCTGCAGGGTATTTCTCGGCCCACTTTAGCACTAAGATGGTTAACAGAAAGACCAGTATGGGACAATCAGTGGCCCCTTGCTCAGGAAAAACTTACAGCCCTGCAATCTCTTGTGAGGGAACAGCTAGCTGCCGGACGCATAGAGATCTCACATAGCCCTTGGAAAACTCCTGTGTTTGTTATCAAAAAGAAATCTGGAAAATGGAGATTATTACATGACCTACGAAAGGTTAATGAGGTTATGGCAGCTATGGGAGCTTTGCAACCAGGTTTACCTTCTCCTACAATGATTCCAATGCAATGGGAAATTGTTGTAATAGATTTGAAGGATTGTTTCTTTACTATTCCTTTTGCAGAACGATACATGGAAAAGTTTGCCTTTACTGTTCCATCTGTAAATAATGGAGAGCCAGCGAAAAGGTATCATTGGAAAGTGCTGCCACAAGGGATGAAAAATTCACCTACCATATGTCAATGGTATGTGGCAAAAGCTTTGACTCCAGTACGTGCTTTGTTTCCATCAGGGTATTGCTGTCATTATATGGATGACATTTTGTTGGCGGCAGCAACGCCACAAGAATTGAGTGAAATGGAAAATAAAGCACGTGAGTCATTAAATCAGTATGGGCTGGTTATTGCACCTGAGAAGGTGCAACGACAAGAGCCATGGCTTTATTTGGGCATGAAAATTTTGGATCAGACAGTGATACCACAACCTATAAAACTGCAAGTAAAAATCAAAACACTGAATGATGTGCAAAAATTGGGAGGAATGATCAATTGGGTGAGGCCTTATGTAAGAATCCCCTCTTCTCAATTGCAGCCATTGTTTGATCTCTTGCAAGGAGACACTAATATTTCTGCCCCTCGCACTTTGACAACAGAAGCACAGCAGGTAATTGCGAAAATTGAACAAGCAGTCAGTAGTAAGCACGTATGGAGAATTGATTTGACAGTGTCTGTACAAGCAATTGTTTTGATTGATCAATGCATTCCTTTTGCTATGATCGCACAATGGCATGAGAAGTGGGGAGATCCTCTACATATTTTAGAGTGGGTGTTTTTGCCAGCCAAATCAAAAAAGACAGCCCCAGGTCTTTTTGAACTGGTGGCTCAGGTAATTATTAAAATCAGATTACGTTGCATGGAATTAATGGCAAGAGATCCAGAAACGATCATGCTTCCTGTGCAAAGTGATTATTTTGAGTGGTGTATGGCTAATAGCTCTGCACTACAAGCAGCTATGATGAATTATACGGGTCAAATCGGTTATCATTTGCCCTCACATCCAGTGATTAAATTAGGCAGTCAGGTAAGATTTGGTCAGAAGCAATTGAATCAATCGAGCCCAGTAAATGGACCTACAGTATTTACAGATGGATCAGGAAGAACGGGCAAGGCAGCCATTGTTTGGAAGGATGCGCCACAGTGGCAACATCAAGTAGAACATCAGGAAGGATCACCACAAGTGGTCGAACTTAGAGCAATGACCATGGCGTTTCAGGCCTTTCCTGGCCCTGTGAATATTGTGACAGACTCTGCTTATGTGGCTGGGCTTGTACAACGGTTGGATAAAGCTGTATTGGGACATGTGTCTAATGAAAAGTTATTTGGTATTTTAAAACTGTTATGGCTTGAAATTCAGAAGCGTCATCATGAATATTATGTCATGCATGTTAAAAGTCATGCTACGTTAGCAGGTTTCATAATAGAAGGAAATGCAAAAGCAGTGACTTTAGGACCTGTTTCTGATATTAAACAACAGGCAATAGCGTCACATCATTTCTATCATCAAGGCTATCGTGCCTTGAGACGACACTTTGGCATTTCAAATTCTGAGGCACGTGCTATTGTTGCTGCGTGCCCTGATTGTCACGGTCAGCATATTCCTACTTATTATGGTACCAATCCCCGTGGCCTTCGAACCTTGCAAATTTGGCAAACTGATGTTACACACGTACCTGAATTTGGGCGCTTGAAGTATGTTCATGTCTCTATAGACACCTTTTCTTCTGCTATCGTTGCCACTGCTCATACTGCAGAATCTGCACGAGATGTAATACGTCATTGGCAGCGTGCATTTTCCTTCTTGGGCGTTCCGCAACAGGTAAAAACAGACAATGGCTCAGCATATGTATCCCGAAAAGTTGCTTCATTTCTACAGCTCTGGGGAGTATCTCATGTTACAGGTATTCCTCATTCTCCCACAGGGTAAGGTATTGTGGAACGTGCTCATGGCACGCTCAAGCGTTTTCTTTTAAAACAGAAAGGGGGAATGTTGGGTGAACCACCTGATGCACTCTTGGCTAAAGTCACATATCTTTTAAACTTCTTGCAGGTTTCTGATGATGCCCAGATGCCGCCCATTCTATGTCACGTTTCCTCTTTAGTGGCTCAAGAAAGGGTGGGTCCAGGGGCAAAAGTGTTGGTGCGGGATTTGCGCACAGGACAATGGACGGGTCCACATGAATCATTAACCTGGGGGAGAGGCTATGCTTGTGTCTCTACAGATCAAGGACCACAATGGTTGCCTGTGTGAAATGTGAAACCTGTGTTGCCTTCCTAATGATGATTGCTGCAGCTGCTTCATCTTGGATGCCTGCACAGACAAAAACTAACATGTGGATTACTTTAGCCAACATGACTGGCCAGGACTCCATATGCCTAGCTATGGCATCTCCGGAAAACCCGTTCCACACATGCTTGGTTGGCATCCCCCTTGATGACTACAGCAGCATCACACAACTGTTTCAAAATAGTGGTCGGTGCAGAGGCATTGCAACAAACTGTAATAATACTAACATGGCACTTTGGATTAACTGTCTCCCGGAAATAGACGTTGAACCACAGGAACTGGAATTGCTGGGATGTGTGCCCATGGATGCTTGTATCCAGCTGGTTTGTGAAAAGTGCCAGGACAATATGCTAAAGCATGAATGGATAAGACTGCAAAATGTTAATGCTGCCCTTGATGACTACAGAAATGAAACTCGTTGGTGCAATGCCTCGCAGAAGAATCCAAGGGGTGTTGTTAACAATGTGGGACAGCGACCCCGAAAACTCCCGTATGGTGTATTCTTGATCTGCGGAGATAGAGCTTGGCCAGGAATTCCTTCTAATGCTGTTGGAGGACCATGTAGTTTGGGACGATTAACTCTCTTAATGCCCAATGTATCCATGACAGTCGATCACAGAAAAGCAACACGGGAAAAACGTTTTTTTGCATGCATATAAGTTAAAATGTGATGACAGAGTAGATTCTTGGGGATCAGGATTAAGGGTTTTAGGATCTCTTGTACCTGGTGTTGGCACAGCTAAAGCTCTAAATACTTTAGAAAAATTAGGATGTTGGCTAGCTAAGCAAACTAACAGAACTTCTAAGGCTTTAAGTGGACTTTTGTTAGATGTAGATTCTGTAAGACATGCTACAC
Source organism: Streptopelia turtur (assembly GCA_901699155.2). NCBI lineage: Eukaryota > Metazoa > Chordata > Aves > Columbiformes > Columbidae > Streptopelia > Streptopelia turtur. The sequence continues at coordinate 7,260,746 of OU015480.1, forward strand.
TGCAGAATAGAGCTGCAATAGATTTTTTGTTATTAGCTCAAGGGCACGGGTGTGAAGATTTTGATGGTATGTGCTGTATGAAGTTGTCAGATCATTCTGAGTCAATTCATAAAAGCATACAATTGTTGAAAGAAGGGGTTCAAAGGTTACAAGTTGATGATGGATGGGATTGGTTAAATAAATTGTTTAGTAGCTGGGGGCTTTCAAGATGGTTTTTATCAGTAGTGAAAACAGGACTGATCGTTTGATGATTGTTGTGGTTGTGTTATTAATGTTGCCATGCATGATTTCTCTGCTGCAAAGGGCCCTGCAGCGGACAATTAGGGCAGCATTTTTAGCACAAATACAAAAAGGGGGAATTGTGGGAAACTGCAGCGGGTCTGTGGAATCCTTGACAGAAAATATGGGAGTAGAGATCAGCCTTGAAGATATTAAGATTTACCCTTGAGAAGGATGGGAGTAAAGGAGTATCTGGAGGTATGGAGTTGTACCCGTGAGAGAGGAGAGATGTACCCGTGAGAGAGAAGGGGATAGAAGAATAACATGGATGATAGCAAAATTAGCCAATAAGATGTTAGTGCTGTAACTTGTAACCAATAGTGAAAAGACACATGAACTGGTAGAATTGTATAAAAATGCACTTGTAGCAATAAATGGCACCTATTACTTTCATCTTGAAAGAATTTGGTCCATGTCGTTTGTCCGTCTCAACCGCGACAGTAGTTCCCTGAGCAACCTGAAGTCTGCTCTCCTCATATCCAGAGTTGAGGTCTTGCTGGCAAATTTCTTTCTGTTAGCGTAGATTTTAAACCTGACTGCTTTGTGGTTGATGTGGCCAAGGCAGCCACCAATCAACACTTCACCCAGAAGCTCCTCTCTGTTAGTGAGGAGCAAATCTAGGAAGGCACCTTTCCTGGTCAGTTCCTTTAGTACCTGTACCAGGAAGTTATCATCCATATGGTTTAGGAATCTTCTGGACCTGTTGGTGCCAGCTGTGTGATATTCCCAGTTGACATCTGGCAAGTTGAAGTCCCCCATAAGGATAAGGGCAGATGACTTGGAGGCATCCCTTAGTTTCTTAAAGAATAACTCATCACTGTCATCATCCTGGCTGGGTAGTCTATATAGACTCCTACAACGACATCCGCTTTATTTGTCTGACCCTTAATCCTTACCCAGAGGCTCTCAACTTTGCCATCACCAACTGCCAGCTCCATGCATTCCAGCTCCTCCGCTACATACAATGCCACCCCACCCCCCCCCCCCTCCTACCCTGCATATCCTTCCTGAATAGCCTGTAGCCATCCATCATGGCACACCAGTCACAGGACTCATCCCACCATGTTTCACTAATGCCAATTATCTCATATCCCTGGGACTGGGCCAAGACTTCGAGTTCATCTTGCTTTTTCCTCATGCTGCATGCATTAATGTAGAAACACTTCAAGTGTGGTACAATGCGCTCATCACCTCATGGTGCAGTCTGAAGAATCTCACTAGCATGCAGTTCCTTGAGCTTTGGCATGCCATCCTGTTGCTCGTCACTGACTGGCCTGGTACTGCCCTTTTCCCCCTTCCAATCTAGTTTAAAGCTCTGTCAATCAGCCCTGCTAGCTCCTGAGCAAAAGCCCTTTTCCCCTTCTGAGATAAGTGCATGTCATCACATGTCAGTAGACCTGGTAAAGAATAGACTATCCCATGACTGAAAAACCCAAAGTTCCACCAATGCCACCAGCCTCGGAGCCATGTGTTGATCAGCTGGGCCTGCCTGTTCCATTCTATATTCTTCCTTTCTACTGAAAGCACGAAGAAAATACTACCTGAGCACCTGATCCTTTGACCAATCACCCCAAGGCTCTGAAATCCATTTTGATTGCCTTTAGGCTTCCCTTTGCTACCTCTTCACTACCAACATTAAGAACCAATAACGAGTAATAGTCTGAGGACCTTACCAGCCTAGGGAACTTTCTAGTCATATCTCTTACCCTGGCCCCAAGGACGCAGCAGACTTCCCTGTGGGTTGGGTCCAGTTGGCATATTGGACCCTCTGTTCCACTCAGAAGGGAGTCACCTATGACTACTACCCTCCTTTTTGTCTTAACATGAGTGGTTTTGATGCAGGGCATAGATTGGTTAGATGACCTTTCCATCCCAGAAGGGCCTTCATCCACATCATCAGTTGCCTGCCCATCCAATTCCAGAGCCTCATATCTGTTGTGTATGGGCACCTGGGAAGGTGGAACTAGCTGAGAGTGGATTCACTTGCCACTCCGATCAGTAACCTGCTTCCCTCCTCCCCCGTCTCCTGGGTGTCCTCCTTCTGTCTGGTGGTGAGAGGGTAGAGGGTCCTTTGTCTCTTGTGCTGTGGTTGGCTTCTGCACCTGTTTCAGGGATGGTAGAGTGTGAGTCCACCAGTCAGTCTCCTTCTCTGACTCCCTCATACTCCTCAGCCTAGACACCTCCCCCCAAAGCTCTGTCACCAGGCGGAGCAGTTCCTTTGCTTGGTGTCATGGTTTAAGGCAAGGCAGCAATAAACCGTGGCAGATGCTCCCTGTTACCCCCTCACCTCCTGCCACCCCTTTTCTTTAGATCAGAAAGATGATAGGGAAGTGTCCTGGTTTTGTTAAAAAACAAGTTTCTCTTTCAGTGAATTTTGCCTGTCAGCTAAAGCCTTCATATTAACTGCATTTTCCTGGAGAACCAGACACATGTTTTGGTAAATCTAGCAATGGAATGCAAAACTTATTGATAAGCATGGATGGACATCTCGCGAGAGGGGCAACGAGAAACAAGTGACTAAGAAACTGACCAACTGTGTATAACATTCCATTCACGTGAATACTTCATATAAAAGTGGGAGATCACGAGGATCTCGTTCCTTTTTCCTTATGGCTGACATTAGGAGAGGATCTTGCTACTCATCCCTGAGAACTGAGGCCTAGTGAGAGACTGAATCCAGCTCCACTTGGTTGCAGAGTCTAATCCAGGACTTTGGGTGCCGGCTCTGCAGTTGCTGAGACTTTCAAGATTGGTTTTGTATATGTTGTATTATTTTCTCTATTCTTATTAGTAGCATTAGTAAAACATCTTTAATTTTTCCAACTCTCTTCTCTCTGTTCTTCTTTCCCTCCCGATCGCCTGTCCTTAGTGGGAAGGGGGGAGAGGGAGGGGCAAAAAGGGGGAAGTGGGGGGGAGAGGAGGTTAACAATACATCTGCCAGAGTTTTATTGTCACCCCGCAATCTTAACCCTCAACAGGAAGATAAGGAGGAAGGAAGAGAGACTTAGACTTCAAGTTGGAAGGTTTTAAAGGGTTTTACTAATGCTACTAATACATAGAGAATATATATACAAAATATACAAAATCAATCTTGAGTGCTCGATGTGGAGCTGGCATCACTCCAGCAGCAGCAGAGCTGGGTGGGCAGAGCTGGTGTGGCTTCAGCAGCTGCGGGTCAGGCCCCCGGAAGTCATGGGCGGGACTTCACAGCAAACTGGAAAACAGTTGCAGGGATGCAGGGCTGGAGACCTTCCAGATGTCAGGCAGACAGGCAGGGTCCTCTCTAGATGCCAGCCATGGTCGAAGAGAGAGCTTGACCCTCATGATCACCCTCTTATATAGGGGGTATGTCGATTATGGGATGGAATACTCAACTGATCCTCAGTTGATCAGTTCTAGTCACCTGTTCCATCCACCCCTCCTCAAACACACCCCTCTCACAACGGAACGTGGGAAATCTTATCAGTCTTTCTTGGCTACCATAGTAATAAGTCTGAACATGAGCTTCTTCAGCATTCTGTTGGTCTTCTCATCAGCACTGAGTACAGCATTCGAGGAAAAATACGCAGGCAAAAACTCAGAAAAGTACAGCCATCTAGAAGAACTTAGCTGAAAGGAAAATCACTACAAGAGAACTGGTCTTGTTTTTAACTGTCACGGAGGCACCCCAAGGTTAGTTTAAGGGACAACAGGGTCCAAAACAACTTTTATTAAACCAGTGAGAAACAGGGTTTTAGCACTCCAAAAGTGACTTAAATACAGGTTCAGATATCAGATGCCGGAGCCACCTCTGAGTCCAGGAGGAGTACACACTTGCCTGAACACGGTGCGGGATTATTTTAAAGAGATACACGTACTCGTAGTGAGTACCAAAAGTGTACACTCGCGATTCTGTGAGGGTAAATTTATAATACACTCGCAATCCTGCGAGGGTTAATACACGTGCAAATGTGCACGGAATATTACACGTGCTTATGTGGAAGCACAGGAGGAAAATCCACCCGCGATTGTGTGAGGAAATAGTTTATACACGTACTCATATTGAGCACGGACAGTTATACGTGCATATGTGCACGGAAAGTATAAATACACTCGCAATCCTGCAAGGAGAAATTTTACTCACACCCGTGGCGGCAAGGCAAACGGAGTCTCCATCCCGGGGAGGGGGGCTCTCTGCCGCAGCATCTTGCTCGTGCTCCGAGAGACCCACGACAATGGGCGAAGTCTTGACGAGAGTCCCGTTTTTTTATAGGCTGATCAGATCTGACTGTAGGCACTCCAGAAGCTTCTCTGCACCCCCACCCTGGCTGTGGGGTGCCCCTGAAGCTTCCAAACATCCCCCACACTGGCCGCGGGCGCCCAGCGGCTCTCTGGCGCCTCAGCACTCTTCGTAATGGCCCTGGCCAGGGTGCTCTGGGGCCAAACAAAAGAAGCTGTTAGCCTCAAGTAGCAGAAAGAGAGGGAGGTGTGCCTACTCCTTCCATGATGAAGGAGGGAGGGGGAGAGATGGGGGTTTGCATCCTGCCACATTAACAAAACCAGGAAATTCCACCCCTTATTCCATACCATTTGAGTCATACCCAAATCACTACTGCTTTCTGCCTGTCTTCAAATTTATATACACACACACAAAAATATGTATATCACTAGTTCATGAGTACGGGTCTCTCTATCACAGCAGTCTCTATCTCTAAGCAGGAGAGATGATGTGAAATCTGGTGCAGTTCATGTCCAGGAACTGTAAGTCAGACATGTCAATCTCAGGAAAGTTACCGGGCACCACTCAATGAGGTTAGCTCAGGGTTCATCACCACCACTGCATCAACCTGAAAGACACTTATGGAACACTGTTAGTGCCATGCAGCAGTTTCCCTCATACAGTTTGAAATTGAGTATTCTCACCCAGAATCAAATCTCCCCAAGGTACTCGTCAGACTTCACCATCTTTCAGCATCACCCACCAAGTACATCCAGGATGTTATAGGAAAATAGGAAATTAGGATTTTAGGCCTATATCAGTGTTATAAGCTGTGCTGCTAAGGCTGCAAGTCTCAGCCTTGTCTCCTGTATAGCCCTTTCCCAGAACCACGAGCGTGGTTACCTTATGCTTGCTTTGTATCCTTAGACATTGATAAATGCTATTCTTAGGTTTGCTAATTTTTGTACTAGATTGATGAACTATGGATAACAAATGAGGCAGGTGGAACTTCAAAGTTAGCCCTGTAACCAAGGACTTTCCGTTCAGTACTTTCCGAAGTGGAACATGAAGAAAGAAGTGAAACATGAAGACCACTGGGACGGAAGGAACCTGAAGACATCAATAGAAGACATCAATAGAAGACATCGATAGTGATAGACAGTGATAAATTTTGCTTAGTTGCATAATACCTGTTAGAACCCTATATAATGACTAGTTGTATTACTGTATGATTGTCACTCTCTGAGGAGGTGATCCAACCCTGCTGTTCCTGCGAATCTTCTACAATAAATACTGCTCAGAGTAACCCACGAGAGTTCGAGTCTCTCTCCAGCGCCTTCCTAATAGCCTTTTTCAGTTGGCGACCCAGATGGGACTCTGCAGCACAAACTGAAACAACGGGACCTGGCCAGGGACAGGTGAGTTCGAGTCTCTCCTGTTCTCCCGATTTGTTTCTTTCCTTTATATTTTAGAGTTCAAGTCTCTAAATATATTTACAAGGATGGGGGCTGGACCCTCAGTTCCTAAAAATACACCTCTTGCTGAAATGATTTCAAACTGGGGAAGGTTGTCGGGAACTGCAGGGTTGCACATAAAAAGATTAATCGCCCTCTGCCAAGATGATTGGCCTTTTATTAGCAGAGTGGCTGGGGCTTTCCCTGATGATCGGTGGCTGATTTATGGCTCCTTTGAAGAAACTAAATTGCAGTCTCTCCGTAAAATCCTGGAGGACCGCCAGCACCAACAAATGGACTATTTGTATTTGTGGTTTGACTATGCTGATATACGAAAACGAAAGCAACTCCAAAAGAGCATGAATAAACACCAATTACTCGCTTATCTGGATGATGAAATAAGTGACAATTCTAAGTCCAAAACTGATTCACCTGCAGGTATTTTCCCCATGACTTATCCTATGTGCCTAATCCTAGAGCTGGTCGTAATAATGCTGGCAACCAGCCCCCGCTTCTCGGGGTTACTACACATTACCCCTGGAAACCAGGTGACCTTTTACTCTGGCATGATAAAATGCCGCGACTCCGTGACGACGCGGAGCGGTGCTCTAAAATTATTCGAACTATCGCCCGAGATTACTCTCCCAGCTGGAATGATATGCAAACACTTTTGTCTGAACTATTTACACATGAGGAAAAACAAAAGATCCTGACTAAAGATAAAGAATTGGCTGAACAGACACAGGGACGTAATCCCTGGCCAGAACAAGATCCAAATTGGAACTTACATGAGGAAGACCAAAAAGCTACCTATTTAGTTGCAATTGATAACCTGATTGAAGCAATTCGAAAGTGTGATGAAAAAGTGACTAATTGGTCAAAAGTTACAGAGTGCCAACAGGCTCCTGATGAACACCCAGGAGACTTTTGGCACCGCTTAAGAAAAGCCTTAATACAGTATGGAGGAATGACAGAAGATGATTTTCAAGAACCACTGGCTATTAGCATTTTTGTCAATCAGTCAGCCCCTGATATTCGGAGGCATTTTCAAAAGCACATGCCTGGCTGGCAAGCAGAGAATTTGCAGAAAGTTCTCTCTGTTGCTAATTTTGTGTATAACGGCCGTACAGAGGAGCAACAACGTAAGCTACAATTAGAAAGGGAGGCTGAGCGCCTTCGGCAGGAGAAAGAACGTGAGGTCGAACGCCGCCGGTATAGGAGAGAAAGACAGGAAGATATGAACTTACTAGCTGTAGCCATAGCTCAAGGGGTTTCTGCAAACCGAGGGCGTGGGTATCCCCGAGGGGTCCGTGGGGCATTCCAAGCTCGTTTTCCTCGCGGTCGGGGACTTCTTGGCAGGGGAATTAGGATGGGAAGTTCCTTTCCATCCATGGGGGGTTCTTTCCCAGTCACAAATCCTGCTGTTACCAGCCCTACGAATGACGCAACGCAATTAAGCTGTTTTTGGTGTGGTAATTTAGCACATATGCAACGTGAATGCCCGTTGCGACCCCAGTATCAACCGGGAGCTACTCCACCTGCACCTGCTGCTGCTGGCAATCCATTTGGAGCTCCTTCTGCTCCACCCCCGTATCGTCGTAGCTACTCTAGGTAAGCATTGTATAATCGTATAATGGCTTTAGAAATTTCACCTACAGGCCATCTTTTAGCTGATGTTAATGGAAAATCTGTTTCTTTCTTAGTAGATACTGGAGCTACTCTCTCTTTGCTTAATTTTGATGTGCCGCAAAAATCGCAGGAAATGATTGCTATCAAAGGTGTTACAGGCTCTGTGCTTAACCATGCTCTCTCTAAACCGCTCCCTGTTACTTTAGGCGATAAAGTTACATGGGCTTGCTTTATTGTTGCTCCGGGGGCACCGACTTCTTTGCTGGGACAAGATCTGTTACAAGAATTTGGCACTCAATTAACCTATGGTAAAGACAAAGCTAAATTAATTTTTGTTGGCAGTGTTTTTACTTTAGATCATACTCCGAAGAAAGAAGTGGCCATTCCGTGGGAATTGCGGAATGTCCCTTCTGGACTTTGGAGTCGTACAACTAAAGATATTGGTCTTTTGAAGTCTGCACTACCTGTTGTTATTAAAACTAAAGGAGGCCCCCCTCCTGCTATTAAGCAATATCCAATACCAGCTGTTGCACTACCGAGTTTGCGAAAACAAATTCAAACCTTTCTCGATGAAGGAATTCTAAAACCTGTTATGAGTCCATTTAACACCCCAATTCTTCCAGTTAGTAAAAATCGACTGGATGAAGACGGAGATCCTGAGTACCGTTTTGTACAAGATTTACGGGCTATCAATGATTATGTTGAAGCCCCACACCCAGTTGTACCAGATCCAAGTTTAATTTTAACCGAGATTCCATCTTGGGCACATTGGTACACTGTTTTAGATCTGACAGGAGCTTTCTTTAGCATACCTGTAGCAGAAGAAAGCCAACCTTTGTTTGCCTTCACCTGGGAAGGTCGCCAATTAACTTGGACTCGGCTCCCTCAAGGTTTCACTGCTTCTCCTACCTTGTTTTCGCAAATTCTCAAATATGATCTCCAAGATATTGAGTTGCCAAACAAGTCTGCCCTGATTCAATATGTTGATGATTTACTTGTTGCTAGCCGAACTCAAGAGGCCTGTGCAATTGACACAGAGCACCTTTGCATTCGACTGTATCATAAGGGTCACCGTGCCTCACTAGCCAAATTACAATTCTGTGAACCAGAGGTAAAATACCTGGGTTTTGTTTTAGCAGGGGGAGTTCGAAAGATTGATCCCAACAGAATCAATACTATTCTTCAAATTACACCACCTGTTACTAAGAAACAAATGAGAGCTTTCCTTGGCCAAGCTGGGTTCTGTCGACCCTGGATTTTAGGATTTAGTGAATTGGCTAGACCACTTATTGAAACTACAAAGGACAAAGCTCCAGAGCCAATTGTCTGGACACCAGAGCTAACCGATGCCTTTGCATCTTTAAAACAAGCCTTAGTCACAGCCCCAGCTTTAGGCCTGCCAAATTACTCTAAACCTTTTACTTTGTATGCTACCGAGAAGGGTGGTATTGCAAAGGGGGTCCTAGTACAACCTCATGGACCCTATGAAAGACCTGTGGGTTATTACTCAGTCGCTCTTGACCCAGTTATCAAAGGTTCACCACATTGCCTTAGATCAGTAGCAGCAGCTGCGGAGTTAGTAGAAAAAGTTCGCCCACTTGTTCTGGGACACAAATTGATTGTTGCCGTGCCTCATGAAGTTGAACTTTTACTAACCAGATATGCTACCAAGTCTCTCTCACCGCAGCGCACACACCGATATGAAGCCATCCTGCTACTGACTGATAATATCTCTCTAAAACGGTCGAAACCCTTAAACCCATCTACCCTTCTCCCTGAGGTGCATCTTTCCAACGATTCACATGACTGTGTGCAATTTGTTACCACTTATTCTAAAACCAGAGAAGATTTACAGGATGTTCCCCTCACCCACCCTGATCTTAACCTGTTCACAGACGGATCAAGTTATTATCTACATGGTAAGCGTTTTACTGGTTTTGCTGTTGCCACTGAAAATCGCGTACTTCTTGCTGAACCTCTCTCTCCAGCGGTTGGAGCACAAGCCACAGAACTAATTGCCTTAACTCGTGCTGCGACCTTTGCTAAAGGACTCCGAGTTAATATCTATACAGACTCTAAGTACGCTTTTGGCATTTGTCATTCTGTTGGCGCACTTTGGAAAGAACGCGGTTTCTAACCTCCGCCGGCCGTACTATTGCTCATGGACAATTAATTCATGAATTGCTACTTGCTATCCAGGAACCACGAGAAACTGCTGTTATTTACATTCCTGCTCATACTAAACGCCTCGATTCTTTTGCTCACGGCAACGCCTTGGCCGACTCAGCGGCGAGAGCAGCGGCAGTCCACGATGTATCTCCTGCTACGACTGTGGTTGCTACCCTTCTTCCTTTTCCCGTTGGTCCTGCCCTTTATGATGGACTGGATGAAGAAGAGCTCAACAAATGGAAACGCTGGGAAGCAACGCAACAGGACGGCATTTGGAAACTAGGTGATAAACCCTTATTGCCTATGAGGTATGTTCTTCCTCTAACTCGCTGGATTCACGATCGTACTCATGGGGGCCCTGAAGCTGTAGCCTCTAAAATCCAACAGTTGTGGGCAGCGCCTGGAGTTTACAGTGCTGCTAAACGCCTGACTGACTCTTGTACTCTTTGCAAGAAATATGGGGTCACAAAGGTCACGACAGTCCCTGGCAAGCGGCCGCCTGCTTACTTTCCTTTCCAGAAATTGCAAATTGATTTCGCTGAACTCCCCCCTTCTATGGGATATAAGTACATTCTTGTTATTGTTGATCAACTTTCGCACTGGGTGGAAGCCTTTCCGACTCGCAAGAACGATTCGAAAATTGTGGTTAAGACTCTGCTTCGCGATATCATTCCGAGGTACGGCATCCCTGAAATTATTGATTCTGATAGGGGACCGCACTTTACTGCTGCTGTTCTAACGCAAGTTTATGTTGCTCTTGATATACAAGCTGCTTTTCACACGCCCTACCATCCACAATCTTCTGGACAGGTGGAGCGGATGAATCGCACTATTAAAGATCGTTTAGCAAAAGTCACTGCAGACACAGGTCTCAAATGGCCTGAGGCATTACCGCTTGTTTTATGGGATCTTCGTACAACTCCTCATGCTACTAGTAAACTCAGCCCTGCTGAAGTTTTGTTCGGGCGAGTTTTGGCAGTACCGTTTACCTTTATGTCTGCCAAAACTGCCCTCCTGGAAGGGGACAAGGCAGTAACGCAGTACTTGCTCTATCTGCAAAACAGTTTTGCTCAAATCAGAAATTATATGCATTGGTATCAAGGGGTAACACCAGAAATTCAGGTACATTCTTACCAAGTAGGAGATCAAGTTCTTGTTAAAGATTTTAAACGGAAAAACAAGTTAGAACCACGATGGGAAGGACCTTATCGTGTTTTGTTAACTTCTTTTTATGCAGTGAAAGTTGAAGGGAAGGACTCCTGGATTCACCACTCTCATGTTAGAAGAGCCTGATTCCTTTATAACCAAATGACCAGAGTAATTACCATTGTAATCCCTATTGCTCTTTTTGTATCTTTCTTTCCTGTGTTTTGTGTAGAGTCTCATTATTATCAGTTTACTTTCACTTACTTTTGTGCATTTACTCGCAAAAATGTAACCTTAACCACACCGTGGTATCAACAAACCGAGTCTCATATTGAATTGATTAGTCCACCAAATTACGATGAACATGGGCAACCCACGAAATGCCCGATTTGCTGGCCACAGGCAGGCTGGCGTCGCTTGCAGAAGCCTGAATATGTACTTTCCTGGTATAACCCCAGCCCAACTCGAGCAGATTTTGAGCTTTGCATCCGCGCTCAGTTTTACTATGCTGTGGACCCCTACGCACCTGACCCTGTTCAGGCGACTAAACGACACTTTTTCCTTCAGAATTACATTCATGTTGCTGAATCAACGAGTGCATTTGGCGTCTGGTGCATGGGTTACAATTACGGGAACTATTCTCACAGGCCGTGTTGTAGATCCTTCTCCCTTCAATTGACTCAGGAACCGATTATAATTACAATTGATCACCTTATAGGTGTGACTAGATGGACTAGGAGAAGTTACAAATTCAAATCCCAACTAACGACTCGACAATTGTTTAAGAATTGGCTCTGGCAACAAAAAGTTCCACATTTACCACCAAAATTACTGAGGCTAAAACGTTCCACTTCAACCTATGAGTTAGGACATCACAAGCATTGGTCTGATAATTCCCACGTCTCACTTATGCGAAATTTTGCGAGTCACCTGAATATTTCTGATTGTTGGATATGTTCAGCTATACCCAGATCTGTCTATCATGGAGTAAATTTAATTGGCATACCTATTCTCATGAATTCCACTTTAGGATACTTATGGAACAAAACATTGCATGTAGATAACATTACTAACCACATGGTGACTCTCTCTCACACTCGCATACAAAATGGTTCGTATATTGAGTGCATTGCCAGATGTGAACAATTGACTTGCAGTCCTTCAAATGTCAGTTACTATGTAGGAAATTGGACATTGCCCTGTGACAATGTAACTCAGATTGAAGAGAGTGATTTAAGTGGATATAGTGTTGCGAATGTTTCTGGAGTCTTTTGGTTATGTGGAGAACGAGCTTACAAGTCTCTTCCCGTAAAATGGGCTGGGAAATGTACTCTGGGGATAATTACCCCAGACATTGAACTTGTACCAGTAACAACTGATGAATCCCTGTGGCACCGTTCTTTCTTTACCAGAACCAGACGATCAATTCCAAATCCACTCATTGAAAGACCTACAGGCTTTCACGCCTTTGCACGGTGGTTTATCCCTGGATTAGGTGTTGGCGAATTAGAAAAGGCTATTCTAAATGTTTCTGGTGAAGTCGAAAAACTAGCTAATGCTACTGCACATGGATTGCTGTTAGTACAAAATGAACTGCGTAACCTATCTCAGATTGTTTTGCAGAATCGAATGGCTTTAGACATCCTGTTAGCTTCACAAGGAGGTGTTTGTACCATACTGAACTCTAGCTGCTGTATGTATATCGATCAGAGTAAGCAACTGATTACTGAAGTGGATAAAATCTGGGAAGTTAGTCATGTTATGCAGCAAATTCAACAAGATGATGCTAACTGGGGTGTCGCAGACCTGTGGCAATGGATGACTTCCTGGTTTCCTGATCTCGGAACGTTAGTGAAGAAGATTTTGATGACTGTCATTGTCATTGTAGTTGTCATTGTGATCATTTTTGTCTTGATTCAATGTATGTCAATGAAGATTTTGATGATTGTCATTGTAGTTGTCATTGTGATCATTTTTGTCTTGATTCAATGTATGTCAATGTTCTGTAATTGTTGCTGTAATCTCTTGAATCAACAGAAGCTTTATTATCGTTATCAGTAAATTGGGAAATTTTAAAGAGAAAATGGGGGACTGTTATAGGAAAATAGGAAATTAGGATTTTAGGCCTATATCAGTGTTATAAGCTGTGCTGCTAAGGCTGCAAGTCTCAGCCTTGTCTCCTGTATAGCCCTTTCCCAGAACCACGAGCGTGGTTACCTTATGCTTGCTTTGTATCCTTAGACATTGATAAATGCTATTCTTAGGTTTGCTAATTTTTGTACTAGATTGATGAACTATGGATAACAAATGAGGCAGGTGGAACTTCAAAGCTAGCCCTGTAACCAAGGACTTTCCGTTCAGTACTTTCCGAAGTGGAACATGAAGAAAGAAGTGAAACATGAAGACCACTGGGACGGAAGGAACCTGAAGACATCAATAGAAGACATCAATAGAAGACATCAATAGTGATAGACAGTGATAAATTTTGCTTAGTTGCATAATACCTGTTAGAACCCTATATAATGACTAGTTGTATTACTGTATGATTGTCACTCTCTGAGGAGGTGATCCAACCCTGCTGTTCCTGCGAATCTTCTACAATAAATACTGCTCAGAGTAACCCACGAGAGTTCGAGTCTCTCTCCAGCGCCTTCCTAGTAGCCTTTTTCACAGGACCTTGAGCAAAAACAATCCCATGAATGATTTTGCCTTTGCCCAAAGAAGGAATAACCCAGACAGCTTTTCCGAACATGTTCCTTCCATGCACCACAGGGACTTTATCCCCTTCTAATGTGTGTAAAAGGTCTGACTGAGCAGGGCCAGCTCAATTGATTGATCCCTGGTGTTAACTAACCAGGTGGCTCGTGCCAAATTCTTCTCCCAGTTTTCATAAGTTCCACCTCCCATTGCCTTCAGAGAAGCTTTTAACAAGCCATTATATCGCTCAGTCTTCCCAGAGACTGGTGCATGATAAGGGATATGATATATCCATTCAATACCATGTTCTTTGGCCCAGTTGGTTATGAGACTATTTTTAAAATGAGTCCCATTGTCTGACTCAGTTCTTTCTGGAGTGCCATGTTGTCACAGGACTTGCTTTTCAAGGCCCAGAATAGTGTTCTGGGCAGTGGCATGAGACACAGGATATGTTTTCAGCTGTCCCGTGGTTGCTTCCACCATTGTAAGCACATAGTGCTTACTGCCAAGCCTCCCCATATTTATATTTCAACCACTGCCCCCCATACCACACAGGCTTTAAACTTTTGGCCTGCTTGATTGCAGCACATGTTTCACATAGATAGCCTGTGAAATAATGTCCATGGTTAAGTCCACCCCTCAGTCCCGAGCCCATTTATATGTTGCATCCTGTCCTTGATGCCCTGAAGCATCATGGGCCCACCGAACTAGGAAAAGTTCACCTTTATGTTGCAGTCCAAATCCACCTCATCTACTTTAATCTTAGCAGCCTGATCTGCTTGCTGGTTGTTTTGATGTTCATCAGTGGCTCGACTTTCAGGCACATGGGTGTCTACATGGCATACTTTTACAGTCAGGTTCTCTAGTCGAGCAGCAATGTCCTGCCACAATGGGGCAGCCCAAATAGGCTTGCCTGTGTGCTGCCAGTTATTTTGCTTCCACTGCTTTAACCACCCCCACAAGGCATTTGCCACCATCCATGAGTCAGTATAGAGATAAAGTACTGGCCACTTTTCTCGTTCAGCAATGTCCAATGCCAACTGTATGGCTTTCACCTCTGCAAACTGGCTTGATTCACCTCGTCCCTCATCAGTCTCCGTGACTTGTCGTGTATGACTCCATACAGCAGATTTCCACTTTCGATGTTTTCCTACAAGACAACAGGATCTATCAGTGAACAGGGCATACTGCTTTTCAGTCTCTGGTAATTCATTAAATGGTGGGGCTTCTTCAGCACGCATCACCTCCTCTTCTTCAGGTGATACTCCAAAATATTTGCCTTCCGGCCAGTCTGTGATCATTTCTAAGATCCCTGGGCAATTAGGTTTCCCTATTCGAGCCCGCTGTGTGATTAATGCAATCCACTTACTCCATGTAGCTTCAGTTGCATGATGCGTGGAAGAAACCTTACCCTTGAACATCCAGCCTAGTACTGGTAATCAGGGCACCAGGAGGAGCTGCGCTTCAGTACCAATCACTTCTGAAGCAGCTCAAACTCCTTCATATGCTGCCAGTATCTCTTTCTCAGTTGTAGTGTAATTGGCCTCCAAGCCTTTATATCCTCTACTCCCAAATCCTAAAGGTCGACCTCGAGTCTCACCTGGTGCCTTTTGCCAGAGGCTCCAGGTAGGACCATTGTCCCCAGCTGCAGTATAGAGCACATTCTTAATACCTTGTCCTGTCTGAACTGCTCCAGGAGCTACTGCATGTACAATCTCTTGTTTTATTTGTTCAAAGACTTGTCACTGCTCAGGGGCCCATTGAAAGTCACATTTCTTTTGAGTCACTTGATAAAGGGGGCCACAATCTGGCTATAATCTGGAATATGCATTTTCCAGAAGCCCACAACACCTCAGAAGGCTTGTGTTTCCTTTTTGCTAGTTGGTGGGGACATAGCTGTTATTTTGTTAATCACCTCTATTGGGATCTGGTGACGCCCATCTTGCCATTTAATTCCCAGAAACTGAACCTCTCAGGCAGGTCCCTTGACCTTAGCTCTCTTTATGGCAAAACCAGCTTTCAAAAGAATTTGAATTATTCTCTCACCTTTCTTGAACACTTCTGCTGCTGTATCACCCCATACGATGATGTCATCAATGTATTTCAGGTGTTCTGGAGCTTTACCTTGTTCCAGTGCAGTCTGGATCAGTCCATGGCAGATAGTAGGGCTGTGTTTCCACCCCTGGGGCAATCGATTCCAGGTGTACTGGATACCCCTCCAGGTAAAGGCAAACTCTGGCTTGCATTCTGCTGCAAAAGGAATAGAGAAAAATGCATTAGCAATGTCATTTGTGGCATACCACTTGGCTGCCTTTGACTCCAGTTCATATTACAGTTGTAACATGTCCGGCATGGCAGCACTTAATGATGGCGTAACTTCATTTAGGCCACGATAATCTACAGTCAGTCTCCATTCTCCATTAGGCTTTGGCACAGGCCATATAGGACTAGTGAAAGGTGAGCGAGTCTTACTGATCACTCCTTGAGTCTCTAGTTGTTGGATCAGTTTATGAGTGGGGATCAGGGAATCACGGTTGGTGCGATACTGTCGTCTGTGCACCGTCGTGGTAGCAATCGACACCTGTTGCTTTTTGACCTTAAGCAGTCCTACAACAGAAGGGTCATCAGAAAGACCAGGCAAAATAGACAGCTGTTCAATGTTCACAGTCTCTACAGCTGCTATACCAAAGGCCTATCGATATCCTTTTGGGACTTTAAAATACCCACTCCTTAGGTAGTCTATGCCAAGGATGAATGGAGCATCTGGACCAGTCAAAATAGGGTGCCTTTCCCACTCCTTTCCAGTTAGGCTCACTTCAGCCTCTAATACAGTCAATTCCTTTGATGCCCCGGTCACTTCTTCAATACTGACAGATACTGACCCTTTATGATTCGATGGCATCATTGTACACTGTGCACCAGTGTCTACCAGGGCTTTATACTCATGTGGTTCTGATGTACCAGGCCACCGAATCCACACAGTCCAATAAACTCAGTTGTCATTGTCCCTCTCCTCCACCTGACTGGAGGCAGGGCCCCACTAATTGGTGCTTTGCACAGTTTCTGGTAGGGAGACACAAGAATGCCTCCTACTCTGGCTGGAAAGCCTCCCACTGGAAAGTGGAGCAGCTTTTCTCTTGGGAGCTTTTTTTTTCAACTCATGTACCCATTCCTGTAGGTCAGTAGTGGGTTTTCCATGCCATTTACTCATATCTTCTCCCTGGTCAGGCAGAAGAAACCATCATTCACCTCGTGACATGTTGCATTTCTCTTGGGCTGGTGCTGCAGAAGGGCGTCTTCTCCTAATAGCTGTGGTTCGGGCCCGTGCATGTGACAAGTAAGATCTGTCCTCCCTCTTAGACGGTTTGTCACACAGTTTCTCCACAGCTGCGACACAGGCTTGTAGGGGAGAAGAAAGACTGTCTTCGTACTGCCGCAACATGTCTGCTATTTCACCCACAGTTGACTGATCATCTTTTGAAAGGGTGAGTAATCCTAAAGTGCGGGCATAAGACGGTGGTGTGCTCTGCACAAACTTCCGCATTATACCTCAGGTACACGGCACTTCATCAGGATCTATAATTGCCTGTGGGTCACTGTAAATTACCTCTCGCACAGCCACTTCTCTCAGATACCTAATACCTTTCTCCATAGTAGTCCATTTGGTTGGGCGGCATATGATACCATCTTTTAAAGGGTACCTGATTTTTACTGCTGACAAAATTCTTCTCCAGATGTCTCCTGGTTTTGTTAAAAAATAAGTTTCTCTTTTAGTGAATTTGCCTGTCAGCTAAAGCTTCATATTAGCTGCATTTTCCTAGAGAACCAGATACATGTTTTGGTTAACATAGCATTGGAATGCAAACTTATTGATAAGCATGGATGGACATCTCACGAGAGCGGCAACAAGAAACTGGTGACCAAGAAACTGACCAACTGTGTATAACATTCCATTCACGTGAATACTTCATATAAATGTGGGAGATCACGAGGATCTCATCCCTTTTTTTCCTTTTTTCTCATGGCTGACATTAGGAGAGAACCTTGCTAGTCATCCCTGCGAACTGAGGCCTAGTGAGAGACTGAATCCAGCTCCAGTTGGCTGCAGAGTCCAATTCAGGACTTCGGATGCCAGCTCTGCAGTTGCTGAGACTTTCAAGATTGGTTTTGTATATTTTGTATTATTTTCTTTATTCTTATTAGTAGTATTAGTAAAACATTTTTAATTTTTCTAGCTCTCTTCTCTCTGTCCTTATTTTCCTCCCGATCGCCTGTCCTTAGTGGGAAGGGGGGAGAGGGAGGGGCAAAAGGCAGAAGTGGGGGGGGGGGAGAGGAGTTTAACAATACATCTGCCAGTGTTTTTGTTGTCACTCAGCAATCTAAACCCTCGACAAGAGGCTTTGACTTTGTTTCTTCTTTGCAATTGCATTATCAATGCCACCATGTCTGGCCAGGGATCCCAACTGACTGGCTTCACTGCCATCTAAATCCAAACTATTAGCCCCATTGTCCCAGCATCGAATGAGCCAAGTGACAATTGGCTCGCCTTCTCGATGGCTAAGGTCTCATTTCACAGTCCTCAGCTCCTTCAGAGATAAGGAGCGTTCTATTAGCTCATCCTTTGATGGTCACTTTGTTTTAGAAGGACCCACTGGTTGCTTTGCTATAGAATCCAGGGGGAACAGTGGATGGAGTTTAAAACGAGCTGTAGGAGAAGCTGTAGAAGGGTCCTCCTGTTGCTTTGCTGTAGAAGGACCCTCCTCTTCCTCCTATGATTCTTCTTCATCGTCATCTTGTTCTATTCCAGAAACAACCTCTCCCTGCTCGGTTGCAAAAGGACCCTCTGCTTCCTCTCCCTGCTCTTCTTCTTCATCTTCCTTCACAATGGATTCCAATTGTGCTTTTTTTTGCTTCCTCTTTGTTGGGGCAACTAATACTGCTGAAGTCTGAGTGGCCACATCACATGTTCTGGAGGTTTGAGTGGATGCAGAAATTGATGTTGCAGTTGTAGTGGCTGCTGTATCCAAGTCAGGAACTGGAGTTGCTGCAGATTCTGTTGAGGGGGGTGCAGTAGCTGTCATGGGCATTTCAGTGACTGCAATGCTTGTAGCTTTAAAAGCGGCAACTCCTGCCGCAGAAGTTAGAATCGCTACAATCCTCCTGAACAGTTTTATCACCAGCAAAGACTGACACATATTCCAGAGACCCAATAATACCAACAAGCTTCACTCAAAGGTCTAGGGATATTCAAAATTCCAAAAGCATCTGTAATTTGCTCTAATGACACAGGCAGAGAACAGTTAAATAGCTCTCCTAAAATCTCACTCCTGAAACTGAGAAAACAAAAGGCACAGGTCTCTTTAATTTCTTTTGCTTCTACCAAAGAATTAAAAAAATGCATACTCCCGAAGTATGATAACAATGAGTAGAAATACATCATTAACTTAACTAAAATCACATAAATCAGTGATACACAACCCAGGACCAAAGCTATTATGAGTTTATCTCTACTTCCAAAAGTAATGTTCTGCAGAAAAACACTAACAAGAAGAATTAACCCCAAAAAAGGCATTATTAAATCCAAATAGATTTGCAACAACATCCTTTAAAATTAAAAACAAACCACAGTCTGCTTTATGACCTATAAAGCACACAGATCTATCATTTCCCTAAGTTTCCTTGCACCAGAGGATTCAAACACAGACCACGCTCATCAAAGTCTGATGCTCTCTCAATTACACTACCCGGTAAGCTGTTTAGAGCAATTGTCAGATACCGCTCGTAGCCTATATTGGTCAAAACCCCGTCCCTGCTCCGGCGCAATAAAATCTGTCACGATTTCTCATGCAAATCCAAGTCACGGCACCAATAGAACCTGTCATGGTTTCACAGTATCACAGTATGTTTGGGACTGGAAGGGACCTCAAAAGATCATCTAGTCCAATCCCCCTGCTGGAGCAGGAACGCCTAGGTGAGGTCACAGAATCACACAGAATCACAGAATCGACTGGGTTGGAAAAGACCTCAGAGATCATCGAGTCCAACCCTTGGTCCAACTCTAGTCCGTTTATTAGATCATGGCACTAAGTGCCATGTCCAATCTCAGTTTAAAAACCTCCAGGGACGGCGAGTCCACCACCTCCCTGGGCAGGCCATTCCAATGCCTGACCACTCTCTCTGTAAAGAATTTCTTTCTAATATCCAGCCTAAATTTCCCCTGGCAGAGTTTAAGCCCATGCCCCCTTGTCCTATTGCTAACTGCCTGGGAGAAGAGACCAATCCCCACCTGGCTAGAACTTCCCTTCAGGTAGTTATAGAGAGTGATGAGGTCACCTCTAAGCCTCCTCTTCTCTAGACTAAACAACCCCAGCTCCCTCAGCCTCTCCCCATAGGTCTTATGCTCAAGTCCCTTCACCAGTCTTGTTGCTCTTCTCTGGACTCGCTCCAGCACTTCAATGTCTTTCCTGAACTGAGGGGCCCAGAACTGAACACAATACTCCAGGTGAGGCCTCACCAATGCAGAGTACAGGGGAAGGATCACTTCCCTTGTCCTGCTGACCACACTATTTTTGATACAGGACAGGATACCATTGGCCTTTTTGGCCACCTGGGCACACTGATGGCTCATGTTGAGCTTCCTGTCAATTAGTACCCCCAGGTCCCTTTCTGTCTGACTGCTCTCCAGCCACTCTGCGCCCAGCCTGTAGCGCTGCAGGGGGTTGTTGTGACCAAAGTGCAGCACCCGGCACTTGGCGTTATTGAACTTCATCCCATTGGAATCGGCCCATTTTTCCAGTCTGTCCAGATCCCTCTGCAGAGCCCTCCTGCCTTCCAGCAGGTCGACACTCCCTCCCAACTTGGTGTCATCAGCAAATTTGCTGATGATGGTCTCAATCCCCTCATCTAAATCGTCAATAAAGATGTTAAACAGGACTGGACCCAACACTGACCCCTGGGGAACACCACTAGTGACTGGCCGCCAGCTAGATGCAGCCCCATTCACCAGCACTCTCTGGGCCCAGCCCTCCAGCCAGTTCTTAACCCAGCGTAGAGTACACTTGTCCAAGCCATGGGCTACCAGCTTTTGCAGGAGTATATTATGGGAGACAGTGTCAAAGGCCTTGCTGAAGTCCAGATAGACCACATCCACAGCTTTCCCCTCATCCACCAGGTGAGTCACCTGATCATAAAAGGAGATCAGGTTGGTCAGACAGGACCTGCCTCTCCTAAACCCGTGCTGGCTGGGTCTGATCCCTTGTCCATCCTGAAGGTGCTGTGTGATTCCATTCAGGATGATCTGCTCCATAACCCTGCCAGGCACCGAGGTCAGGCTGACAGGCCTGTAGTTGCCAGGGTCAGCTTTGCAGCCCTTTTTGTGGACTGGGGTAACATTGGCCAATTTCCAATCATATGGGACCTCCCCAGTGAGCCAGGACTGTTGGAAGATGATGGAGAGAGGCTTGGCAAGTTCTTCTGCTAGCTCCCTCATCACCCTAGGATGGATCCCATCTGGTCCCATAGACTTGTGAGGATCCAGATGGCTCAGTAAATCACCAACTATTTCCTCCTGGAATACAAGGGGCCTATTTGGGTTCCTATCTCTGTCAACCACCTCCAGAGATGAGTTGTCCTGAGGGCCACCTGTCTTACTGGGCAAAGTAGGTTTCTCTTATCTCATCCTTGTACTCTCCCTTTCTGTATGGTCTTGATCCCCATACGGGCCACCAATTAAAATCTGTCAGGGTTTAAGGCAAGGTGTCAATAAACCATGGCAGACGTTCCCAGTTACCCCCTCACCTCTTGCCACCCCTTTCCTTTAGATCGGAAAGATGATAGGGAAGATAAGGAGGAAGGAAGAGAGACTTAGACTTCAAGTTGGAAGGTTTAAAAGGGTTTTACTGATGCTACTAATACATAGAGAATATATACAAAATATACAAAACCAATCTTGAAGGCTCCATGTGGAGTTGTCATCATTCCAGCAGCAGCGGAGCTTGGTGGGCAGAGCTGGCGTGGCTCCAGCAGGTGCAGGTCAGGCCCCCGGAAGTCATGGACGGGACTTCGCAGCAAACAGGAAACTGGTTGAAGGGATTACAGGGCCTGAGGCCTTCCAGATCTCAGGCAGACAGGCAGGGTCCTCTCTAGATGCCGGCCATGGTTGAAGAGAGCTTGACCCTCATGATCACCCTCTTATATAGGGGATATTACGCTTATGGGATGGAATACTCAGTTGATCCTCAGTTGATCAGTTCTAGTCACCTGTTCCATCCACCCCTCCTCAAACACACCCCTCTCACAACGGAACGTGGGAAATCTTATCAGTCTTTCTTGGCTACCGTAGTAATAAGTCTGAACATGAGCTTCTTCAGCATTCTGTTGGTCTTCTTATCAGCACCGAGTACAGCATCCTAGGAAAAATATGCAGGCAAAAACTCAGAAAAGTACAGCCACCTAGAAGAACTTAGCTGAAAGAAAAATCACTAAAAGAGAATTGGTCTTGTTTATAACAAAACCAGGACACTGGCCTATTTCAATTTGACATTTTGCTTTTGCTTTTCTAACTGCATTTCTGCACACCCTGGTAATGCCCTTGTAGTTCTCAACAGGTATTGATCTGCTTTTCCATCTCTGGTCCGCTTCTTTTTTGATTTTGAGCAGACTCAGAAGCTCACAGAAGCTCACAGTTAAGCCAAGGGTGTCTTTTGCTCTGCCTACTTCCCTTGCCTTTAGAGGGGTTGAACTGGTTTTATGCTTCCAGGAGAGTGTTCTTGAAAAACTCCCAGCAATCGCTAGCTCCTTTATCCTCCATGTAAGCTTCCCACAGATTCCGTCTCAAGTGAGCTCTGAGTGAGCTCAGGTTTGCTCTTCTAAAATATAAAACCTTTGTCTTAGTACTAACCTTCAGCGTGCTCAGCAGGATCCCAAACTCCACAATATTGTAATCGCTGAAGCCAAGGCTATCACTTAGTGAGATATTACAAAGCAGGTTTTCTTGGTTTGTAAGTAGCAAGTCCAGCAGTACCTCATTCCTGGCTGGCACATCTAACATTTGTATGAGGAAGCAGTCCTCTATGCATTCCAGGAACTTGATGGATGACATGTGAGCTGCTGCATTGTTCTTCCAGCAAATGTCCAGGTAGTTGAATTCACCCATAAGAACCAGGTTCTGTTGACCCAAAGCTTGCTTAAGTGACCCAAATATTGCTTTGTTGGCCTTATCATCTTGCTTTGGAGGTTGATAGCAGATGCCTACTGTAAGATCCCCCTTGGAGATGACCCTTCTGATCTTGACCCAGAGGCATTCAATATGGCTTCCACAATCACCATAGCTGACTTCTATACATTCAAGGTTCTCTGCGGAGAGTAAGCTTGGTTAAAGCTCGCAAAAAGGGGGTGTGACGAGGTCCTTTGAGCACAGCGACCGGATCGGAGACGGACAGAGACGTGGACTCAATATGAGGTTGCAATCAAAGTCAATTTAGTAAACTACTGGCACGGTTTTTATATTCTCTACAGCAGGCTCAGGCGTAGCAACAGACATATGGTTGGTTAATACAAAGCAATCACGCATCCCACCCCCTAAGGTGATAGGTCGTTCGCAGTTGTCCATGCGCTGTCCACGCGCTCTGACGACATTCACTATCTTATCCCCTCAGCAGAGATAACATTTAGCCAGCTCAGGTCACTTCTTTGTTCCTCACTATCTATGACCTTTGGTCTACTGCTGAGTTTTGGTCGTGTCACGCGCAGGATTGTCCATAGATACTCTCTGATACAGATGGTGAGCTCTTTCAAAAAATCTTCTACAGTTCTCCTTAACATATAGTGTGACTCCTCCTTCTCTTCTTCCCTGCCTGTCTTTACAAAACAGCCTATAGGCATTCATCACAATCCTCCAGTCATGTGAGTTGTCCCATCATGTTTCAGTTATTCCGATGATATCATAACTTTCTGACTGGGTACGGGGATCCATTTCCTCCTGTTTGTTCCACAGGTTGCATGCATTGGTATACATACCCTTGAGGTAGTTGGTCTTGTGGTTCTCATCTAAGGAACATTTGTCGTTGCTCTGGTTGGCCTGGCTTATTCCCTAGTTTGTTGCAATGGCATGGTCATTGCCAATTTGAACCCCAACCCCTGAGTCCTTCAGTTTAAAGCCTGCCTCACCAAGTTGGCCAGCCTGCTGCCAAAGATTCCCTTGCCTCTTCTAGACAGGTGGATCCCATCGCTCCCTAACAGGCTATAGTCATCATAGAATGTCCCATTGTCATAAAAGACAAAACCCTTGTGATGGTACCAGCCAGAAAGACAGAAGTTGATTTGCATTATATGTCTTTTTCTGGCTACCCCCTTTCTTCTAACTGGTAAAATGGAAGACAAGATAACTTGAGAACCAATACTTGTGGAGGGGTTTTGATAGATAAAGATCTGTTGCTGAATTAGTCAGGCTCAAAGGAATCTCAAGGCCTCTTCGAGAAGCTGAGGGCAGAGTCTGCTGTGAGAAAGAGGGGTGTTCCACAATCACCGGGGTCCTGGCGTGGCGTGAATCATCGGACATATCATCACTGAGAGTCCAGTGCACGGACAGCCCACGATACTCATTTAGCGAATCCATGCTTGGAGCGTGGACGCGTGATTAGAATATAGTTACATATATAAGGAGACTTGTTTCTGTAATAAATGGCTTAGCGTGATTCACATTGGATCGACTGGTTTTGCTAAGTCCTTGTTTTGCTCTAACAAATACTTATGCTCACACCCCCAGGGCTTTATAGTTTTCCTTGATTCTGCTTAGGTTCCAGCTTTCGGTGTCATTCGTGCCTACATGAAAGAGTAGCAGTAGATAGTAGTTTGTGCTCTTGACAAGTTGTGGCACCCTCTGAGCAACATCTTCGACCTTAGCTCCTGGAAGGCACCATACTTCTTGTGACTCCCTGTCAGGCTGGCAGATGAGCCCCTCAGTATCCCTTAAGAGAGTCAGCCACTACAAGCACTCATTTCTTTTTGTGTTATCCACTGTGTGCTGCTGGTACAGCACTTGGGTCATAACAACCCCAGGCAATGCTACAGGCTCAGGGAAGAGTGGCTGGAAAGCTGTCTGGCAGAGAGGGATCTGTGGGTGTTGATTGAGAGCTGGCTGAATATGAGCCAGCAGTGTGCCCAGGTGGCCAAAAAGGCCAATAGCATCCTGGCTTGTATCTGGAATAGTGTGGCCAGCAGGACTAGAGAAGTGATTGTGCCACTGTATTCGGCGCTGGTGAGGCTGCACCTTGAATACTGTGTTCAGTTTTGGGCGCCTCGTCATAAGACATTGAAGTACTACAGAGAGTGCAGAGGAGGGTGACGAAGCTGGTGAGGGACCTGGAGCACAAGTCTTACGAGTAGTGGCTGAGGGAGCTAGGGCTGATTAGCCTTGAGAAAAAGAGGCTGAGGGGAGACCTTATCACTGTCTACAACTACCTGAAAGGAGGTGTTGGTCTCTTCTCCCAAGTAGCAAGTGATAGGACAAGAGGAAATGGCCTCAAGTTGTGCCAGGGGAAGTTTAGATTGGATATTAGGAAAAAATTCTTCATGGAAAGGGTTGTCAGGCATTGGAACAGGCTTCCCAGGGAAGTGGTAGAGTCACCATCCCTAGAGGTATTTAAAAGGCATTTAGATGAGGTTCTTAGGGACATGGTTTAGTGCTAGAGTTAGGTTAGTTATGGTTGGACTTGATGATCCTGAGGGTTTCTTCCAACTGAAATGATTCTATGATTCCATAAAATGTAATATGACAGAATAGAATAGAATATATAAAACATAATTAATATAAACAATGATGGTTATGAGAATAATTTTCTGTCAGAGCAGCTCTTTAGTGTTTTTTGCACAAATATGGAGTTGTATTTTCATTTGTTAATATACACTGAACATAGCTGGAGTCAAAAACATTCTGGATTTGCCTCATGATAGAGGGAACTCTATCCTGGCCTTTCCCTTTGTCATTTACAGTTTATTTATTTACTTAAAACTGAAACCTGGTGGAAGAAAATGAAGAAATGTCAGGAATCCCATGCAGACTCTACTAATCTTTGCCAGTTAAAAGCAACCCCAAGAACTAACCCACTGAAATCCTCTGCCTTCCATGAAACACCACCTTCTTCATCTTTTGCAGTGCTTTGCTTCATATGTAGCCTCTGCCTACCTCAGTGCCACGGCCATGTGCACACCAGTGTGACAAGCTTGGGTCCCAGTGCTGGCAGGAGTGAATGGGCTCCAAATGAGCTTTGGATGAGCTTTAGGATGGATACCTTCTCATAGCAATAGCAAAGCCAAGAGGACACCTCTGTAATAGTCATTTGCAACACTACTAGACTGTATAAGAACATTACCTGAGGTTCAAGCATGCAGGACCCTGAACAGAAAAATCTGTCCAAAGTCACTTGTAGCTCAAACAGAAAACAAAAGATGGCACAAGGACATTGACATGGCAGAGCAGAGGAACAGAGGGAGGGTTAAGGGATGGAGTGTTGCACCTCTTTAACCAACCTTTCAATCCAAGCTAGCCAGCCTGCCCTCTGGAGATGGAGAGTCTGCTGTGAGGCATGACCCATCCAATGTGAAGAGGGAAAGGTGCCATGGCCCCGTGCTGTGCACCCCCCCAGGCAGCAGCCTGGCATCCAGGGCAGTCCTGCGGAATGGGAGCTTGATTTCCATCATGCCCCATGGAGGCATTATGACAAAAGGCCGTTTTAAGGAGAGGTTTGAGGAATGATAATGAAGCCATTTCCAGACTGTTTATGTAAATCTTCCTGCAAATCTGTGAGACAGGAAGAGCAAAAGCACAAAGACACCTGCTCCATGATTTAACAAATGGCATTGCTGTTCTCATCTGCCTGGGATGAACACTTCCAGCTCTTATATGTTGGTTGTAAAATAAACTTACTACTGCAGTATTAAGTACTGCAGATGCATCCATGAGTACTGAGAGAGCTGGCAGATGTTTTTCCTAAGCCGCTCTCCATCATCTTTGAAAGGTCTTCGAGAACAGGAGAGGTGCATGAGGACTGAAAGAAAGCCAATTTCACTCCAGTCTTCAAAAAGGGCAAGAAAGACGACCCAGGAAACTACAGGTCAGTCAGCCTCACTTCCATCCCGGGAAAGGTGATGGAACGACTTATTCTGTTCCAAGCATGTGGAGGAAAAGAAGGTTATCAGGAGTAGTCAATATGGATTCACCAAGAAGAAATCATGTTCGACCAACCTGATAGCCTTCTATTCTGCCATGACTGGCTGAGTAGATGAGGGGAGAGCAGTGGATGTTGTCTAACTCGACTTCAGCAAGGCTTTTGACACCACCTCTCACAACATCCTCATAGGTAAGCTCAGGAAGTGTGGGTTGGATGAATGCGTGGTGAGATAGATCAAGAACTGGCTGAATGGCAGAGCTCAGAGGGTTGTGATGGTTCAGAGTCTAGTTCATAGAATCATAGAATCATGGAATGTCCTGACTTGGAAGGGACCCACAAGGATCAGAGTTCAACTCAAGTTGGAGGCCTGTAGCTAGTGTTTCCCAGGGGTCAGAACTGAGTCCAGTCTTGTTTAACCTATTCATCAATGACATGGATGAAGGGACAGAGTGTACCCTCAGCAAGTTTGCTGATGATACAAAACTGGAAGGAGTGGTTGACACACCAGAAGGCTGTGCTGTCATTCAGCAAGATCTGGACAGGCTGGAGGGCTAGGCAGAGAAGAATCTAATGAAATTCAACAAAGGCAAATGTAGGGTCCTGCACCTAGGGAGTAATAACCCCAGGTACCAGTACAGGTCAGGGCTTGACCTGCTGGAAAGCAGCTTTGCAGAGAAAGACTTGGGAGTTCTGGTCGACAACAAGTTGACCATGAGCCAGTAATGTGCCCCTGTGGTCAAGAAGATCAATGGTATCCTGGGGTGGATTGGGAAGGTTATCCTCCCCCTCTTCCCTGGTGAGGCTGCATCTAAATTACTGTGTTCAGTTCTGGGCTTCCCCTTTTAAGAAGGACAAAAACTACTGGGGGGAGTCCAGTGACAGGTTATGAAGATGATTAGGGGTCTGGAGCATCTTTCTTATCAGGAAAGACTGAGAGAGCTGGGTCTCTTCAGCCTGGAGAAGGATGAGAGGGGATCTTATCAATACTTATAAATATCTCAAGGGTGGGTGTCACGGAGGCACCCCAAAGTCAGTTTTAGGCGGACAACAAGTTCCAAAACAGACTTTATTCTGGTCGGAAAACTGCAGCCAAAAAAACATAAAATGCAGGTTCAGATATTAGTTGAGGAGATTATTGGGGTGCAGAAAAATAAGAATAATGAGGATCCACAGCGTGCATTCACACACGCCGAAGAAACAAACCAGAGCCCTCTGACTCCAGGGTACCCACAAGAAATAATCACTTGCCTGGGTTAGGCAAGGACTCACACTCGCCTGGTCAGCAAGGACTTATTCAAGGATATATCCAATAAATTACCATTCACCCAAACAAGGAGGTGAGGCGCGCTCAATCCCGGGAAGTTTCCTTAGATGACGTCCCAGTCTAAGGGGAGGGCTCCAGTTTACAGACTCACTGCTCCAAGAAGACCACTTCAAAGGGGGCCTTCGGCAGGAACCCTGTTTTATAGTCTGGTCAGATGTGGTTGTAGGCATTACAATGTGGTCCAGAAGCTTTTGCAGCTACTCTGGGCACCTCCTCTGCTAACGACCCTGTCAACTGGCTCAGGGTCCCATTAAGGTGCTAAAAGAGCCATTAACTGCCCCATTGAAGTCTCCAGATCTCAGGGGGATGTGCAACTGCCACAGTGGGTGTCAAGAGGATGGGACCAGACTCCTTTCAGTGGTTCCCAACGATAGGATGAGGGGCAAAAGGCAGAGAGTGAAGCAGACTGAAGCATAGGAGTTTCCTTCTAAACATGAGGAGAAACTTCTTTGCTTTGAGGGTGACAGAGTACTGGGTCAGACTGCCCAGAGAGGTTGTGGAGTCTCCTTCTCTGGAGAGATTCAAAACCCGACTGGATGCATTCCTGTGCGATCTCCTCTAGGTGAACTTGCTTTAGCAGCTGGGTTGGACTAGATGATCTCCAGTGGTTCCTTCCAACCCCAACCATCCTGTGTTTCTGTGATTTCAAACCCAATTCCTAGAGCAGAAGGCTTAGAGAACATGTCCATCCAAAATGAGATGAATCTCCTAAACTTTTGTGGAAAAAAATGGAGATGAACTTTATTTATGGCTGGGTTTCTCTAAAACGGTTACAAGGGTTGCTCTTTTATTGTGACCACCACATTTTAAAGTCAATATTCATACATTTTCCCCAATGCTAATGTAACCCTATCCATTTGTTAAAATAAACAATAAAATCTGACCTATTTACAGTGCTCTATGTATGTTTTACCTGCTACTCTATAAACATCACTGTAGACAACTGACACTATGGATTCAGATGCTTAATTTATCAAATATGCTATCTGAAAATGAAAGGCCCTGTTCTATGGTCGTTTCATATATGTAACTCCCTGAAGTGATGTAGAGGTCTGCATGAGAATGGATTACAGCACTGTATGGGATAATTGCTGTCCACAAAAACTTGGAAACTTATTGGAAACTTGGAAGTCCAGAGTTAGGTTCAAGGATCAGGCTAGATTCTCTGCTAATGTCCAGAAAAAGTAGCTCTTTTGAATCCCAGTTTATACCTTCTGAAGATGTACTTAATGCCTATGAGAATATATCTCAGTTCTAAATTGCTAAATTTCTTAATACTCTTCTCATCACTCCTCAGCTTTGGCCCTACAGAATCACTGTCTACTGCTACTAGCTCATTGATCTTTAATTCTTTTATTCAGTCTTGCTTTCTTTTTAAAATCAAGGCTGCTGACAACTGCACAGAGTGTTAGCTGAGTGAGTAGCCTTAATTTATCTTATTAGAATCTGAGCCCCAACAACCAACCTAATTTCACCTCAGACCTTTTCCCCACATTTATTAAAAATTACTTATGTCCCTTTCAGACAATTTGCACAGAAAAGATAGGTCAAGTGCATAAGTGCAATGGATCCTATATTAACTACACCCATATCACAATTTTCACTATCTCATAATATTAAAAATTAATCTTAAATATATAACAATAGAAGTGCTTATTTTATAAGTAAGAAGAAACTGTAAGTAGTACTGGGAAATTCCATTTTGCACAATGTGAGAATATGCAGGCATATAACAGTGAGATGAACTGATTCTTCTGTGATGTTTTGGTGCAAAATAAGAACAGTTGTGTAATCATTACCTGTGGAGGGGTTTTGATAGATAAAGATCTGTTGCTGAATTAGTCAGGCTCAAAGGAATCTCAAGGCTGCTTCGAGAAGCTGAGAACGGAATCTGCTGTGAGAAAGAGGGGCGTTCCTCAATCAGCGGGGTCCTGGCGTGGCGTGAATCATCGGACGTATCGTCAGTGAGACTCCAGCGCATGGACAGCCCATGATACTCATTTAGCGAATCCATGCTTGGAGCGTGGATGTGTGATTAGAATATAGTTGCGTATATAAGGAGGCTTGTTTCTGTAATAAATGGCTTTTGTGTGATTCACATTGAATCAGAATGTTTGCTGAGTCCTTTATCGCTCCAACAGTTACCACTTAAAACAATGCATCCTGCCAGGAATTGCTAACCTAAAGATATGTAAATCCTGTCAGTTTTAGGTCAGCCTTCTCCTCTAACAAAGATAAGAGTGATTTGGAAAATACTTTATCAGAAACTATCAGGTTGGTGCAAAAGGAATGCAGTTTTTGCATTGTTGAAATTTGCCACTTGATATTGCAATACATTCTTAAATAAATGTCATTATGTTATGCGTCATTTTAACGTGTTTTTCTTGCTTGATTTTTTTTTTTTTGCTACTGACTTATTACTTGCTGTTTATTTTATATTTATTTTAGACTATGGAAATGATGTTAGACAAAAAGCAAATTTGAGCAATTTTCTTATTCACGTTCAAAATTGGTCGTAAAGCAACAGAGACAACTTGCAACATCAACAACACATTTGGCCCAGGAACTGCTAACAAACATACAGTGCAGTGGTGGTTCAAGAAGTTTCGCAAAGGAGACAAGAGCCTTGAAGATGAGGAGCATAGTGGCCAGCCATTGGAAGTTGACAACTACCAATTGAGAGCAGTCATTCAAGCTGATCCTCTTACAACTAGATGAGAAGTTGCCAGACTTGACATTGACCATTCTATGGTCGTTCAGCATTTGAAATAAATTGGAAAGGTGAAAAAGCTTGATAAGTGGGTGCCTCATGAGCTGACCAAAAATAAAAAAAAATGTCATTTTGAAGTGTCTTCTCTTATTCTGTGTAACAACAACGAACCATTTCTTGATCAGATTGTGATGTGCAATGAAAAGTGGATTTTATATGACAACTGGCAATGAACAGCTCAGCGGTTGGACTGAGAAGAACCTCCAAAGCACTTCCCAAAACCAAACTTGCACCAAAAAAAGTCATGGTCACTGTTTGGTGGTCTACTGCCGGTCTGATCCAGTACAGCTTTCAGAATCCCAGCAAAACCATTCCATCTGAGAAGCATGCTCAGCAAATTGATGAGATGCACCGAAAAATGCAACACCTGCAACTCACATTGGTCAGCAGAAGGGGCCCAATTCTTCTCCATGACAATGCCCAACCGCACATCGCACAACCAGTGCTTCAGAAGTGGAACAAATTGGGCTACGAAATTTTGCCTCATTCGCCATATTCACCTGACCTCTCACCAACTGACTATCACTTCTTCAAGCATCTCAACAACTTTTTTTCAGGGAAACCGCTTCCACAAGCAGCAGGATGCAGAAAATGCTTTCCAAGAGTTTGTCGAATCCCAAAGCACAGATTTTTATGCTACAGGAATAAACAAATGTATTTCTCATTGGCAAAAAATGTGTTGATTGTAATGGTTTCTATTTTGATTAATAAAGATGTGTTTGAGTCTAGTTATAATGATCTAAAATTCACAGTCCAAAATGACAATTATTTTTGCACCAAAGTAGTAACTCTAAGTTTGCTGCATACATTTTACCACTTCTGATGATATGGATTTTAAGTGCACTAGAGTCAGGGGAAACCCCTTGATTGATTTCTGAAGCTTCTAAATCAACCTCAGTCTGATTATTAGCAAAACAAAATGTGCTTTGTTTAGAAATAACGGGGAACAAAATTCACAAGTACTGTTACTATGACATTCTTCCTGTGGCTCTTGTAGCTTAGTTGTGTACCCATATATCTTACTGCATGCCAGATAGCTTTTAATTTCATCAACAGTAATTTCAAGACATTTCTGCCTTTTGTCTACTAGCTCTGGTACCGTTTTCCCTACACTTGATCTGTGCAGCTCAAAGAAGCAGAGCACTTGTTGTAGTGTCTCAGATGTCCCAGCACATGAATTTGCTGCACTTAAGGAAAGCTTACTGGTAACTTACTCAATGACCTTGAACTCCAGTTAACTTAACAAAAGCTGAGCTCATAAAACTATTCACTTGTTATATCCAGAATGACAAAATTATTTTTTATAGAAGATATAAGTGAAGGTAAAGAGGAATCATGCAAAATTTAGACAGATTAGATCAGAAGGTCCTTTTTTTCCATCAGTCAGCTGACTTGCTGTTTTCTTTCTGACAAGCCTGGAAAGAACTTTTGCATGACATTCTTGTCATAGAATCATAGAATCATTTTGCTTGGAAGAGACCCTCAGGATCATCGAGTCCAACCATAATCTGACCTAACTCTAGCACTAAACCATGTCCCAAAGAACCTTGTCTAAATGCCTTTTAAACACCTCCAGGGATGGTGACTCCACCACTTCCCTGGGAAGTTTGTTCCAATGCCTGACAATCCTTTCCATGAAGAATTTTTTCCTAATATCCAGTCTAAACCTTCCCTGGCACAACTTGAGGCCATTTCCTCTCATCCTATCACTTGCTACTTGGGAGAAGAGACCAACACACTCCATGCTACAACCTCCTTTCAGGTGTTTGTAGACAGTGATAAGGTCTCCCCTCAGCCTCCTTTTCTCAAGGCTAAACAGCCCCAGCTCCCTCAGCCACTCCTCGTAAGACTTGTGCTCCAGGCCCCTCACCAGCTTTGTCACCCTCCTCTGCACCCTCTCTAGTATTTCAATGTTCTTCTTGTGATGAGGGGCTCAAAAGTGAACATAGTTGTGGCAGGATGCAACCCCCCCCCTCTCTCCCCCCTCCCTCCTTCATCATGGAAGGAGTAGACACATCTCCCTCTCATTCTGCTACTTGAGGCTAACAGCTTCTTTTGTTTAGCCCCAGAGCACCCTGGCCAGGGCCGTTAGGAGAAGGGAGTGCCAAGGCGCCAGGGAGCCGCTGGGTGCCCGCAGCCAGTGTGAGGGATGTTTGGAGGCTTCAGGGGCACCCCCACAGCCAGGGTGGGGGTGCAGAGAAGCTTCTGGAGTGCCTACAGTCAGATCTGATCAGCCTACAAAAAACAGGACTCTCGTCGAGACTTTGCCCATTGTTGCAGGTCTCTCGGAGCACGAGGAAGATGCTGCGGCCGAGAGCCCCCCCCAGGACAGAGACTCCGCTTGCCTTGCCGCCACGTGTGTCAGTAAAACTTCTCCTTGCAGGATTGCGAGTGTATTTATACTTCCCGTGCACATACGCATGTGTAACTTTCCGTGCTCAATATGAGCACGTGTAAAATTAATCCTCGCATAATTGCGGGTGTATTTTACTCCCGTGCTTCCACATAAGCACGTGTGATATTCCGTGCACATTTGCACGTGTATTAACCCTCGCAGGACTGCAAGTGTATTATAAATTTACCCTCGCAGGATTGTGAGTGTATTATAAATTTACCCTCGCAGAATAGCGAGTGTACACTTTCCGCACTCAGTACGAATATGTGTATCTCTTTAAAATAATCCCACACTGTGTACAGGCAAGTGTGTACTCCTCCCGGACTCAGAGATGGCTCTGGCATTGTTTTGGGTGAAGCCATGTGCATGCACTCTGTGGACCTCCTGTTGTATTAGTTGCTGCCCCTTAATAATTTTCCTCAACTGATATCCAAACCTGTATTTAAGTCACTTTTGGAGTGCTAAAACCCTGTTTCTCACCGGTTTAATAAAAGCTGTTTTGGACCCTGTTGTCCCTTAAACTAACCTCAGGGTGCCTCCGTGACAACAGTATTCAAGGTGCGGCCTCACCAGTGCCGAATACAGCGGCACAATCACTTCTCTAGTCCTGCTGGCCACACTATTCCAGATACAAGCCAGGATGCTGTTGGCCTTTTTGGCCACCTGGGCACACTGCTGGCTCATATTCAGCTGGCTGTTAATCAACACCGCCGAGATCTTTTTCTGGTAGCTTTCCAGCCACTCTTCCCTGAGCCTGTAGCACTGCCTGGGGTTGTTATGACTCAAGTGCAGGACTCGGCACTTGGCCTTGTTTAACCTCATACAATTGGCCTCAGCCCAACAATCCAGCCTGTCCAGATCCTTCTGTATGGCCATCCTGCCCTCCAGCAGATCGACACTCCCACCCAATTTGGTGTCATCTGCAAATTTACTAAGGGTGTACTCAATCCTCTCATCCAGATCATTGATAAAGAATTTCAAACAGAACTGGCCCCAGTACTGAGCCCTGGGGAACACCACTCGTGACCAGCTGCCAACTGGATTTGGTTCCGTTCATGACAACTCTTTGGGCCTGGCCCTCCAGCTGGTTCTTTATACATGGAAGAGTACACCCATCCAGGCCATGAGCTGCCAGCTCCTCCAGGAGAATGCTATGGGATACAGTGTGAAAGGTCTTACTGAAGTCTAAGTCCACAACATCCCTCATCTACTAGTTGGATCACCATGTCATAGAAGGAGATCAGGTTGGTCAAATGGGACCTGCCTTTCATAAACCCATTTTGACTGGGCCTGATCATATGGTTCTCCTGTAAGTGCTGTGTGATGTTACTCAAGATCATCTGCTGCATGACCTTCCCTGGCACCGAGGTTAGACTGACAGGTCTGTAGTTCCTCAGATCATCCTTCCGGCCCTTCTTGTAGATGGGTGTCACGTTAGCCAACTTCCAGTCAATTGGGACCTCCCCAGTCAGCCAAGATTGCTGGTAGATAACGGAAAGTGGCTCAGTGATCACTTCCGCCAGCTCCCTCAGCACCCTTGGGTGTATCCCATCTGGTCCCATAGACTTTTGGGTGTCCAAGTGGTGCAGCAAGTCGCTAGCCATTTCCCCTTGGATTATTGGGGCTTCGTACTGCTCCCCATCCCTGTCTTCTGGCTCAAGGGCCTGGGTACGTGGAGCACAACTGTTCTGACTATTAAAGACTGAGGTGAAGAAGGCATTTAGTACCTCAGCCTTTCCCTCACCCTCTGTCACTATGTTTCCCTCTGCATCCATCAGGGATGGAGATTCTCCTTAGAGGAATAAAAGTGAAAATTTCATAGTCGGAGAGGAAGAGACATTGATTTATTATTTTTTCAAGTTGGTTCAAAGAAATCAGGAATCTTCTGAATCTGTTCAGGACATGCACAATTTTAGAGGTACTTCTTGAAGCAACATACTATATTGACAATAAGAAGGATAAAAGTACCTTTTATTACTTCAAGACATAGTTAATATAGTTGATACATTCCTGTCTGAAACAAGTCCAAATCACATTTAGAATCATAGAATAGTTTGGGTGGGAAGGGATCTTCAAAGGTCATCTAGTCCATCCCCCCTGTAATGATCAGGGACATCTTCAACTAGATCAGGTTGCTCAGAACCCTGTCCAGCCTGGCCTTGAATGTTTCCAGGGATGGGGCATCTACCACCTCTCTGGGCAACCTGTTCCAGTGTTTAACCACTCATTGTAAAAAATGTCTTCCTCATGTCTAGCCTGAATCTCCCCTCCTTTAGTTTAAAACCATTACCCCTTGTTCTATTGTAACAGGCCCTGCTAAAAAGTGTATCCCCATCTTTCTTATAGGCCCATTTTAAGTACTGAAAGGCCGCAATAAGGTCTCCCCAGAGCCTTCTCTTCTCCAGGCTGAAGAACCCCAACTCTCTCGGCCTTTCTTCATAGGAGAGGTGTTCCAACGCTCTGATCATTTTTGTGGCTGTGTGGAAATAGTGCAAGAATGGCGAGGAAAAGCGTTGTAAATAGGTTCAAGCGATAGTAGCTGGGGTGTAAAAAAACACATAAATCACAAATAGAACCTCTGTGTTTAGATAACAGGCCTGTGAAAAGAGTCATAAAATCACCTTATCATACATCCTTGAGATTTCTGCAGGCAAAGATCAAAGCAGTGTGGTAAACTGCACCTGCGTGAATCCTTATATACAGGCTGAAATTAGCAGGCTTGTGGATCTTCACCAAGGGCTGAATTCTGCAGCGCCTGCGTCTCTGCTTGTGTCACCTCTGCCCAGGAGCTTAAATGCTGTTTCAGAGATCCCTCGGTAGTGAGGTAACAAAAATAAATTTGTTCTTTGCATTGTATTCATGGCTTCTGGTTGTTCCCGTGACCTGCCTGCACCAGTTCTCACAGTGACCCTCCTCTGGACCCTTTCCAACAAGTCCACATCTTTCCTGCACTGAGGGCTCCAGAGCTGGACACAGCACTCCAGGTGGGGTCTCACCAGAGCAGAGTAGAGGGGCAGAATCACCTCCCTTGACCTGCTGGCCATATGACTTTTGATGCAGCCCAAGATATGATTGTCCTGGGCTGCAAGTGCACGTTGCCAATTTTTCATGCACCAGTACCCCCAAGTCCTTCTCTGCAGGGCTGCTCTCAATCCCTTCATCTCCCAGCCTGTATTGAAGCCGGAGGTTGCCCTGACCCAGGTGCAAGACCTTGCACTTGTCCTTGTTGAACCTCATGAGGTTTGCATGGGCCTGCTTGTCCAGGTCCCTCTGGATAGCATCCCGTCCCTCAGGCCTGTCAACTGCACCACTCAGCTTGGTTTCATCTGCAAACTTGCTGAGGGTGCAGTCAATCCCACTGTCTATGTGTCGAGGGTTAAGATTGCGGGGTGACAATAAAACCCTGGCAGATGTATTGTTAACCTCCTCTCCCCCCCCCACTCCCCCCTTTTTGCCCCTCCCTCTCCCCCCTTCCCACTAAGGACAGGCGATCAGGAGGGAAAGAAGAACAGAGAGAAGAGAGTTGGAAAAATTAAAGATGTTTTACTAATGCTACTAATAAGAATAGAGAAAATAATACAAAATATACAAAACCAATCTTGAAAGTCTCAGCAACTGCAGAGCCGGCCACCAAAGTCCTGGATTAGACTCTGCAGCCAACCGGAGCTGGATTCAGTCTCTCACTAGGCCTCAGTTCTCAGGGATGAGTAGCAAGATCCTCTCCTAATGTCAGCCATAAGGAAAAAGGGAAAAAAAGGGACGAGATCCTCGTGATCTCCCACTTTTATATGAAGTATTCACGTGAATGGAATGTTATGCACAGTTGGTCAGTTTCTTGGTCACTTGTTTCTCGTCGCCCCTCTCGCGAGATGTCCATCCATGCTTATCAATATGTTTGCATTCCATTGCTAGGTTTACCAAAACATGTGCCTGGTTCTCCAGGAAAATGCAGTTAATATGAAGACTTTAGCTGACAGGCAAAATTCACTGAAAGAGAAACTTGTTTTTAGCAAAACCAGGACACTATGTCACTGATGAAGATATTAAACAGTATTGGTCCCAGTATGGACCCCTGAGGGACACCACTTGTCACCAGTGTCCATCCAGACTTTGTGTCATTGACCACTACTTGCTGGGTGTGACCATACAGCCAGTTCCTCATCTACCAAACAGTCCACCCATCAAATTCATACCTTTCCAATTTAGAGAGAAAGATGTTGTGGGGGACCATGTCACAGGCTTTACAGAAGTCCAGATAGACAACATCCATAGCCCACCCTTTGTCCACTGATGTAGTTACTCCATCATAGAAGGCCACTAGGTTTGTCAGGCAGGACTTGCCCCTGGTGAAGCCATGCTGGCTGTCTTGAATCACCTCCCTGTCCTCCATGTGCCTTAACATAGCTTCTAGGAGGATCTGCTCCATGATCTTCCCAGGCACAGAGGTGAGGCTGATAGGTCAGTAGTTCCCAGGGTCCTCCTTTCTACCCTTTTTAAAAATGGGTGTGATGTTTCCCTTTTTGTAGTCACCAGGGACTTCACCTGACTGTCTTGACTTCTCAAATATCATGGAGAGTGGCTTGGCAACTATAGCAGCCAATTCCTTCAGGACTCTGGGATGCATCTCATCAGGTCCCATGGATTTATGTATGTTCAGGTTCCTTAAATGGTCACGCACCAGATCCTCATAATGGGAGGGATTTTGCTCCCCCAGTCCCTGTCTTGCAGTTCATTTTCCACTTGAGCAGTGTGGGAAGAGAGCTTGCCAGTGAAGGCTGAGGCAAAGAAGTTGTTGAGAACCTCAGCCTTCTCCTCGTCCGTTGTTACCAGTTTACCAGTCTTGCTCATCAGGGGCCATGTTTCCTTTGCTCTTCCTTTTCTGGTTGACATACCTGTAGAAGCCCTTCTTGTTATTCTTTGCGTCCCTTGCCAAGTTCAGCTCCAGCTGCCCCTTGGCCTTCCCGACCCCATCTCTGCACAACCAGGCAGTGTCTCTATGCTCTTCCCAGGATACCTGTCCCTGCGTCCACTGCCTGTGCATTTCTTTCTTGCCCTTTCGTTTGACCAGCAGGTCTTGACTCAGCCATGCCAGGCTCTTGCCTTAATTTCCCGATTTCTTACACCTGGTGATTGTGAGCTCTTGTGCTCTATGGAAAGTATCCTTAAAGATCTGTCAACTCCGTTCTGCTCCCTTGTCCCCAAGGACAGTTTCCCAGGGGGTCCTATTGACTAACTCCTTGAAGAGCTGGAAGTTACCTTTCCTAAAATTCAGGGTCCTGACTTTACTCTTCACCTGTCCCACATCCCTCAGGGCTGCAAACTCCACAAGTGTATGATCACTGCAGCCCAGGCTGCCTCAAATTTTGACATTACCAATGAGCTCACTTGTGTTGGTGACCATAAGGTCCAGTATTGCATCCCCTCTTGTAGGGCTGTCTATTACCTATCTTAGGAAGCTATCATCAGTGCACTCCAGGAATCTCTTGGATCACTCACTGTGCTACTTTCACAGTAAATATGGTTGAAGTACCCCAGCAGGACAAGAGCCTGGGAGCATTATGCCTCCTGTAGCTGGAGTTTGGTGACTTCATCAATACTCTCATCCTGATTGGGTGACCCGTAGTAGACGCAAACCACAAGGTTTCCTTTTTTGCCTTGGTCTCTGATTCTTACCCATAAGCTTTCAACCTGCTTGTGGCTATTCTTCAGAGACAGCTCTTCACACTCTATCATCTCTTGATGTAGAGGGCAACCCCCCCACCCTTTCTTCCTTGCCTTTCCCTTCTGACCAGCCTATAGCCATGGACAGCTGCACTCCAGTCATGGGATCTGTCCCACCAAGTTTCAGTAATGGCAACTAGGTCACAGCTTTCTAGCAGCATGGTGGCTTCCAGCTCTTCCTGTTTGTTGTCCATGCTGCATGCATTGGTGTCCTGGTTTTGTCTAAAAAAAGACCAATTCTCTTCTAGTGTGTTTTCCTTTCAGCTAACTTCTTCTAAGTAACTGCACTTTTCTGAAGTTGGCTGCATGTTTTTCAGACAGTGTTTGCTCTGGAGCTGATAACAGTAGGAATGGTATGCAAAAAAGGCCCAGGTTTATCCCTATTGCTATGACAACCAAGGTCACTAATACATTTTGCACATCCTATGAGTGATATGTTTGTATTCATAGGAAGAAGAGGACAGGACCGATGACCAAAATTGACCAACTAGGTATTCCACGTCATCCACATCATACACTGTATAAAACTGGGAGGTCACAAGGGTCTCAATCTCTTTGACCATGGTCGGCATCTAAAGAGGTCCCTGCCTGTTCTGCCTGCAATCCTAGGCCTGGTTCCAGTCTGTGCATCCTGGAATCCAATTCCTGTCTACTGCATAGTCCAGCCCAGGACTTCCAGGTACCCGTCCTTCAGCCTCTGGCGCGATGCCAGTTCCCCGCATGCCATGGCTGCACTACACCAGTAAATTCAGTATTGGTTTTGTATATTTTGCATTATTTTCTCTCATTATTAGTAAAGCATTTTTAACTTTCTAACGTGTAAATCTCTCTTCCTTTTATAAATAAGGTGGCTCCACCTGTTTCTTCTAATGTGAGATGTTCACTTACATTTGAGGATGGTTGAGTTTTGATGGATTAAAATATGTATTTTTACCATTTTCTGAAAAAAATGGGTATATATGATTGAGAGTGTGTGAGTAATTTGTGTGCTGTGCTCTCTGTCGCGGTCAAGACAGACAAAGGACATGGACCAAGTTCTTCCAGGATGAAAGTAGTAGATGCCATTTATTACTACAAGTGCATTTTTATACAGTTCTACCAATTCATGTGTGTCATGGCTGAGATGGACAAACGAAATATACCAAGTTCTTCCAGGATGAAAGTAATAGATGCCATTTATTGCCACAAGTACATTTTTATACAGTTTTACCAATTCATGTGTCTCTTCACTATTGGTTACAAGTTACAGCACTACCATCTCATTGGCTATTTTTGCTATCATAAATGTTACTCTTTTACTCCCTTCTCTCTCATGGGTACATCCTTAACATCTCTGGATACTCCTTTACTCCCATCTTTCTCACGGGTAGGCCTTAATATCTTCAAGGCTAATTTCTGTTCCCATGCCCTCCGTCAGGGAATCCACAGACCCGCTGTAGTTTCCCACAATTCCCCCTTTTTGTATTTGTGCTAAAAAAATTGCCTTCATTATCTGCTGCAGGGCCCTTTGCAGCAGAGAAATCATGCATGGCAACATTAGTAACACAACCACAACAATCATCAAAACAGTCAGTCCTGTTTTCACTACTGATAACAACAACCCTGAAAGCCCCCAACCACTAAACAATTTATTTAAAAAATCCCATCAAAATCTTCACACCTGTGTCCTTGAGCTAATAACAAAAAGTCTATTGCAGCTCTATTCTGCAGTGTAGCATGTCTTACAGAATCTACATCTAACAAAAGTCCACTTAAAGCCTTAGAAGTTCTGTTAGTTTGCTTAACTAGCCAGCATCCTAATTTTTCTAAAGTATTTAAAGCTTTAGCTGTGCCAACACCAGGTACAAGAGATCCTAAAACCCTTAATCCCCATCCCCAAAAATCTACATTATCATCACATTTTGACTTATATGCATGCAAAAAGTGTTTTTCCCGTGTTGCTCTTTTGTGATCTACTATCATGGATACACTGGGCATTAAGAGAGTTAATCGTCCCCAAACTACATGGTCCTCCAACAGCATTAGAAGGAATTCCTAGCTAGTCACGTTGGCTAAAGTAATCCACATGTTAGTCTTTGTCTGTGCAGGCATCCAAGATGAAGCAGCTGCAGCAATCATCATTAGGAAGGCAACACTGGTTTCGCATTTCATGCAGGCAACCATTGCGGTCCTTGATCTGTACAGACACAAGCATAGCCTCTCCC
The DNA here is from genome assembly GCA_901699155.2 of Streptopelia turtur. NCBI lineage: Eukaryota > Metazoa > Chordata > Aves > Columbiformes > Columbidae > Streptopelia > Streptopelia turtur. Next base: position 7,301,901 of record OU015480.1, read on the forward strand.
CCAGGTTAATAATTCATGTGGACCCATCCATTGTCCCGTGCGCAAATCCCACACCAGCACTTTTGCCCCTGGACCCACCCTTTCTTGAGCCACTAAAGAGGAAAAATGATGTAGAATGGGTGGCATCTGGGCATCATCAGAAACCTGCAAAAAGTTTAAAACGTATGTGGCTTTAGCCAAGCGTGCATCAGGTGGCTCACCCAATATTCCCCCTTTTTGTTTTTGAAGAAAATGCTTGAGTGTTCCATGAGCGCATTTCACATTGCCTTGCCCTGTGGGAGAGTGAGGAATATCTGTAACATGAGATACCCCCCAAAGCTGTAGAAATGAAGTAACTTTCCAGGATACATATGCTGAGCTATTGTCTGTTTTTACCTGTTGTGGAACGCCCAAGAAGGAAAATGCACGCTGCCAATGACGTATTACATCTAGTGCAGATTCTGCAGTATGAGCAGTGGCAACGATATCAGAAGAGAAGGTGTCTTAGAGACATGAACATACTTCAAGCACCCAAATTCAGGTACATGTGTAACATCAGTTTGCCAAATTTGCAAGGTTCGAAGGATTGGTGCCATAATAAGTAGGAATATGCTGACCTTGACAATCAGGGCATGCAGTAACAAGAGTACGTGCCTCAGAATTTGAAATGCCAAATTGTCATCTCAAAGCATGATAACCTTGATGATAGAAATGATGTGACGCTATTGCCTGTCGTTTAACATCAGGAACAGGTCCTAAAGTCACTGCTGAAACTAGAGAATCTGCTTTTGCATTTCCTTCTACTTTGAAACCTGGCCATGTAGTATGACTTTTAACATGCATGACATAATATTCATGATGACGCTTCTGAATTTCAAGCCATAACAGTTTCAAAATACCAAATAACTTTTCATTAGACACATGTCCCAATACAGCTTTATCCAACCGTTGTACAAGCCCAGCCACATAAGCAGAGTCTGTCACAATATTCACAGGGCCAGGAAAAACCTGAAACGCCATGGTCATTGCTCTAAGTTCGACCACTTGTGGTGATCCTTCCTGATGTTTTACTTGATGTTGCCATTGTGGCCCATCCTTCCAAACAATGGCTGCCTTGCCTGTCCTTCCTGATCTGTCTGTAAACACTGTAGGTCCATTTAGTGGGCTCGACTGATTCAGTTGCTTCTGACCAAATCTTATCTGACTGCCTAACTTAATCACTGGATGTGAGGGCAAATGATAACTGATTTGACCCGTATAATTCATCATAGCTGCTTGTAGTGCAGAACTATTGTTAGTAACCGAACCAGTTTTACAAAATGTTCCTGAAAGGATGAATCAGTTTTGTAAACTGTCCCTGAGAGGATGTTCAAGCATATCGTGTTCGAGTACACTCTTATCTTAACAACCTAGCTTTTATCTTACGTATAGAGTGAGGACATTGCACATGATCAAAATAGTTCCAAGATGTAGCAATCGATGTTGTAATCAATATTGAGTAACCGTTATGTATCTTAATGAATATATGAATATGTATGTGAATGGACTGTATAAATACTGTGTAACTTAAACTGACCAGCGAAGCCAGCTTTGGGTGCGAACCCCTGGTTTCCCAGCGCTGAAATAAAGCACCGCATATAACTACGCCCGTGGTTATGTGTCCTGATTGCTAACATTTTGGCGACCCAGATGGGACATTGTGGGCTGCTGAGGCGGATCGCGTCTCGATCCTGCTCCAGCTAGCACCGAGGTATTCTTGGGGAGTGCATCGGACGCGACCGACCCTCTGCTGCTCACGACGGACCTCTGACTGGTAAGAAGGTGCTTTATCTGGATTATTGGGTACCCACCTGGTCTGGTAGCCTGCTGGTCAGGCATCTGGTAGCCTGCCGGTCAGACGCGGCGAAAGCCACGCTCGGTTGGGCAGGGAGCTCCCGGGGTATTGCCTAGGCAGCCGTCCATCAGACAGAGGGAAACCTCTGCAGGCTCAGCATCTGGTCTGGTTATTTGTGCTGCTCAGCACCTGGTCTGTAGTTCTGGTGATTTAATCTGTGTTTACTGTTGAAACCGGTGATTTGATCCTGTTTACTGTTGTTCTAGTAATGTTACCTGTGTTATCTTTCTGTGTTAGCTATCTGTATCCTTCTGTGTTGATATGTCCAATTCAAACGTATCGCCGTCAAATTGCTTTCTGAAACATTAGAAGGAGGCTGAGTTTGGACAGTTTATGCATAAAAAGAAGTGTAATTGTGATCTGTTTGCATATTTGAACTCGGTATTCGGTTTGCGTGTCTGAGCTCAGTATTTTAGTTTGTATGTTTATATTTGGTACCAAAAGAATTTGTTTGGGGAAATAATTACAAAATAAGAACCGGTTCCATTACTAAAGTGCCACCTTGCTCCCCCTTCAGATGCATCTGTACACATGAAAGTAAATTGAGTTAGCTGTATTGCAGTTAGTGTTGTTCTGTGGATAGACTGATTTGGATCTAAAATTAATGTCAGGGATTGATGCTTAATATGCTGTTTATTGACATCTGTAAGAAGTTACAAAAGGTAGGAGCTGAGAGATGTAACTATTGTTCAGCTAATTGGAATTACATATAAAGTTTATAATCGCAGGAATTAAATGAAGAGAGAAAAGGGCAAAAGGAGCCTAAACCTGTGCCCGGCAGCTTCTCCTTAATAAATTGCGAGGAAAAAAAAAAAAAAAAAAAAGGTGAAAATCTGACTGTCTGCTAAAGCGGTGAAAAAGGGGGGGGGGGAGCGGTGGCTGCTAGAGTTGGAGCTACAGCTCCTCTCCTCCGGGCTCGCCGCCCGCGGGGGATGAAGCAGGGGGGGGATCATCAAACGTAATAGCACCCCTGCGGCAGGCAGTAGGTGTGGGGGGTAACCAGTCTATGTAAAAGTTCCGTTTTCGCCAGGGGATTTAGTAATCTGAAAGCAATCGGCTGGTCCTTATCGGGAAAATCCAGATAAGGTTGCAATAATTAAGATGATAATTAAAATGCAGAATCCTGATTGGGATGATTTACAAGTGATTTTGGATACATTAATGGACTCTACAGAAAAGATATGGTTATACAGGTTGCGAGGGATAAAGTGAGATAAGATATTCGGAATGGGAAAGTAGAGGGTAACGTTGATGAGAACTTTCCAAAAGAAGATCCCCGATGGAATTATAATACAGGAGGCGGGTTATGCCGTCTCCGGAGGTATCAGGATTGGTTATTGATTGGCGTTCAAACTGCTATGCCGAAGCAAATGAATTGGTCAAAATTGTATAATGTGATGCAGGAAAAGAATGAGTCTCCCTCGGCCTTTTAGAAAGATTAAAAGAAGCTGCCAAAACCGGGATGTAAAATTTTTAGTAGACACAGGGGCTACTTAGTCTGTACTGAATTCCTTACAGGGGACGGTAGGTCACAGAGCTACAACAATTGTTGGTGCCACAGGGAAGGAGGAAGTATGGCCATTCCTACAACCCTTGGATTTGTGTTTTGGAGAAAAGGAACTAACCCACACGTTCTTATATGTTCCAGACTGTCCAGTTTCCCTTTTAGGATGGGATTTATTGACCAAATTGGATGCCGTAATAACATTTGAGGATGGAAACCTGGTAATGAAAATTCCAGAATCTAAGGTAGGACAAATTCTGTTATTAAAAGAAAACCTGGTAGTGAAAATACTGCAAGCAGTGGAGAAGTCTGTGATTCCTATGGTATGGGAGACTGACATACCTGGGAAATCAAAAACAGCCCAGCCTGTAAAAGTGGAACTGAAGGAGATGCCAAGGCAGTACAGTTGAGGCAGTACCCACTGAAACTAGAAGCTAGGTTAGGAATAGTACCTCTAATTGAAAAATTCTTGAAATATGGTATTCTAGAGGAATGTGAATCAGAATATAATACCCAATTTTTCCAGTAAAGAAACCTGATGGTAGTTTTCGATTAGTCCAAGATTTGTGGGCTGTAAACCAGATCACTAAGGACATTTATCCAGTAGTTGCAAATCCATATACCTTGTTAACATCTGTGAAAGAGAAATATAAATGGTTTACAGTACTTGATTGAAAAGATGCCTTCTTCTGCATACCTCTTGACCATGAAAGCAAAAAGCTATTTGCCTTTGAATGGGAAAATCCACACAATCGGAGGAAAACTCAATTAACCTGGACACGCCTTCCACAAGGGTTCAAGAATAGCCCAACCATCTTTGGAAATCAACTAGCCAAGGAACTCGAGGAATGGACTACAAAAGGTCATATCATGATCCCTCGACGATGGTATTTGTTGCTACAATATGTAGATGATATTCTGATTGCAACTGAGACACGAGAACTCTGCATCCAGGTAACAATTGAAATATTGAACCAATTGGGAATGAACGGGTACAAAGTATCGAAAAATAAAGCTCAGATTGCATCCGAGACTGTGATCTATTTAGGATGCGAGCTCTCTCAAGGACAGCAAAGGCTAAGCCTGAACAGGATACATGCTATTTGTGCTATTCCAGAACCACAAAACTTACATGAGTTGAGATCTTTTTTAGGAATGACAGGATGGTGCAGACTCTGGATTATGGACTATGGGTTGATCGCCAAACCTTTGTATGAAGCACAAGGGAATAAAACGTTCAAGTGGGGAAAGCCACAACGTGAGGCCTTCCAAAAGCTAAAACAGGCTTTCATGCAGGCACCTGCTTTGGGCCTGCCGGACTTGAGCAAAGGCTTCCAGTTGTTTGTACACGAGCGACAAAGACTTGCCTTGGGAGTATTAACCCAACGACTAGGATCCTGGAAAAGACCTGTTGGCTATTTTTCCAAACAGCTAGATCCGGTAAGTGCTGGGTGGCCGGCATGCTTACGGGCGGTAGCTGCTACAGTAATGCTGATCCAGGAGGTCCAAAAACTAACTATGGGAAAAAGGATAGAAGTGTTTGTATCCCATATGGTGACAACAGTATTGGAACAAAAGGGGGGCCATTGGCTTTCCCCAAGCAGAATGATGAAATACCAGGTAATTCTGACAGAACAAGATGATGTTGTTCTAAAAACTACTAACCTAATGAATCCTGCTGAGTTTTTGGGTGCAGGTACGGAAGAAGGAGACCTGGAACATGATTGTGCGGAAGTTATCAAATACACCCATACAAGTCATCCTGATTTGAGAGACACCCCGCTGGCAGATGCTTTCGGAGTTGTTCATGTGCATGGAGCCCTTTGGAAAGAGCGGGGACTGCTCTCTTCACAAGGAACAAACATTAAATACCAGAAGGAAATACTGAACTTGATTAATGCCATTCAGAAACCATCACAAGTTGCTATAATGCACTGTAAAGCTCATCAAAGTGGAACATCGAAAATTATTGAGGGAAATCGTCTTGCTGATCAAACATCTCGGTCGGTGGCATGGCAAGTGAGAACAATGGTGGGTCTTGTCTCCCAGAAGGTAAGAGCAATTGATTTATTACCTTCATAGCCAGCAAGAATAATTCTGGGTGGTATGTAACCACCAATGGACAAGTTGTGGTGTCAACCACTATTATGAGAGGAATACTTCAGATGGAACACCAGAAGTGTCACTGGGGTGCAGAAGCATTGGTAACTTATCTAAGAAAACAAATTATGTCGGTCCAGATGTTAACAATGGCAAAGTCTATTACAGCTAAGTGTGAAATTTGCTTGAAAAATAATCCTCTAGTAAAAAGAAAAATAGAAATGGGGAAAATTAAGACAGGCATGCAGCCCAGGGACTATTGGCAAATAGATTACGCAGAACTCCCCAGAACTCGTGGATATAGATATCTACTTGTTGTGGTGGATACCTTTTCTGGATGGCCAGAAGCCTTCCCTTGTCGCACCAACCAAGCAAAAGAAACTGTGAAATGGTTATTAAAAGAAATAATCCCTAGATTTGGGGTACCAATAGGAATATCATCCGATAGGGGGCCCCATTTTGTGGCACAACTGGTAAAGGAGGTTAGCAGATGTTTAGGGATTCAGTGGGATCTGCATACTCCCTGGAGGCCCCGGTCCAGTGGACAGGTAGAGAAAATGAACCAAACTTTAAAAAGACAACTTAGTAAGCTCTGTCAGGAGGCAAAGATTCAATGGCCGCAGGCCTTACCAATAGCATTGTTGCGTATCAGGATAAAACCTAAGGGCGGAATTTCAGTAAGTCCGTACGAAATTCTGTATGGCAAACCCTATGAAGCACCAAACCCAAATCCAGAGGTCCACATAAAGGGTAATCAGGACTTGTACAATGATGTGTTGTCTCTTGGCAGGACACTGAATCAACTCCGATCTGCATTAGTGTGGAGTCGACCACTGGCACTTGAAAATCCAGTACATAATATAGAACCTGGGGACACTGTGTATGTGAAAAACTGGAACGAAGAGCCTTTGAGAGAACGTTGGGACGGACCCTACCAAGTACTCTTGACCATGTTTACTGCAGTTAAAGTTGCCGAAGTAGACTCCTGGATACATTACACCTGTGTGAAGAAGGTTCCAAGAGCGTGGTCATCACATATCCTAGGTCCAACCACACTCAAGATTACACTGCAATAGTGCCTGGTTTGTATTACCAAGCTTTGGTTTTGGTTATACCCTGAGTTTTTGTGCTTTTGAAAATTGGAGAGGGAAGTGCCACTCTATTCTACAAGGCCCCTGATAGACAGTGGGAAAGCTCGCCCGATGCATGAAAAATTTATAAATGCAAAAATGAGACTATTCGAATGGAATTGCAAATTAGGCCACGAAGAGCAGTAGATAGTAATGAAAGTAACCAGGTACCACAGGTAGTACAAAGTGTACAAAATCAGGCAGAGAACCTAATGATAGGATTAATCCGAGACTTTGCACGAACACAAAATATCAGTAGCATCACTGCCTGCCTTCCCATACCAAAATCAGCTGAGGACCCAGTACAGTGGGGAATAATCGCCACTACCTTACCAGAAATAAACAGAACTGGTAAGATAGCATGTGAATCCCACACTAGAATAGAAGAAGTCCCAACTGAACAAAGGATAAGAGAACGACAAAAATGGAAAATGCCAGGACACAGGGCAGATTGTTTAAAATTTCCTAAAGCAAGGTATATTACAATAGGATGATTCCACGATGTAGGATGGTGCTTCTATGACAAGTGGACCACTAAAATAGTTAATCAAAAGGTTGAACAGACCTACTGGGAATGCAAAGATCAGGATAACAAAAACATAACTGAATTATGGAACAATACGTGGACATTAAGTATTATACAATAATACCAATACAGTGAAGCAATTCCATGGTGCATACGGTGGTCCGATGTAACAGAAGGAATGACAGTACCATGGTGGAATTGCTCACGGGTGATAACTTGTCAAACAGACATTAAAGAGATACCTTTGTCCATTGTCAAAGTAGCAGTGATTACAGGCTGCATTTGTCGGAAACAATTAGACTCACAGGAAGCCTTTAAAATTGGCATTGATAAAGACAAAATTGACTGTAAAGGAGTTATAGGCAGTATGGGACATTTAGTTTGGGCCTTAAGTGATGGGACCTGGACTACACATTTGCCAATGGGAGGACCAATTAGAGAAATTACTTTGGGGCTGCCAACACTATGTCCCATTTGGAAAAGGTCACCTTTGAAAAATAGGCAAGAACTATTACAGGTCAGACATAAACGAGAAATAAATGAGGATGATGTGTGGCATGAACCATCAAGCAGTGTTAGATTTAGCTGGGCACTAGAATCTTTCTTTGCACCAATTGCAGCCTATAGGAATAGAGAAATGATTGATAAATGATCAGGCAAATGGATCGATTGGCTAGAATAACTAAAAAAGGTTTTCGGGATCTCAATATACAATTACAAGCTACGACTAAAATGACCTTGCAGAATAGAATGGCACTCGACATAATGTTATTAAAAGAAAATGGCGTCTGTGGATATTTGAAAGACAGAATCGATCACCGCTGCATCCATATTCCAGACGTAACTTCAGAGGTTGAGAAAGACATTTCCGAGCTGACCCAAACACAAGTGGAGCTGCAAAAGGAAAGACAAGATGCAGAACAGAGCTGGATAGGAGCTCTGTTGAATAAATTCGATTTAAAATTTGGGAGGGTGGGTACATTCACTACTAGAAAGTGTAGTTGTACTTGCAATTGTGATTGTTCTTCTTTGTTTGTTGTATGTAGGCATTAAGCGCATAATTAGTCAAACAAATGCTAGGAATAATCGCATTTTCAGTATCCTGAGTAGGAATTATGCTAATCCTATATTTGATAACCCTCCAGCTTATGAAGAGGCATGACTGGAACTATCACACCTGAAGGGAATTACCAATCAACAATCGAATAAATTGATTGAGGTGAAAATGCATTGTCTAAGAATAGAAAAGCATTTTCAAAGGGGGGAAATGTTAGTAACCGAACCAGTTTTACAAAATGTTCCTGAAAGGATGAATCAGTTTTGTAAACTGTCCCTGAGAGGATGTTCAAGCATATCGTGTTCGAGTACACTCTTATCTTAACAACCTAGCTTTTATCTTAACCTAAATACGTATAGAGTAAGGACACTGCACATGATCAAAATAGTTCCAAAATGTAGCAATCGATGTTGTAATCAATAATGAGTAACCGTTACCTATCTTAATGAATATATGAATATGTATGTGAATGGACTGTATAAATACTGTGTAACTTAAACTGACCAGCGAAGCCAGCTTTGGGTGCGAACCCCTGGTTTCCCAGCGCTGAAATAAAGCACCGCATATAACTACGCCCGTGGTTATGTGTCCTGATTGCTAACATTCTCGGTGGCAAACAATGATAGGACAAGCGGTAATGGGATCAAGCTGGAACACAAGAGGTCTCCTCTCACCAGGGCGGAGTAGAGGGGAAGGAGGGCCTCTCTCGATCTACTAACCACCCCCCTTGTAATACACCCCAGGATGCCATTGGCCTTCCTGGCCACAAGGCCACAGTGCTGGCTCATGGTCATCCTGTTGTCCACCAGGACCCCCAGGTCCCTTTCCCCTACACTGCTCTCTAATATGTAATTTCCCAACCTATACTGGAACCTGGGGTTGTTCCTGCCCAGATGCAGGACTCTACACTTTCCCTTGTTAAATTTCATCAGGTTATTCCCCACCCAGCTCTCCAGCCTGTCCAGGTCCCGCTGGATGGCAGCACAGCCTTCTGGCATGTCAGCCACTCCTCCCAGCTTAGTGTCATCAGCAAACCTGCTGATAGTACACTCTATTCCCTCGTCTAAATCGTTAATGAATATATTGAATAATATTGGCCCCAGTACTGACCTCTGAGGCACTCTACTAGATACTGGCCTCCAACTAGAATCTGCACCATTGACTACCACTCTCTGGCATCTCTCCTTAAGCCAGTTTGCAACCCACCTCACTACTCTATTGTCTAGACCACACCTCCTCAACTTAGCTGTGAGGATGCTGTGGGAGACTGTGTCAAAGGCTTTACTGAAGTCAAGGTAGACCACATCCACCACTCTGCCATCATCCATCCACCTTGTTACATTCTCATAAAAGGCTATGAGGTTGGTCAAGCACGACTTACCCTTGGTAAAGCCATGCTGACTGCCCCTAATAACCCTCTTATCCTCGATATGCCTTGAGATGGCACCAAGGATAAGCTGTTCCATTACTTTCCCAGGGACAGAGGTGAGGGTGACTGGTCTATAATTACCCGGGTCCTCCTTCTTGCCCTTTTTGAAGACTGGAGTGACATTTGCTTTCCTCCAATCCTCGGGTACCTCTCCCATTTCCCAAGACTTGGCAAATATAACACCCTCTTCTTTAGATAAATTCCCCCCCATGTTCCCGGTAGCTCACCAACTCTTGGCGTGGTGTCTTTTCCAAGGATCTGGATCTTCGGCAGCTCCCACTGCTGCTCTATCAGCTCTATGGGGCTCCGTCTCCACAGCTCATCTTTGGCTGTCACAGCTTCACTGCTGTCTCTTCTTCATGCGAGATCCTTCTTCATGCAGAATCACGTCGGGGTCACCAGATTTTGCGGTTGAGAGGTACAAATGACATGGACCAAGTTCTTCCAGGATAAAAGTAGTAGATGCCATTTATTGCTACAAGTGCATTTTTATACAGTTCTACCAATGTGTCTCTTCACTATTGGTTACAAGTTACAGCAGTGACATCTCATTGGCTAATTTTGCTATCATCCCTGTTACTCTTCTACTCCCTTCTCTCTCATGGGTACATCCCTTCTCTCTCACGGGTACAACTTAATATCTCCGGATACTCCTTTACTCCCATCCTTCTCAAGGGTAAACCTTAATATCTTCAAGGCTGATCTCTATTCCCATACTCTCTGTCAAGGATTCCACAGACCCGCTGCAGTTTCCCACAGCTCTCATTAAGAAATTGTAGTCTAGAAATTGCAAAGCAAAGCAGTGATTTAGGTTTTAGAAGAGCTTTGGAACATATAAATAAAAACTTTGAATGATGAAACATTGTGAACTTAAATATTTTTATACAGTTTTTGCAATATAAATGATGCATTGGATCAATAACTTATTTTATTCATGTGAATAAATAGGTACACATCCTACAATTTATTGATACTTTAGTGGAAGAAGAGGTCACATAAAATATCACATTCCTTATATTGGATGGCTAGTAGCCTTCTATACTCTCTTTCAAAACTTTGCTTTTTTCTTTTGCAAATTTACATGCTCTTTCTTGTTTTAGAGAGGCTTATTTCTTTTGATTCCTGATGTTTATTGCTTGAATTTTATATTTGACTGGACCAGATCCTGTATTTATTTGCAAAACTTATATGTTTTCATGAACTTATATACCACTGCTAGCCACAGGTTGTGCTTGCAGGTCTTAGTTTAGTTACTCAGGATATATTTGTACCAAGTTGTTGTAAACATAAATTTTATAAAATATCAAGCTGTGGCCGAATTTCTTGGACTACAGTTTTTCTGTCTTTAAAAGACCCTCTATCAAGAGGTACATTGTTCAATTTATTTCTTAATGCTACAGATTTGCAAAGAAAGAGAAGTATCATACAGAGTTAATTGTTCTTTGTTATCCTATACATATTTTTTTAAACTTTTTAAATAAAGAGGTGTGGGAAAAATGATCTTTTCTTTCATTATCTTTAAGTATTGTTGCTTGCATGGTTACATTTTTGTGTCTTTAGCAAACACTATCCCTTTCATTCATGCGTATTTTGTTACCCAGCTTACACCAGCTTTTCTTGACAGAAATTTTGAAATTCAATTGATCTTATTAAACTGGGCTGGAAAACTGAGGACTTAAATCCTAAAACTGTACAAGAATTCATCTTAACTAATTCTGATCTCAAAATTTATTTTATGGATAATTCAGACATTGTGAGGAGGACAATGCATACAAAAAAAAAAAAAAAAAGAGAAGAAAAATATTTCTTAATGTTGCTGCTAAATCCTGACTTACTTAAAAAACATCAGCATCCTGCTTGCCCCGTAATGGTAGATTATTCTGAAACTTTTCTCATTTTCTAATTTTAGAATAAAAATTTTTTTTTCTGACTCTTCTCTATCTATGATCATAAACCTGTTAATAAATCCAACTGTTTTATTCTCTAGACATATTCAAAAGACGTAACTACCTAACAATTACTTGTGCCAAATTGTCAACTAATTGGATTTGAAATTTCAGGCTAAATCAATAATAAAAACAGGTCACAGCTTTTTAATGGAGTTTATTGTAAATATTTTTCAATCTCATTCAAATCTGTTTCTGGAGAGTAGCAACTGTTTCTGGTTTGTTTTCATATTTATGTTCTCCATGGAATGTGTTATTTGTTTCAGTACAGGTTAAATTATCCTAAGAGAAAGAGAAAATGAGAGCTTATCTGTCTAGTAAAGACTAAATTTGGATCCATAAATGAAGACTCTATAATAAAAAATGTCTTGATATTTTCATTATTTTAATAGAAATACTAGTCTCTGGACAAGAAGAAAGGTCTCAGTTGATATTCTCGGCATTTTTTTATTCTGCTTTAGTTCATCTCTAAGTTGTTATTGTACATTGTACAATATTGTTATTGTACATTATAATGATTTAACCTGAGTGAATAAGCCTTCCCCAATTGTCAGAGTCCAGAAATGCAAGGATTACTTCTATGATGCAGTTTTTATGGTCATCCAGGCAGGCGAAGTGGGAGTTTGGATACAGGAGTAATGTAATTTGACAACTCTATTCCTCTTATAAATTTCAGTGAGATGTAGAAGGTCTGGGGTGTAATGGTAGAGCCAGTCTAACTTTACTGAAAATAGTGGAAGAGGGGACAGTCAAAGTGACAGATTTAAAAATTCTGTCAATTAATTAGTAGATGATATAAAAATCATACAGATAGAAAGATAGTTAAAACACTATTATCTTAGGAAGAATTCATTTTGATGGTTCAAGAAGATACAAGTCATCTCAGAGCAAAATATTATAATGTTAATTAAGAAGAGTGTTTCAAAGCAGAATTAAAAGGAAGAGCAGAAAAATAGAAGTCAACATCAGGTGATGCCACTAGTTGAAATGAACTCTGACATTCATTAAAAACATTGTTTAAAGAATTCAGGCATTTGCAGTCAGAAACAGAAATTGAAATGGCCAGCAGTAGAATATTTAAAGACAAAACCCAGAATGGTCCTGGAACAAATGCCTTCAGGGAAATTATTTCTAAATTTCTGGTTTAGGACAAGGAAGACGTATTGATTCAGGATGCTTGTGAACGTGGTGGGGTTGAAGGGTTCTTAGCTTAAACAAGAAATAAAAGACCACAAGGACCATGAAATAATTCTAAGAAAAGTTTATCACCAGTTTGAGAAAAGACATATTGAATTACAGGATGAAACTAATTTCTACAATAAATTTCCATTAAGTTTTAGACATCCAGATTGCTTGCTTCTTCAGTCACTTATGTGACTTCTGTGACACTGCAAAATGTGGGTAAGACTGCTTCCCTATTCTGCATACTGGCAGGACAAACCCGCTGGCCTGCAAAGTGCTTGAGTATTAGAGTAATGCTACCTATATCAAAGCATGAATGATGGATGGATGGATGGATGGATGGATGGATGGATGGATTTTTTACTCAGTTTTGATTTAGCAGCAATTAAAAATTTATTGAGGTAGATCAGAAGTTTAATATATGATTTCAAATAACACCTAATCAAAAGCTGATTAATAAACTGATTTAAAGCAATTCAATGGGATTTGTTATAATCACAACAGCAACTTGATTACAGATTTGAAAATGCCAAGGGTTGCACTGTACTTACAAAGAGATAAATCAGATCACATACAAACAGAGATATACAGATAAAAACACATACATACAAATTTATAAATCACACACATACATGTGTGCACTAATCCATGGATATTTGAATATATGTGGAGGTATACCTATAGCTAAAATTTCCCTATTGAGTTTAGCGAATTGATCACTTTTAATGTGTTGAGATTCTTAATGGGCAATCGTTGAGTCTCAAGAAATCTATCTTTGCCCCATCAATGGATGTTTGTCAAGCTGTGTGAAATTAGGCCTTTGGAAACTCACAAAATCATCAGTAGACAATCACTGAATTTTTGCATAATCAAATCTGTCAGGCATCCCTCTCAGAGGGAGATGCTGGTCACAGCCCGCTGTGATCCAGGAGAGTTCAACAGGCCTCACTTAGGATCGCTATTTATAGGGTCACAAGATCATTGACATTAGTCAGTGTTTTTCCACTTGTGGTGGGTGCACTCGACCCCCTCCCCCAGCCAAACCAGCAGCAGTTTGGTCCAGGCTCCAGAGGGAAGGGCCTGAGCCACAGCCAGGCCAAGAACTTCTTCCAGGAGACCCACAGGGAAGCAAAACCGCACACTGAACGCCGGTGGCTTGTGGACACAGGGAGTCTCGTGCATACTTTTCCTACTGTGTGCAATTTGACTACAAGTCAACCACTTCATTCTATAAATGTGACAGCCTGGATGAGCCCAGTTTGAGCTCTCCCTGCTAAATAAGCGAGCTGTATGGCAATGGTTTTACTACTCACAGGTCAGTGGATGAGCCCAATTTAAGTTCAATATTAGCCATTTAGCTTAAGTAGATGCACACCAAATGCAATGGATTATTTACAGATATAAGGTTGTATGATTTTTAGTGTACTCTCTGATTCATGTAACTTAGTAGACTAGATTTGCTAAAATTTTAAGCTTGTATTTACCAAAAAGCAACTGCAGACTATACTAAACGCCTGCAAGATAAAGTCTAGCTAGCATTTTGCTGGGAAAAAATGGAACTGACTGGGAAAACAACCATCCAAGGCTAACATAGAGACATCACAGACATCTGCAAAGCAGGGCCTATTTTGCAATTCACTGAGAAGAAAGGATTTATCCAGACAAAACAGCACCTTCAAGGATATGGACCAAAACCAATGTCTACAACTGAACAAAACAGAGGCCCGTGTGGAGTCAGGGAAAAAGGTTCCAATGGGGAGCAAAGGACCTGGTGGTGAAATTTTGCTATTGGACTGGATCTTGGTGTGAATGGTCTGTAAAGATATTAAAGTTTGTAGTTTTCTATGCTCAGATGGACCTCTGTGCAGGTACCCGGCTTGAAACAGCCCTTTTGCTATTTTACTCCATTAGATTTTTTTTTCTGAAAATTTTGTTTCCTGTAAGTCTGCTTTGCATGCGGTTATGGGTGTCCCCTGAGAGTTTGCCTCCAGAGCTTCAAAACACAGCCCCTGGAGCAAACGGTCATCAGGGAAAGAAGATGCCTGAAGGTTTGCTTCATGAACACATACACGTGCCTGGAAAGAAGGTAAGCAACATTTGGCTTGATATATCTCCCCCATGCAGTAAATAATAGAGCAAACCCACCACCGAACTCTTTAAGGTCATGCTTCTCTTTAAGAAATTTAAACATTGTTCTGCAGCAAGTAGAACCCTAAAATCACTTCCCTGCGACACCACTCAAGCCACACTTAGGATGAGGTAATAATCTGGTGTTTTCCACCATTTGTCTACATACAGAACTTTTCAGGTCGTATAGTTCTGTACTGTCCTGCTCAGGCTACAATCCAGGTAGCAAGTGCATCAGACTGTCAGGGGTGACTGATCATTGCTACCTTTCCCAGGCAGAAGGGGGGTCTTTACCCACATGACGGGAGCTCCAAGAGCACAAAAGGGGTGCCTCAGCACTTTGGCTCACTACACTTGCACAATGGGAATTGTTCTTCCCAACATGCCTGACTTACTCTGGTATCCAGGTGACCCGGGGGGACTGCAACCACCACAATGGATGGATAGATGGGTAGGTATATTACACAGAAATGGAAAATAATTCAGTATGCAAGTGTGTATACTTCTAGATGTTATATGGATGCTAGTAAGCAAAGCGAGCTGATTATTAAAAAATGTTGAAACAGTGATGCAGGAAGAATTCAACATCACTGAAGGTCTGGCATCTGTGAAGGCCCCTAAAACTACTTCTTGATTATTCATAGCTGTTTGCAAAGGGTCACAAGGAGACAGTATTTTAGGGTAGTTCCATGACACCAATAGTGCTTCAGTAAATCACTTGGAAAGTATTTTTCTTCTTCAAAGGATTTTATAAGGGTTAACAAATTAATTTTCAGTGTCCTTAGGGATTCAAACCAGGAAGTGGATGATGTTATTTTGAATTTGTTCAGGCTCAGAATGAATTTCTGAGCTGTAGGTTACTTTAAAAACAGAATCATCAAGTTTTTAAAAGTGTGACATGAACTTTGATCCTTTTTTCTGCAAAGTAGGTGTAGGTGATATCACGTCCCGCCCAGAGGTATGGGTGGGGGGGAGAAGTGACTCGGATTCTTCAGTTCCCTTGGTAGTGATAAAGGGAATTAACAATTAACTAATTAACACTTGAAGAA
This sequence comes from Streptopelia turtur, assembly GCA_901699155.2. Taxonomy (NCBI): domain Eukaryota; kingdom Metazoa; phylum Chordata; class Aves; order Columbiformes; family Columbidae; genus Streptopelia; species Streptopelia turtur. The sequence continues at coordinate 7,317,824 of OU015480.1, forward strand.
CTAACACTTAAAGAACTAAAGAACTAACACTTAGAGAGCTAACCCTTAACCCACATCACTATTGCCTAGCCTTGCTTAGTGTAACTTCTTGTATGAGAAACAGGAGTTTGCTGACGCCTTGCAAAGATAATAATCCTTGGGTGCATCCTTGGGTGAACTAGATAACAGAAACTTGGGCACAGGACAGGAGATATGCCAGTTTTAACCAACTCAGCAGTCTGAGACCTAACCAACTCATCACACTGGACCAAAGGTGACCGTGTACAGAGAAGAGGACTCGGGTTCACAATCACTGCGCAGCTGCAACCAGGAGGAGCTGGAGGTGGAGACTATGGAAATGGTCTCCCGGAACTCATTGTAATAAGAACCACCTTCCCGGGGACAGGTTATGAATATGTATAGGCGTTCCTAAAACTTTCATGAATATGTAACACTTTACTGCATTTAACCAAGCTCACAGCTACTGTAAACACACACACATGACTTGGGCGGAGCTATCCCCTGTGTGTCCAGCGCTGTAAATACATACCTTCTTTGCAATCTCAAAGGTTGTAATGTCATTTCCATGCCTCAATTTAGATACTTAGATGTTTTACTTACAGTACTTAAATGTACTTAAATGAAGACACTTAGATGCTTTAAGTGTCAACTTACAAAAGACATTGACCATAACTAGAGGAAAACTAAGACCTTTTTTCATCATTTTGTCACAGATTAAGGGCTGTAAAATTCAATAAAATCAGAATGTACTGATCTATATCGAGACATCAAATTACAGTACATACAGAGCTCTTAATTATGACATCTGAGTACTTCTCTGTCCTCAGCAACTCTCTGTTGCTGTTCTTGAGGCAGAAACAACTGCCCAAAAACATTCTAGTCCTTTTCAAGAGTAGGACACTTCACATTTCCATAAAAGATTCTTCACACAATGTACAAATAAATTGTTCCTGCAGTAGAAAACTATTTACAAATGTTATTAACACTTTACAATTCAGATTAATGGAAATGTAAGTCATTTGGGAAATAGGTAAAGGATAATCAAGGATTACTTCAAGGATTACTTGAACTGCCTACGTGTAAATGAACTGGGTTATAAAATGACCCCGCGCATGACATCAGGTGCAGCGTGTATATGCTGCGCAGCGTGACCGAAGTCTTCAACACATCCACCCTTCCTTCACTGGACATCGCTGAATCAATAACCTGTGAAGTGGTGGTATCTTACTCTCTTTCTCTCTCTCTCATATCTTAGTCTTCCTTTTCTCTCTCTCTTTTCCTTTTTCTTGAACATATAAACGTAACATCATTTTAAGTTCTGCTGTTAAAGTCTTGTTAAGTTTTGTATTATAGTTACTAATTGTTGCCAATCCACCGTTTGTAGAAGGACTTTTGCTGTCAATGTTTTGATAAGTTTTGTGATATTATAACATACTTTTGCCAAGTCAATAATCACTGTAATTTGTATTCCACCACATGCTTTTAGTAAACTCATAATTGAATTGGACCCCTGGAGTGATCGTCTGTCATTCACTTTGCATAACCGTGCAGAAATACCCGGAGTTAACTTGCACCTGATCTCATCCATTGAGTCAGGGCACGTGTCGCATTCAGAGTTAACTCATCCCTCATCCCATCTGTTGGGACAGGACAATGGGTCATATTTTTCCATGTCCTTGAACTCCACAGTTTGTGGTTTTGGTGGTTGTGGTGTTTTGTTTTTGTGGGTTTTTTTGTTTTGTTTGGGTTTTTGTTTGTTTGTTTTGTTTTTATTTTGTTTTGTTGCAAGCATTTTGTTCTATAGTGCATGAACAAAGAAAAAAAATCCTGACTATTAGTGACAGAGCATTGTTTCCTATTGGGTATTTTTAGCTGTCTTTGCTGACAAGCAATATGCTCTACCCCAGGGATTTAGCAAGGTGGACAGAGCCTTAAAGGCAAAAAACAACTCTGAAATTTCACATCCAGCATTATGATATTTCCAGATTGAGACTCTGAGTCTTGAGGGAGTGGGAAAAGATGGAGAGAACAAATTTTGTAGGACAAAATGGCAAGTATTAATTTGACATCATAAAGAAAATATATTTTCTTGGCTATGACTGTCTACTGTGTGTTGGAGAATGGCTAAAAGAGAAAGGGCATGGGCCCAGAGACCCTCTCTACGAAGAGGATCTCTTCTAGTTAGCATAAGTAGGCCTCAGTTAGCATGAGCTGAGCAAGGGTAAGTGGGAAGGTACTGACCGAGAGAGGCCTGGGTAAACAAGTTCAGGAGGCAGCTCCGAGATAACGAGGGAGTCACATACCAGAGAAACCACAGAAGGGGATGGGCTCATTATGTATGCTATCAAATTGGTGTCTGACGAGTAGGCATAATTAATAGAATTGCTTTATAAAGGTCTGCTATAAATAGAATTGCTATAAATAGAACTGCTATAAAGGTCTGCTATAAATAGAATTGCTATAAATAGAACTGCTATAAAGGTCTGTGCTCTGCATTGCTATAAAAGTCGGTGCTCTGCATCAATAAACTGAAGTATGCTTATCACCCACACTGGGTCGGCTGCATTTCTTCCTCCGTCGCCGCAGGCCAGAACCCATGCCGGGGTCTCGATCCCCGACATTTGGCGCCCGAACAGGGACCTGAAGGACTAACGGGGACTTACAAGGACTAACAGGGACCACAGAGACCAACGCGGGGCCTGAGTGACGGAAAGGACAGGGTGCCGGGAGCAGCGACCGGCGGGCAAAAAGCGACCGAACACTGTGCTGCCGTGTGTTGTCTCCGACGCCTGAACCGATTGAAGTTCGCCACTGCAGGGCTACAGGCTGAGGGCTGCAAGGATATCGTTTTTACAAGGAGGAGGAGGAGGAGGAGGAACAGAGGTATTGTACTCTGTAATACGTCACAATGAATAATAGAGGCATAGATTTAAAAGTAGCCCTAAATCTTTTACGGAGCTTTTTAGAAAAGCGGGGGGTTGATAATAGTGGCGTTAAACAGCTAGCTGGTCTAGTAGCAACAGGGAGAACTAAGGGGTGTTTTCAGGATCCTGATTTATTGTTTGATGAGGGAGAGTGGAGAAAACTAGGAGATGTGTTATGGAAGGCAATTAGTCACCGTGAACAATATATTCTCGGCCTTGTAGCCACCTGGAAACTGATAATTACTACAGTGAAGCAATTAAAACCTGAAAAGACTGTTACGAGCATTAGTGACTCAAAACTTGAACTTTGGGACAACAGAGAACAGAAATTATGGGATAAAGTCAGCAATGGAGATAAAGAAGCTAAATCATTAGTAACTACATGGGAGCTTATAATCACTGTCTTAAAAGACCTTAAGGCTAAACGATCTGCTGCTGCTGGAATTTTTGCAACGTTGCAGCCTGATAAGTATCCTGAAAGTTGCTGTGAAGTTTACCCGGTTTGTGTCTGCGATACCCTCCCTATTCCATCCCCTGCTGTGCTTTCGGCACCCCCAATGGTTCAGCAGTCCGGGGCGGAGGGAGGAAAAATGCCGAGCGGGTGGCCTCCTGTACCATCATCTAACCCTGGTGAGAACAGCAAGTCCAGAGGATTGGAGTCAGACAACTTGCTCAAAGAACCTGTGACAGATGAGAATGCTAAAGTCGTAAACAAGTGTACTATCAGTCCTTTTACCAATTTTACCAATCTGCTTTTACTGTCTTTCAACCCTCTAACTCCTACGAAAGAGCGGAAGGAGTCGCCGGATGAGAACTGGGCAAAAGAACTCTGTGAAATGTAACAGCTATAGATCATTTGGGACAGAACGATGGGGATTCGTTGAAAGGGGCAGGTATCCCACAACTCCTGGAAGAGACACTAATTGACACACCACAACTACAGGCACGATTAGTTTCTGAAATCCTGAGGCAGTCAACAGATCTTGCATATCAAGCTATGAGAGAGGTGTCTGAAACCAACAAAGCAGCCAAATAATTTGCAACTGTTAATCAGGGTCCCAATGAGAATTACATGCAATTTATTGACTATCTTCAAGAGGCCATCAGTAAGCAGGTCGAAAACGTATAAGCTAAGGAAGCACTAGTGTTGAGATTAGCAGTAGAGAATCTAATGTTTGCTATCAACATGTTATTTGCAAGTTTTACAGTACATATTATGTGCTCCTGTGTATTGCCTCTCTGAAAATCAAGCAGCTTGTCAGGAATGTGAGTTAATTGTTTTCAAGCAGACCTGTGCATTCCCCCCCACCTCCCTTCCTCCCTCTTCTCAAGGTTTTTACTTGCAAGATGGGGTCAGAAATAATTGTTTTCAGTTGTGTTCCTAAAAACTCAGTATTGGGAGGTGTTTTAAAACTTGGGAAAGCACTCGGAATTATGAGGAAGGGAGATCTTGTTCAGTATTGAAATCAGTGTTGGCTGCTAAGTGTCCGGAAAATAGAATCTTGTTGCAATTAATGTTGTTTTTGAGGCCAGCAGAGCAGGACAAAATGAATCTCTACAAGAAATCATTAAATCATTTCAGACAGCTGAGAGAGTTAACTGATAACACACAGGTCACAGCAAACTTGTTAGAGTCTGCAAGATGCTTTCCTTATTAACCTGTTTTCTTTGTGGGTATCTGTTTAAGTATGTTGCAATTTTGGTAGGTCTGTGCTATATGGTACGATAAGTTCACAGTCTGTTAAATCATGAGAATCTGTTGACTCAAAATGTGCATTTTGTGGTAATTCAGAAGATCATGAGTAATTTAGTTCTTTACTGCGTGAATGTGATCGTGAAATTTTGCGTGTAGTAGCTGTTATTTTTCTCTCCAGCATTCTAGCTTTATTCCAATATCCAGACTTGCGCAACTCTGTGACAGGCTGTCTCTCATGTTGGTGCACTAAATTTGGCTTTTTTGTATGCACATCATGTAAAGAATCCAGGTTTTGGAATAACAGTTGTAGCGCACCAGATGAGACACTGAAAACAAACAAAGCAAAAAAGGACGCCTTGCTCAGTCCGGCGGGGGGGCCGATGGAGCTTCAGCGCGCACTGACCCTTTTTGTCAGGGAGACCCAGAGGTACCTCCACCTGGCTGAGCAGTGAGTGGTTCAAAGGTGCAATGCAAAAATTGAGATATTGTCTTAAATTAGTGTGACTCTGATCCATCTGCATATTTGAACTGGGTATTTGGTTTTCACATCTGAGCTCAGTATTTTGGTTTGCATATTCATATTTGGTACCAAAAGAATCTTTTCTGGGGAGATAATTACAAAATGGGAACCGGTTCCACTGCTAAAATTCCACCTTGCCTCCCCTTAGGATGCATCCTTACACATCAGAGTAATGGCTTATATTTTTAGAAAAGCATTTAAATTGTTAAAATGCTATGATAGATGTGAATTTAGAAGAGGTTGTATTTAAAAGTTGCTAGAATATTAACTGATTTAGATTTAGGAAAATAGAATAATGGATTGATGTTAATTATACTGGTTTATACCGTTTTTTGACATCTCTAAATTGTAAAAGGTAAATGGAGCTAAGGAATGTAACTATTGTTGAGCTACTTGAAATTGCATATGAAGTGTATTATGGCTGGAGTGAAATGGGAAAACAAAAGACCAAAACATACTAGGCCTGTGTGCAGCTCATTGTAACTGAGAAGTTTCCCAGAGCTTCCCTCTTCGTACCAGCCATTATGCTAGCTGCGTAACCTTGGTTATCTCTAAACTGCAGCACAAAGAGAAAGAAAAACAAAAATGGAAAAACCTGGCTGCCTGCTTTTAAAGCAGTGAAAGGGGGGGGTTCTCTCTCCCCCCCACTGCAGCGATGTAATACTGAATGGAGCAGTCCGAAGGTGAAGTTTAAAGGCATCCTGAGCAGACCCGTAATTCTAATGAAACTGGAAAATTAAACCGAAAATTTGTTGATAGACTTATTCTGTGGTAATTAGTTGTAAGAGACTTCTTGGTAAATTCGCCGTGCTAATTTTTGAGGTCATAGGAGAAAACGAAAGAAAGGCCGTTTGGAAAGTCCTATAGCTCTCTTAGGTTAAGATTTGTTAAGTAAATTAAGCTCAAATAACGTTTTCTGAGAATTCTGTTTAGTTGCATGGCCTACAAGAAACTGCTGGGATGGTGCAGATCTGCTTGCTGCAAGTGAGAAGTCTCCAAGGAAATTTCAAATGCTGTATTTCCACTAGCATTAACAGCCAATGTTTTGATAAAGCAAATTCTACACTGACAGATCTGAAACAGGACTTTGATCCGGTAAGGGAAAACAATATCCAATAAATATGACAGCCAAAATGGAGTTAGAAACTTTGAGGAATGAATTTGTGACAACCTTACAGGCTGACTGCATTCGATTGGACTTGCAGATTTGTCTATTTATAGCTACAACATAGAACCAACCTGTGGCTATTGTGGGAGAGTATGATGAGATTGCTAGCAGACTGGTATACTGCTTGTTACTCTGATCAAGAAAAGCAGGGAATGAATTTAAGTTTCAATAGGCCATGATCCTTTTGTCATATATGTACTGTTTGTGAAATTTAATTTTAATTTTGGCATGCCTAAATGTAAATTGGTTATGAACCTGAAAGTCTTTAAAATCAGGTCATAGGCCATACTTGTATTTGGTCTGATCCTACATACTTGCAAAGTTTTTGTTGATGGTTCTGGGAAGTCTCATAAAGCTGTAGTAGTTTGGCATGAAGATAACAATTGGCATCATTCTGTAAAAATTATTGAAGGTTCAACCCAATTAGCAGAACTTGGCACAGCTTTAAATTGCTTAGAGCTTTTTAAGGAGGAACCTCTAAATTTGATTTGTGATTTTGAGTACGTAATCAAGATCTAACACACGTATCTGGTTCTGAACTTTTTGTTTGTTTGTTTGTTTTTATAAAAAAAAAAAAAAAGGGGGGGGGGGGTGGAGAAGTAGGGAAAAAACCACAAAACCAATTGTCAAAAGCATTGTATGTGATGAAATACTTTGCAAGTGTGACCCAAAACCATGCTAAATCAGAAAGAACCTACATTAGTTATGGTCAAATCACTAGTCAATGGAAAAGGCCACATCAATTGATAGCCTGGGGGAGAGGTTATGCTTGTGTCTTTACAGATCAAGGGCCGCAATGGTTGCTGGCACGAAACGTGAAACCTGTGTTGTCTTCCTGACAATGATTGTTGCAGCTGCTGTGTTTTGGATGCCTGCACAGACAAAGACTAACATGTGGAGTACTTTAGACAACATGACTGACCAGGACTCTATATGCCTAACTACGATATCTCCGGAAAACCCGTTCCACATATGCTTGGTTGGCATCCCCCTTGATGACTGCAGCGGCAGCACACGGCTGTTTCAGAATAGTGGTCGGTGCAGAGGCATTGCAACAAACTGTAATAATACTAACATGGCACTTTGGATTAACTGTCTCCCGGAAATAGACTTTGAACCACAGGATCTGGAATTGCTGGGATCTGTGCCCATGGATGCTTGTATCCAGCTGGTTTGTGAAAGTGAAAATGTTAATGCTACCATTGGTGACTATAGAAATGAAACTCGATGGTGTAATGCCTCACAGAAGAATCCAAGAGATGTCATTGATCGTGTGGGACAGCGACCCCAGAACCTCCTGTATGATGTATTCTTGATCTGTGAAGATAGAGCCTGACCAGGAATTCCTTCTAATGCTGTTGGAGGACTGTGTATTTTGGGACTATTAACTCTCTTAACACCCAATGTATCTATGATAATAGATCACAGAAGAGCAAGACGAGAAAAACACTTTTTGCGTGTATATGAGTCAAAATGTGATGATAATGTAGATTTTGGGGGATCAAGGTTAAGGGTTTTAGGATCTCTTGTATCTGGTGTTGGCACAGCTAAAAGCTTTAAATATTTTAGAAAATTAGGATGCTGGCTAGTTAAGCAAACTAACAGAACTTCAAAGGCTTTAAGTGGACTTTTGTTAGATGTAGATTCTGTAAGACATGCCACACGGTAGAGCAGAGCTGCGACAGACTTTTGTTATTAGCTCAAGGACATGGGTGTGAAGGATGTGATGGTCTCTGCTGTATGGACCTAAAAGATAAATAGATTTCAATCCATAAGGAAATTCATCAACTTATGGACCACTCCCAAAAGATTCAAAAGGATATGGGGTTTTTCGGCCTAGAAAGTTTGACGAACTGGCTGGGACTGGGAGGATGGGTCAAAGACCTTTTGCAAAGTCTGTTAGCTATTGTGATTATTGCAGTTATTGGGCTTTTGTGTTTAAGCTGTGCTTTATCTTGTATTAAGAGAATATTTGAGCACACGTTGAGACAAATTCTGCTTGTACAAAGAGAAAAAGGGGGGAATTGTTGGAGAATGGCTAAAGAGAAAGGGCATGGGCCCAGAGACCCTCTCTACGAAGAGGATCTCTTCTAGTTAGCATAAGTAGGCCTCAGTTAGCATGAGCTGAGCAAGGGTAAGTGGGAAGGTACTGACCGAGAGAGGCCTGGGTAAACAAGTTCAGGAGGCAGCTCCGAGATAACGAGGGAGTCACATACCAGAGAAACCACAGAAGGGGATGGGCTCATTATGTATGCTGGGATGGGCTCATTATGTATGCTATCAAATCGGTGTCTGACGAGTAGGCGTAATTAATAGAATTGCTTTATAAAGGTCTGCTATAAATAGAATTGCTATAAATAGAACTGCTATAAAGGATTGCTATAAATAGAATTGCTATAAATAGAACTGCTATAAAGGTCTGTGCTCTGCATTGCTATAAAAGTCGGTGCTCTGCATCAATAAACTGAAGTATGCTTATCACCCACACTGGGTCGGCTGCATTTCTTCCTCCGTCGCCGCAGGCCAGAACCCATGCCGGGGTCTCGATCCCCGACAACTGTGCTTTCTCATTTTGTGAAAAGACATATTTCTTTTGATTTTCAAATACTTTTAGATTTGTGCTGGTTTGACTGAAAGCGATTTAATTTTCTTCATGCACTTAGAAATCTTTCTATTTCATAGCTAGCATGGTCATTGTTTGGATTTAGTTTGAGAACATGAATATAACACCCTGGGACAGAGCTAATGTTTTTCTTCAAATAACTTTCCAGTGTCTTTGAGTTGGAACAAAGAGAATGTAAGAGCTTATTGTTGTTGTTAAGTTATTGTCCGGGAGCCAAGGTCTCTGAGCTCTCTGCCTCCAGGTGTGAGGCAGCTAGGAAGGGGGGCATAAATGGGACAGACTTTGACTGACATCCAGACTGATCAATGAGAATATTCTATGCCATTAGCATCATGCTTCATATTTAATGAGAGTCAGGTTTTCTGCCTAGGGAGATGGAGACCTGTTCTGGTTCTGCTCTGTTTCAGTGCAATTCCATTTGGGAGTTTCTTTTAGTTCGGCCTTTTGCCATTCTGCCATTTTGCAGCTGGCCTCTTGTGGGAACAGCAGGACGTGCAGTTCCAGCCACTTGGATGATAAAGGAAGATCAATACAAGCATAACCATCTGGACGATTAATACTAACATGATTAAATTACAGCAATTAGTCAAAACATAAAGGACCTTGGATGGGTTGTACAGAAGTATGTTTTTCATGATTGTAAGGAGTGATAGCCCAGGCTGGTGAGAATGATATCTTGGACTGGAACACCGTCCCCAAGGATATGTGATGTATGAATGTTGTTGGGCCTGGGCTGTGACACAAGATATGCATAGGAACATGACTGAAAACAGTCACAAAATAAGTATGGTGTGTTTGGAATAAAAAATATTGAAAAAAACCCCATCCTGTCTAACCTCTTGGTCCAGGCCCGTATCAGTAAAGCTATAAATTCAGAAAGCCTGATTAAAGAAAGCTCAGCTCAGCTCAGCTCAGCTCTGTCTGTCTCTGCTCTTGCTGCTAACAAGAACTCTGTGTGTCTGTTTCTCTGTATGCATCTCTGTATGTGGCATTCTCATCACCACAGCTTCTAGACCTTTCTGCCTTTTTCCATCTTCCCCTGGGATTGGCTGTTTGGGACCAGGGTGCTTTCTTCCCAGGACTAGCTGCTTGGCATGGATGGAGTTTGTGAGGAATTGCATTGAGTAGCTTTTATTTTAAATGCTAATTCCATTTTATATATATTAATAGTAGTAGTGGTATCTTAGTATTATTTTGTTATTTTATTAAACTGTGTTAATCTCAGTCCACAAGTTTCTCCCTTCCCTTTCAATTCTCTCCCCTATTTGGGGGGGAGGAGGGGGGAGTGGGGAGGAGTGAGCAAGCAGGTATTGTGGTTTTGATTGCTAGCTGGGGTTAAACTGTGACAGGATTACATTTAAAATTTCACTGGATGATCCAGAAAGAAGTAATACTGAGCATACAATTGAATCAGGTCACATTCTGACCTTCACATTAGACATTCTTGGCAGTCAGTGATGTGTCATGATCCTTTCCCACCATGACATCTGCTCTAACTTCAGAAGATGAAAGCCATCAGACTTCTAAGAATTGCTCTGCCTCTCCAGACAAACACTGGAGTATTCACCAATATTTTCAATTTCTATGTATACCACCATTTCCACAGAATGACATGTAGGTTATGTCATTCTGATAAGAAACCCTACTGGTTTGCACTCTGTGGTCCCCTCTTCATACAATCACAGAATGGTTAGGGTTGGAAGGGACCTCTGGAGGTCATCTAGTCCAACCCATCTGCTAAACCAGGTTCACCTAGAGTAGATTGCACAGAAATGTGTCCAGGCGGGTCTTGAATGTCTCCAGAGAAAGAGACTCCACAACCTCTCTGGGCAGCCTGTCCCGGTGCTCTGTCACCCTCAAAGTAAAGACGTTTCTCCTCATATTCAGATGGAACCTCCTATGCTTCAGTCTGTGCCAGTTGCCCCTCATCCTATCATCGGGCACCACTGAAAGGAGTCTGGTCCTGTCCTCTTGACATCCACCCTTGAGATATTTATAACCATTGATGAGATCACCTCTCAGCCTTCTCTTCTCCAGGCTGAACAGACCCAGCTCTCTCAGTCTCTCTTCATAAGAAAGGTGCTCTAGACCCTAATCATCTTCGTAGCCTGCCGCTGGACTCCCTCCAGTAGTTCCTTATCCTTCTTAAACTGGGGAGCCCAAAACTGGACACAGTACTCCAGATGCAGCCTCACCAGGGCAGAGTAGAGGGGGAGGATAACCTCCCTCGACCTGCTGGTCACACTCTTTCTAATGTATCCCAGGATACTGTTGCCCTTCTTGGCCACAAGGCCACATTTTTGACTCATGGTCAACCTGTTGTCAACCAGAACTTCCATGTCCTTCTCTGTAATGCTGCTCTCCAGCAGATCTGCCCCTAACCTGTACTGGTGCCTAGGGTTATTCCTCCCCAGGTGCAGGACCCTACACTTACCCTTGTTGAAATTTATCAGGTTCTTCTCTGCCCAGTCCTCCAGCCTGTCCAGGTCTCACTGAATGGCAACACAGCCTTCTGGTTTGTCGACCCTTCCTCACAGTTTTGTATCATCAGTAAACTTGCTGAGGGTGTACTCAGTCTCTACATCCAGGTCATTGATGAACAGGTTGAACAGGACTGTACCTAATACTGACCCCTGGGGGACCTCACTAATACAGGCCTCTAACCAGATTGCACCATTGATCACAACCCTCTGAGCTCTGCCGTCCAGCCAGTTCATGACCCATCTCACCGTGCGTTCATCCAGCATGCACTTCCTGAGCTTGTCTATGAGGAGGTTGTTAGGGACAGTGTTGGAAAGTAAAATGTGGGAAAGCAAGATGTGCGGTTCCAGCCACCTGGATGATAAAGGAAGATCAATACTAACATGACCATCTGGATGGTCAAAGACATAATACTAACATAATAATATATAAAGGGCCTTGGACAGATTACTTTGAAGTACATTTCTCGTAACTGTAAAAAGTTATAGCCCAGACTCGTGAGAATGCTATCTCGGGCCGGATAACTGCTCCCAAGTGCATGGGATGTGTGAATGTCCTTGGGCCTGGTCTGTGAATGAGTGGAAAAACAAGTGAGACAAACATCACATGAGTTTAGTGTGTTCTTAATAACAATTAGTGGAAAAGCACCTTTTTGTAAACATCTTAGTCCAGGCCTGTACCTGTAAATCCTATAAATTGTCAATGGTGAATAAAGAAGGCAGCCTAGGCCTAGGTCAGCTCTCTGCTAGGCCAGGCTCTGCGCTCCTTCCTGAACAAGATCTCTGCCTCTGCGTGAACTTCTGTCTGCGTCCTGATATGCGTCGTTCCTAATCACTGCAGACGGTGTCTTGATATGGGGGGTAGGCCTTTCAGATCGTGTGCACACCTGTGATGTAGATGGTCCTTTATTTCCATTGGCCATTGGCTGGTCTTCCACTTCCAGAGCCTCATATCTGTTGTATAGAGTCACCTGGGAGGGTGGGATGGGCAAGGGGATGTTTTACCTGCTACCACATGTGGACTTGTTTCCATTCATCCCTTTCCTTTGACCTACGGTCTTCAGTCAGTCAGGGGGAGGGTAATGGTCTTGGTTACTTGGTGGCAGCCTTTCATGCCTCAGGGAGCCCAGGGCTTGATCTCACCAGTCTATTTCTTTCTCTGCCTCCCTGACACTTCACAACCTTTCTACCTCCTCTTTTAGCTCTACCACCAGGCTGAACAGGTCATCCACCTGCTCACACCTCACACAGCTGTTCTCTCTCTTACCATTCCATGCCAGTGAGAGACTCTGGCATTCCCTTCAGAACTGAGGTCTGGACAGCTGCATGTTTCCTTGGCAGCTCTGTGTTGCTTCTTCCTTCATGGCAGGTACAGGGGACTTACCTTTCTTCCGAGTGGCTACCATAGTTCATCTCCTCCTGCAAGGGTGATAACCACTAGCTGCACTAATCTCTTGAGCTGACAGAGCTTCCCTGCCCTTGCCGCTCATGCTTCCACTTGAACTGCCACTCTACCTGCCTCACCCCTGTTTGCTGGCCCTGTTTGCTGCGGTCCTGGCTGCGTGCACTCTCAAAGGACCGTTTAAATAACCTTGCTGACTGACTGCTGCAGCTTCTGGTTTCACTGCTTTAAATCTCCCACCATTGCCCTGGCAACACCCCCTCCATGTCAGCCTCACTCCCGAGATCTGCCACTTCTCGGCGCAAATGCCAGAACTGCCTCTTCCTCGGGTTTCCCTGCCTCCAGAAAGCCCATTGTTCGCTCTGGTCTAGCACTCAGCCGTGGGAACTAGCTGATCTGGTGCTCAGCCGCAGGAACTAGCCACTGCCACCGCTGAGTGCCTTGCTAACTGACTGCATGTGATATATATCTCCGTCTTTGGACACCTCACATTGAAGCAACAAAATACTGTGTAATGTCTCCTGTTGCACAACTGACTTGCATGTCTCATATTGCAATTATATTGACATTTCTCATGAGGCCCAAGAAATAAACAAATGTATTATGTTTTCTATAGCTCCCCTCTCTTAAAATAATTAGGTAGTATCTTTTTCAATACTCACCTTAGCCTCTGCTGGTTGCTGTTATTTTGGACAGTTCAAGATCATGAGTTTTGATCCCTGATGAGAAAATCTAAGCTTTAGAAAAACATATGGCAGGACTGTATTTTGAGAATAGTCCTCTACCATTCTGCCTTCTTCAGGCCTGGTCTTTGACTCTGAACTAAAACTTAAAAGTTCTAGGAAATGGGTAAGTGGAAATTTTTGCTCAGCAGGAATTCAGGTTGTTTCCAGTGGCAAAGCATAGAAGCATGGAATGTCTTGAAATATATGAGTCAGACTTTCCTGTTAGAGCAGCTCCCAGGGTTCACCTCTTAATTTAGTCATGCTTTATGACAAGTTCTGCCCTTGAAACTCCACACGTGATAACTATGACAGCACTTACTTCAACCTGCGATATGCACAGAGAAGCTATGTTCTAGTAAATAACTATCACTTCATCCTGCCATGAGGTCCTGTGCTGGTTTGACTGAAAATGAGTTAATTTGATTCATGCAGTTAGAAACCTTTCTCTTTCATAGATAACATGGTCATTATTTGGACTTAGTTTGAGAACAAGAGATAACATCCCAGCACAGAGTTAATGTTTTTAATTGCTCTAGACTAAGAGCCGAGGACGTTCTGAGCACTCTGCCGACAGGTGTGAGACAGCTAGGAAGGGGGGCATAGATGGGGCAGACCTAGACTGACATCCAGACTGATCAATAAGAACATTCTATACCATTAGTGTCATGCTTCATATTTAAGGAGAGTCAGGATCTTCTGGCTAGTTTCTTTTTCAGAGCTGGGATGGAGACCTGTTTGGGGGAATTCTGTTCAGGACTTTCTTTAGTTCAGCTTATTGCCATCCTGTCCTTTTGCAGAGGCCTCTGGGCCTTCCAGCCTTTTTCTCTTTTCACTCTCTGGGATTGGCTGTTTAGGACCACGGTGCTCTGGCTGCTTGATGCGGATGGAGTTCATGAGGAATTGCACTGAAAATCTTTTATTTTATATTCTATTTATATTTTATGTATATATATATTGTATTAGTATTTTGCTATTTTATTAAACTGTGTTTATCTCAATTCAAGTTTCTCCCTTCCCTTTCGATTCTCTCCCCTATTTGGGGGTGGGAGTGTGGGCAGTGAGGGAGTGGCTATCATGGTTATATTGCTAAATCGGGTTAAATCACGACAGCTCCCATTGCAATGAACGTTGCAGAGCATCAGTGTTGTTGAACAGACATTGAAAACAAAAGCACACCTGGTATGGACTTCTGCAATTCCTTTTCCTCTGTGCACAGTGGCTGCCTGGCAGCCAACCATCAGCCCAATTAAGCAATACTAAACCAAAATTATTATTTCTAGATATGCCTGTGACAACCTTGAAGCACTCCTCCCATCCCAATTAAAACAAAGGATGATGTTATGCCTTAAACATTTAGTTTTTCATACTTTGGGTGGTAAAGATAGATGGCTGTGGAGGCAGACACCTCGTCTTTTCTTTCCCAAGGTTTTGTCAAACAAAACATAGATTTTTTAAATAGACGCAATTAACAGTGTTGCTGTGAAGGCCTCATGGCCTAATTGGGATGATAGAGATGAACCATCTGGCAGAGAACCAATTACCAGAAGAAACCACGAACAAACAGCTACCCCTGACGGGCAAAACAACTCACTTCTGGTCAGTACTGTGAACTTTCCCCTAGTTTGAAGACCCCAGACCCATTTCCAGAAGAGTATTCCTAATTAGCATGAAGAGCAAACAGAGGGAGGAGACGAACCGCCTGCATGTAAATGAACTGGGTTATAAAATGACCTTGCGTGTGGCATGTAGTGTGGCGTGTATATGCTGTGTAGCGTGACTGAAGTCTTCAACGCATCCACGCCCCTCCAGAGGACATCGCGGAAATGATCGACCTGTGGAGCAGTGATATCTTTCTTTCTCTCTCTGATATTTTAGTCTAACATATCTACTTCATTTTTCTTCTCTCTCTTTTCCTTCTTCTTGAACATATAAGGATAATATCATTGTATGTTTTGTTGCTAAAATCTTTTTAAGTTTTGCATTGTAGTTATTAATTGTTGCCAATCTACCATTTTTGAAGGGTTTTTGCTGTCAATTTATTGATAAATTTTGTGATATAATAATATACTTTTGCCAAGTCGTTAATCGCTGTAATTTGAATTCCACCAAGTGCTTTTAATAAATTCATAACTGAATTGGACCTCTCGAGTGATTGTCTGTCATTCACTTCACATTACCGTGCAGAAATACCCAGAGTTAACTCACACCTGATCTCACCTGGTGGGATGGGACAATGCCCACACACAAAACCTATTTGTGAGACATTATTTATTATCTAACTTCAGGCAGAGCTGTCTTTGGCTATTTCTGATAAAGCTCTTTGGCTCTGAATGGGGTATCAGTTGTACAGCACTCAGATAATTAGTCCATTTTAAGAGGAGATACAGTTGTTGAATGTAAAACAGGGTGCTACTTTATTTACACTACAGCCAAAAAGAGTTTTGCTTTTGACTTCAAAATGGACAAAATGCTATCTATGCATCCACAGTAATACCTTTTGTGTAAACAATTGTAAAATTTCCCTGATTCTCAAAAAAGGAAAAGGGAAAGGAAAAGGAAAAAGGGGAAAAAAAGAGGGATGAAACCAATTTATTTCATTGGCTCTTGACACTGCCTTAGTCATACCTGGTAGAAAATAGTAGAAAGGGAATAAGAAACAGATTTAGACTTTTCCAAGTTTCAATTTTTCATTTCAGAACAACTGAACTTTTTACAGGGTGAAATAACTACTGCTGAACTAAGGAATCTGGAGTCTAAAGCTTTGCTTGAACTCACTCAGGCTCCTCCTCCAGTCCATGGGGTTTGGATCAGGCCCTCAGATGCTGTGCATGTGAAGCCCATTGTTATTTTGGCATCTCATGTTGTTTTCCTACTTAGCACCAAATTTTCAGAAATAAAGGATTAAATATTAGGAGCAATACCAAGGAACAATACATTGTACAGATGACAAGGTCTGTAAATCATGTCAGTGTGTGCTGGAAAGCTCCTCACAGCTACAGAACTACATAAGCTACAGAGATGCAGCTTGCATCTGCAGAAAGCCGATGTTCAATTTTATAAAGAGATACATGTCAAGCTATGCCTTGCTCAATGACACAAATACTTCTTTTTTTTTTTCTCAGTCTCCAGAAAGATTTTTTTTTTATTCATGCCATATTAGAATGACAATGACATCTAGAATCATAGAATCATTTTGGTTGGAAGAGACCCTCAAGATCATCAAGTCCAACCATAACCTAACTCTAGCACTAAACCATGTCCCTAAGAGCCTCATCTATGTGCCTTTTAAATGCCTCCAGGGATGGTGACTGACCAGAAGTGATGCGGATGCCCAGACCAAGATCCAATGGGAACACGCTGTCGCCCAGGTGTCAGGCTGCAGGGTATGCCCTACTCTTGTGCCAGTACCAGACAGCAGCAGTGAGCACAGCTGTGGGAGGTGTGCCCAGGTAGAGGAACTGTTCTGCTTAGTGACAGAACTCCGGAAGGAGGTGAGTAGGTTGAGGAGTATTGGAGACTGTGAGAGGGAGATAGACCGATGGAGTCACACCCTACCTTCCTTGAGACAGGCCCAGCAGGTAGACAGGGGACATGATATGAAGGACTCCCTACCCTCTCTTTGCATGGCTGAATGTGGTGACCTAAGGGATAGGGGGCAATGGCAGCATGTTCCTGCCCAGCACAGCAGGCATGTGTCTGCTGTGACTACCCCACCTTCCCAGGTTCCCTTGCAAAACAGGTATGAGGCTCTGCAAGTGGAACTGAACAACAATAATGAGGATGATGGTTCAACTAAGCTGGAGGTGTTGCAGAGGTTGTTGGTCTACGCCCTCTGTCAAAACCTCTTCCAAAAAGACAAAAAGATGAGTCGTTGTCATAGGAGATTCCCTTCTGAAGGGAAAA
Source organism: Streptopelia turtur (assembly GCA_901699155.2). Classification (NCBI taxonomy): domain Eukaryota; kingdom Metazoa; phylum Chordata; class Aves; order Columbiformes; family Columbidae; genus Streptopelia; species Streptopelia turtur. Next base: position 7,335,265 of record OU015480.1, read on the forward strand.
GAAGGCTCAATATACAGACAAGACCCACTTTTTTGGGATGTCTGATGCCTCCCTGGGGCCCAGGTTAAATATATGAAGAGAAAACTTCCTCCCATGGTTAGGCCCTCAGATTATTGTCCTCTACTAATTTTTCAGGTAGGTAGCGATGAGACTGAAAAGGAAAATCTAAAGGCAATCAAGAGGGTCTTCAGGTCCTTGGGACAACTGGTTAAGGGATCAGGAGCACAGTAGCCTTATCCTCTATCCCTTCAGTTGCAGAAAATTATGAGGGAAGATACAGCAAGACCCAGCAAACCAAAAACTGGCTGCGAGACTGCTGTCACCAGCAGAATTTTGAGTTTTTTGATCATGGATTGGTTTATATGACACCAGGCCTGCTGGTAACAAAGGGAACACACCTGTCTAAAAGAGGGGAAACATTCCTTGCATAGGAGTTAGCAGGGTTCACTGAAACAGCTTTAAACTAGATTTGAAGGCGGAAGGGGAGAAAACAAGGTTCAGCAGAGATAAGCCCAGGGGCAGCATGCCAACATTTGGGGGATGGGGTGCTAGTGAGGTCCTTTGGTCTGCCACCTCAGTGGAGGTAGGGTTTGGAGAGCTATGTGGCAGCAAAGACACAAGGGTTATAGATGTGTTAGAAACCACAGAAGCACCTGTGAATGGTCACGTAGGAACTAGGGCTTCTCCTCCCCAAAACATGGCAGGATCAATAGCCCAGCTGAAGTGCATCTATACAAATGCACGCAGCATAGGCAACAAACAGGAGGAGCTGGAAGCCATTGTGAAGTAGGAAAACTATTATATAGTTACCATAATAGAAACATAGTTGGATAACTCACAGAACTGGAGTGCTGCAATGGATGGCTACAAACTCTTCAGAAGGGACAGACAAGGAAGGAGAGGTAGTGGGGTAGCTCTGTATGCTAGGGAGTGCTTTGACTGTCTTGAGTTTATCCATGGTGACCATAGGGTCAAGTGTTTATGGGTAAGAATTACAGGGAAGGTCAACAAAGCAGATATCCTGGTGGGAGTCTGTTACAGACCACCCAACCAGGATGAAGAGGCAGACTGCAGACAGCCCTTGTTCTCATGGGGGACTTCAACTTACCAAATGTCTGCTCGAAATACAACATAGCAGAGAGGAAACAGTGTAGGAGGTTCCGGGAGTACATGGAAGACAACTTCCTGACACAGCTGGTCAGTGAGCCAACTAGGGAAGGTGCCCCACTGCACCTGTTGTTTGCAAACAGAGAAGGGCTTGTGTGCTATGTGATGGTTGGAGCCATCTTGGGCATAGGGGTCATGAAATGATCACATTTTTGATTCTTGAAGAAGTAAGGAGGGGGGTTTGCAGAACTGCTACTTTGAACTTCTGGAGAGTAGACTTTGACCTGTTTAGGAGGCTGGTTGACAGAGTCCATTGGGAGGCATCCCTGAAGAGCAAAGTAGTCCAGGAAGGCTGGTAGCTCTTCAGAAAGGAAGTCTTAAAGGCGCAGGAGCAGACTGTCCCCATGTGCTGAAAGACGAGACAACAGGGAAGAAGACCAGTCTGCCTGAACAGAGAGCTTTGGCTGGAATTCAAGAAAAAAAGGAGAGTTTATGACCTTTGGAAGAAGGGGCAGACAACTCAGGAGGATTACAAGGAGGCCCTGAAGTTCTGCAGGGTAAAATTTAGAAGGGCCAAAGCTCAGCTATAGCTTAATTTGGCTACTGTCATAATAGGCAACAAAAAAATGTTTCTATAAATACATGAACAACAAAAGGAGGGCCAAGGAGAATCTCTGTCCTTTAGTGGATACCGGGGGAGACATAGTGACAGAGGACGAGGGAAAGGCTGAGGTACTTAATGCCTTCTTTGCCTCAGTCTTTAATAGTAAGACCAGTTGTGCCCCGGGTACACAGCCCCCTGACCTGGAAGATAGGGATAGGGAGCAGAATGAAGCCCCAAATAATCCTCGAAGATTTCGCTTTGCTTAATTGGGACCCGCCAAGCTGCCCCCGATGAGCTGATCTCAGAAACTGAGTGCTTGACCAACCCAATTGACTTTTACGAGGACATAACAAGATGGATGGATGATGTCTAGTTGGAGGCCTGTATCTAGTGGAGTGCCTCAGGGATCAGTACTGGGGCCTATATTATTCAATATATTCATCAATTATTTGAATGAGGGAATAGAGTGCACTGTCAGCAAGTTTCCTGATGACACAAAACTGGGAGGAGTGGCTGACATGCCAGAAGGCTGTACTGCCATCCAGTGAGACCTGGACATGCTGGAGAGTTGGGGGGGGAGAAATTTAATGAAATATAACAAGGAAAAGTGTAGAGTCCTGCATCTGGGCAGGAACAACCCCAGGTTCCAGTATAGGCTGAAGAATGGCCTATTAGAGAGCAGTGTAGGGGAAAGGGACCTGGGGGTCCTGGTGGACAGCAGGATGACCATGAGCCAGCACTGTGGCCTTGTGGCCAGGAAGGCCAATGGCATCTTGGGGTGTATTAGAAGGGGAGTGGTTAGTAGGTCAAGAGAGGTTCTCCTTCCCCTCTGCTCTGCCCTAGTGAGACCCCATCTGGAATACTGTGTCCAGTTCTGGGCCCCTCAGTTCCAGCAGGACAGGGAACTGCTGGAGAGAGTCCAGCGCAGGGCAACAAAGATGATGAAGAGAGTGGAGCATCTCCCTTATGAGGAAAGGCTGAGGGAGCTGGGTCTCTTTAGCTTGGAGGAGACTGAGGGGTGACCTCATTCATGTTTACAGATATATAAAGGGTGAATGCCACGAGGATGGAGCCAGGCTCTTCTTGGTGACAACCAACGGTAAGACAAGGGGTAATGGGTATAAACTGGAACACAGGAGGTTCCAATTAAATGTGAGAAGAAACTTCTTCTCGGTGAGGGTGACAGAACACTGGAACAGGCTGCCCAGGGAGGTTGTGGAGTCTCCTACTCTGGAAACATTCAAAACCCATGCGGACGCCTTTCTGTGTAACCTCATCTAGGTGTTCCTGCTCCGGCAGGGGGATTGGATTAGATGATCTTTTGAGGTCCCTTCCAATCCCTAACATTCTGTGATTCTGTGATAATCCAAGGGGAAATGGTTAGCAACCTGCCACACCACTGTCACGGAGGCACCCCGAGGTTAGTTTAAGGGACAACAGGGTCCAAAACAACTTTTATTAAAACGGTGAGAAACAGGGTTTTAGCACTCCAAAAGTGACTTAAATACAGGTTCGTATATCAGTTGAGGAAAATTATTAAGGGGCAGCAACTAATACAACAGGCGGTCCACAGAGTGCATGCACATGGCTTCACCAAAACAATGCCGGAGCCATCTCCGAGTCCAGGAGGAGTACACACTTGCCTGTACACCATGTGGGATTATTTTAAAAGAGATACACGTACTCGTAGTGAGTGCGGAAAGTGTACACTCGCGATTGTGCGAGGGTAAATTTATAATGCACTTGCAATCCTGTGAGGGTTAATACACGTGCAAATGTGCACGGAATATTACACATGATTATGTGGAAGCACGGGAGGAAAATACACTCGCTATTGTGCGAGGAAATAATTTATACACATGCTCGTATTGAGCACGGAAAGTTACACGTGCAAATGTGCACAGAAAGTACACGTGCTCGTATTAAGCACGGAAAGTACGCGTGCAAATGAGCATGGAAAGTTACACGTGCTTATGTGGAAGCACGGGAGGAAAATACACTCACGATTGTGTGAGGAAATAATTTATACACGTGCTTATATTGAGCACGGAAAGTACGCGTGCATATGTGCACGGAAAGTATAAATACACTCGCAATCCTGTGAGGGTTAATTTTACTTACACACGTAGCAGCAAGGCAAGTGGAGTCTCCATCCTGGGGAGGGGGCTCTGTGGCTCCTGGTGGCAGTGGCAAAGCTCATGCTCCGAGAGACCCGCGACAACGGGCTGAGTCTCGACGAGAGTCCCGTTTTTTTATTGGCTGATCAGATCTGACTGTAGGCATTCTAGAAGCTTCTCTGCACCCCCACACTGGCTGTGGGGTGCCCCTGAAGCCTTCAAACATCCCACACACTGGCCGCAGGTGCCCAGCAGCTCCCTGGCGCCTCAGCACTCCCTTCTCCTCATGGCCCTGGCCAGGGTGCTCTGGGGCCAAACAAAAGAAGCTGTTTGTTAGCCTCAAGTAGCAGAGAGAGAGGGAGATGTGCCTACTCCTTCCATACTGAAGGAGGGAGGGGGAGAGAGGGGGGTTTGCATCCTGCCACAACCACTTAGACACAAGTCTATGGGGCCAGATGGGATCCAGCCAAGGGTTCTGAGGGAGTTGGCGTAAGTGTTCGCCAAGCCATTTTCAATTATTTATCAGCAGTCCTGGCTAACCAGGGAGGTCCCAGTGGACTGGAAGTTGGCAAATGTGATGCCCATCTACAAGAGGGGCTGGAAGGAGGACGTGGGGAATTACAGATTTGATATACGTATGGAATACATTACCTTACACTAAATGAGTAGGTGGGATCAGGGCCCTTGAGGTTGATAACCAGGTAGCATCTTGTCTCTTGTTTCTCAGTGTAGTAGATTACAGGTGAACCAATCTCCATGACCTTATGAGCCTCTTTGCAAAGTAACTTGTCAACTTATCCTGATGCCTGTCTTCATTCCATTTTGGAAGTTCTTTATTTTGAATAGAAATTATGTTAAGAAAATACTCTTTTACAACACCAAATAATGGGAAACATTTTAAAGGATCTACTAGAAATGTTTCACAGAGTTATGAGCTGTTTGACTTTGGTTCATTTAACCTGTGGTAGAAGTTACCAAATGACAAACACCCATTTAAATACTTTTCTCAGTGATTTAATCATATAACACTGATACACACAAAAAGGTACTAATGAGATAAATGGTCCCAGAACTTAAAGTCATGTTAGTCACCTTTTTGTAATTATTACATTTAAAATAAAATGTAGAAAATATATACAATAAATATTCATTTCAACTAACATGGTACTAAAAATGTTGACTCCCTTCCCTATTGCCAGACTGTTTTCGTTTCTTTGGGCATCAAAGAATTTTTCAGTTGGAAAGTGCCTTTTATGTTCGATATTCTGGTGCTAATCTTTTATTAGAAGACATAATGATCCCTTAGCATGCAAAGATCTTCACACAATCAGTTATGTTCAAGTTGCAGGTATTTGCCTCTAAGGAACACAGTTTTGGCCTGCTCCCTCTGATAAACCCACAATTCAAATTCTGTCTAATCAAACTGAATTAGTAAGTGAATTCTCCAGTGAAAGTGGACACTGTACAGTGGAGGTGATGACAGGTAACCTCTCAAACTCGCATTTAGCTAATGAACTGGAAAGCACTACACAGTTTGTGAAAATTAGATTTGTAAAACTTCTGCCATCTAGTAATTGAAATATATTTAAGAATACTTCATGTTATAGTCACATACTAACTGATTATCTAGTTAAGACTCATTTATAGATTAGTGTCAGACCCATGTACAGACCAATAAAAATGAACTTATCCTGTCTGCCTTGAAGATTCCACTGGAAAAATATTTGGATCTGAAACAGTGATTGAGGTTTCTTCCTAAAATAATATGCAAGAACCTGCTTATATTTGTTAATGCAAAGATAAAGACAACTTATGGGAATCGAATGACCTCAGCTGAGTGTTAAGAATGAATAACAGATCATCTGAAGTAAAGAAAGAAAGGGCTATAAGCATGTGAAGTCATCAGGAAATGGGATGATCGGGATTTTGTTCTGGAAAATGAGAATCATCACAGGGAGTAAAGGCTGAGGTACCAATGTGCAGGAAAACTTGATCAGTCTTTCCTAGCAGGATCCGGTTCAGCAAATTGTGTACATTATTTTAACTTGTATGCACAATGCAGTTAAAAACAATTAATGAGGTTTGAGTTCCAACTATAAACAAAATCTGTAGGGCAGGAGATAATTCAAAGAAAATGTTACTCCCATATTCTGGTGCTGGCTGTTGAGTGTTAGGGGGAAATACTGGGAGGAGATCTGCTATTGAAACCTAAATAAAGTTAACATTGCCCTCCAGTTATGATGGAAAAATATGTGGCATGAGCTCTGTACACAGAATCACATATGCATGCATGCAATAGGTGATGTATATATAAACATGATCTTAAATGAAAAACATGCATTACTTTTTTTCTGGAGAAATTTGCATGGTCATTAAAATAGGAGCTGGTGGTTCATGGTGATATTATAAAAAAATGAAATACAAGACAATGACAACTTGTCGAGGGTTAAGATTGCGGGGTGACAATAAAACCCTGGCAGATGTATTGTTAACCTCCTCTCCCCCCCCACTTCCCTCTTTTTGCCCCTCCCTCTCCCCCCTTTTCCCACTCAGGACAGGCGATCGGGAGGGAAAGAAGGACAGAGAGAAGAGAGTTGGAAAAATTAAAGATGTTTTACTAATGCTACTAATAAGAATAGAGAAAATAATACAAAATATACAAAACCAATCTTGAAAGTCTCAGCGACTGCAGAGCCGGCCACCAAAGTCCTGGATTAGACTCTGCAACCAAGTGGAGCTGGATTCAGTCTCTCACTAGGCCTCAGTTCTCAGGGATGAGTAGCAAGATCCTCTCCTAATGTCAGCCATAAGGAAAAGGGAAAAAAAAGGGACGAGATCCTCGTGATCTCCCACTTTTATATGAAGTATTCACGTGAATGGAATGTTATACACAGTTGGTCAGTTTCTTAGTCACTTGTTTCTCGTCGCCCCTCTCGCGAGATGTCCATCCATGCTTATCAATATGTTTGCATTCCATTGCTAGGTTTACCAAAACATGTGCCTGGTTCTCCAGGAAAATGCAGTTAATATGAAGACTTTAGCTGACAGGCAAAATTCACTGAAAGAGAAACTTGTTTTTAACAAAACCAGGACACAACTTTTACAGACTACCACATAAAAAATACCTCTTCCATATCATGTTAAATAATTAATGTAACTACTTGTTGGAAAAAAAGAAAATAAAATCAAATATTGTTTTATAGAGGTGACATCCTTACAATGGGCCAACAGGTAGGTTTGCTTTTCAGCTTGTTGATAATTTTTGTGCTTGAAGAAGGTTAGGAATTAAACCACAGCAATGAATTTTTGTATGAAATGGACTTTTGTATGAAAAGCATTACACAAAAAATAGGTTTACTGAGCTGCCTGCATATGCATTCAATTTGACCCTGAAAAACACACAAAGTAAAAAGTTGTCTTTTTCCAAGTCCTACTGGCAAATGTTACTCAAGCAGTTTCACCCCATAGAAAGGCTAAAGCTAGTCTGTAATAACCACAGCTCCACTGAAAACAGATTAAAACAGGAATTCGGATTGCTAATTCCCTCTAAGATTTCTCTTTGATGGTCAGACTTTAGCAGGAAGTGTCCACAGACATTAATGAATAATTGTTCAATATCACTTTAAAGTGAAATGGTGACATATTTATTCTCAAATAAGAGGGAAACCGAGGTACAAAAATTTTAGTGTTACATCATATAATTTTGTTGCATCAAGTTTGAAAAATTAGGGCCTGCATTTTCAGAGTATTTTGTATTTTTTATATTTTGTATTTTTTGTCACATAGGTGTTTCCATCTGGGCAGCCACAAAACTATAAGCACTGAGTTAATACAACACATAGTTAATACAGTTCATCATCATATCAGAAATAGGTGTCAGGATAGCCACATATGTTAAAAAAAAACTTAAAAAAATTATTGCTAAGTGTAGGTGTTCTCAAAGTGGATACTATTTTGCTTTATGCCATAGAAAAAGGATAAAGATTCAGACTGGCCTGAACACATGAAGTTCCACATGCGGAAGTCCAGAAGAATTATCTCCTTACACCAGAGTTAAATTAACCAAGGTACTGCCATACATTGCAAGCAGTGGTAAATTCATGGACCTACTTGTGACTAGCTCAGTGCACATTTAAGTGAGGTTGGAGATGCCGATACAAGTGTGTTCTTTCTTATTACATCTCTTTATGCCTTAGTGTACAGCTTATACTTGAGGGACCATATTCTGACTTTCCTTATTACCACAGACTAAGTGTATTCTCAGAGCCTTCCTCCTCCAGGCTGCTAGGGGCCAGCCCTGACACCAGTAGAAACAACATTTGCTCTGCTGTCTTCCTTACACTGTCTCATGCCCCTGTATCCTCTGTGCTGTTGCTTGAATGTCAGTGGAGAACAGAAAGCACATGGACAGGAATTTACCATGACCTCAGCACCACACCACTCCTAATGTTTATTCCAGACAGGCTAAACTGGTATCTCTAGAGATCACCTTGCCAGTTCACTTGCACTAGGCAGCTGCTGCAAAGACCTTAAAATAACACAAAACTGATCAGTGCAAATTCATTGAATTCTGAACTAAAGCAGAGGTCAAGATCAAAATATTCACAAGGGAAAGAGTCATAGCAGACCAATTATTTTGATAGGGGATATATCATTGTTTTCGGTTAGGGAGATGTGGTAGATAGACCCTGGCTGGACACCAGGTGTCCACCAAAGCTGCTCTATCACTCTGGTTCCTCAGCTAGACAGGGGAGAGAAAAAATAACAAAAGGCTCATGAGTCAAGATAAGGACAGGAAGATCAAACAGCAGCTACCATCACAGGCAAAACAGACTCATCTCGGGAAAATTAATTTAATTTATTGCCAATCAAATCAGAGTAGGGTAATGAGAAATACAACCAAATCTTAAAACACCTTTCCCCCACTGCTCCCTTCTTCCCAGGCTCATCTTGACTCCAGATTTTCTCTGCCTCTTCCCCTCCAAGGGAGTGGTGAAAGGGGATGGAGAATGGGGGTTGCGGTCAGTCCATCACACGTTATCTCTGCCTCTCCTTCCTCCTTGCACTCTTCCCCTGCTCCAGCATGGGGTCCTCCCCATGGGAGGTAGTCCTCCATGAACTTCTCCAACGTGAGTCCTTACCACGGGCTGCAGTTCTTCACGAACTGCTCCTGTGTGGTGCCTTCCATGGGGTACAGTTCTTCAGGAACAGACTGTTCCAGTGTGGGTCCCCCACAGGGTCACAAGTCCTGCCAGCAAACCTGATCTAGCATGGGCACCTCTGTCCATGGGTTCACAGGTCCTGCCAGGAGCCTGCTCCAGCGCAGACTTCCCACAGGGTCACAGTCTCCTTTAGGAGTATCTACCTGCTCCAGTGTGGGGTCTTCCATGGACTGCATGTGGATATCTGCTCCACTATTAACCTCCATGGACTGCAGGGGAGCAACCTGCTTCAACATGGTCTTCACCACAGGCTGCAGGGGAATTTCTGCTCCTGTGCCTGGAGCACCTCCTCCCCCTCCTTCTTCACTGACCTTAGTGTTTCCATAGTTGTTTCTCTCATATATTCTCATTCCTCTCTTCTGACTGCTGCTGGTGTTGCACAGTTTTTTCCCCCCTTCTTAAATATGTAATCACAGAGGCACTACCACTGTCGCTGATTGGCTCAGTCTTGGCCAGCAGCAGATCCGTCTTGGAGCTGGCTGGCATTGGCTCTATACAACATAGGGGAAAGCTTCTAGCAGCTTCTCACAGAAGCCACCTGTGTAGCCCCCCCCCCCCTTGCCACATGAACCCAATACAGAAGATAATGCTAAACTGCAGAAGTTGAAGAAGTAGAGTAAAAAAAATCTTTCTTATGGTAGCAAATTGATGCCTAGAGCTGGAGGAAAGTGGAAATAGTGAGCCAGGAAAGGTGTGTTTAGCTTCCAGGTATGCCTGTGGAATAAAGAAGCTAAGGTTGGAGAGTGGAGAGAAAGAGGCTGGCAGCTACCATTACAACTGGTGCAACAAGGCCTCTTGTAACTAAGGGGAGGAGAGTTTGGCCAGAGTGAAAGTACGCGAGGGCTCAGCTGACCTGAGGGGCAATGTGAATGTGGGGACAGGGGTTGGATGGGGAAGTGGCAGGAGGAAAGCTAACAGGTACAGCTAGTGACTGTGATGAACTCTAATGCTGAATTTAATTTCAGAAGTTTGGTGTTAGAGGAGATAAAATGCTGCAGGATGTTAATGGCCCCCGTGGCAGGAAAGAATAAATGCATAGATGCCTGTGGATTAGTTTATCGGTAAGAAACATTTCATCTGCCATCTACAGAAACATGGGGTGGCTTCTTCCATACAAGGGTTAAAATTTACATCACTACTGGAGATGTTTGAGTGTGTGTGGATTAAATACATTGAATCTGCATCCCATACACAGTAAGGCAGCTACAGGGGTGATTAGGTACTCCTACTCCCAGCACTTGAGAGTGATTTATTGAGACATATCTCTAACCATTGTGCTGATCCATTGTGCTGACTGGATTAATGGAGTGAGCTAGAGAAATTCACTGGCAATGGTAGATACAGAGCAGGAAAGCATTAACCCTTGGAGCTTTCTTATCTAGCCTATTGACAGAATATTAATTATGATAAAACATACATGTCTCGCCTGATTATGTTTTGAAAGCTAAGCATATATTTTTATTCATGCATGATGAAGATGCTAGGGTGAAAATCATTTGCACATAAACATTTTAGAAAAACATGGAGACAAGTGAATTTACAGGGTCCACTGTAAACAGGACACTATAAATGTCTTCCTTTAATTCTTGACCATTTACTTTAGATTATTAGAGCAGCTGATGGAACAAGTAAAATAAGTTATTTTGAAATATAAATTGGAGCATCATTAGATTGCATATATACAAACACTCATGATGCATTATAAATGCTGTGTTTTTCTTGGACCTGTCTCTAGCAGGCTTATCTTTTCAAACTTGGGCCCATTTCTGGTCATGCAGCTAAATGGAATTCCCTAAACCACGCTTATACTCCAGGTTACTGGCTTACTTAGAACTTCATACATCAGCTCTGTGTGATTGTAAGTTGCAGTGCACAATCTGTTTTTAATACCTAACACACCCAGGTGTCCAAGACAAAGCAGGTGTGTCCCACAGCAAGGGGAGCACTAGTTCAGTCTCCAGGCAGCCTTCATGGGCTTCAGAGATTTCAGTCACTTCTTCCTGGGGGAGCAGGATCACCGTATCTCACACAAGGAGTGTCTGCTTCCAGCAGTGAACAGGGCTGTGAGTGTAGTTTATTTGTCTAGTATTGCATATGCTCAGTCATCATGAGTAAATGTGAATAATTACTTATTCAGTGGACTTTTCACAAAATTGGAGGATAGTTCTGTTCAGAAAAATAGATGGGCAAGAACAGGGAAGAGAGAAATTCCCTAAAATTGAAAGCATTTTGTTTCAAGATTTTCAAAATGAAGCATTTTTGGTTTTAGTTTTGATTTGACAAACAGAAAGAAGGAAAATAAAGTAGAAGAAACATTTTATTTTGTGCCAAATAAATATTAAAACCATATATTTTAAAGCTTCAGATTTAGGGACTGAATTAATGGAAAAAATGAATAAAAGCATTCTATTTACTACTACCTGAATGGAAATGATGTTCAGTTAATGCAGAAAGTCACTACCTGCATAGCTCTGATCACTCCATAAAACTTTGGCTGAGCTATGTCAAGACTTTGACACAGTTATGTTCTAATGTTGCAGTTTGCAATCTTGGTTCTTCAGTTCTGGTTTGCCTTGATGGGGGCCCTCGCTAGGTAACAGCATGGATCCTTTCTGGCTTACACATGGAGACTCACAGGAGTAGAAGAAAGGAATAGGACATGCCAGATACTGTCCTTACAAAGCAGGGGAACTTGGTGAAAGCCCAGACCTGGGAAATGGGAGATATTCTTGATTCTTACTGTTCCCACATAGGCAGGGCTGAGAGTCTATGCATTGTTACTAGTAATTTCATTCACAGACAAATACACAGAAAAAACAAGTATATATGTGCAACTTACCCTCCATTGTGTGCTCTCATTGAACCCCGCTCTTCTAAGGCCCATTAGAAAGAGACAACTTGAAGTCCTGCTTGCAACTCTCTCCGTGTAGTTTTCTTCACGTTAGCTCTGCAGTTACACAAAAGAGCTGCTAAGATTATCCAAGGTACATCCTCAGGTTCCTCCTGTAGCATTAACACTAACAAGAAACTGGATGATAGTATGTAGAGGGGAGCCCATCTATTGTTGTGGTTTAACCTGAACTAGCAATATAACCACAATAGCCGCTTGCTCACTCCCCACCCCCCCCCAACCCCAAATAGCACAATTTACTTAACAAATCTTGACTTTAGAGAGATATAGGGCTTTCTGGCATATACAAGAATTCATATGTTAAAACTTTGTTCCAAATTTGGCATTCCATTGGTTTCAAAAATGGCCTTTCTTTCTTTTCTATGACGCCAAGAACTAGCACGGTAAATTTACTAAAAAGTCTCTTACATCTAGTTATCACAGAATAAGTCTATTAAAAAAAATTGTGGTTTAATTTCCCAGCTTCATTGGAACCAGGGATCTGCTGGGGATGCCTTTTCTTTTAAATTCACCCTTAGTCTCCATTCACTATTACAGCTCTCTAGCTTATCACTGTGGCGGGGGCCACCCCTGCCTTTTGCTGCTTTAGCAGCAGGCAGCCAGCTTTTTCCTTTTTTTTTTTTTCTTCTCACTGCAGTTTAGATCCAGGCACGGCCACACAGGTGGTGTAATCGCTGGTACCAAGTGGGAGCTGCAAGGCCCTGGCGGACTCCTAAGTTACAATGAGCTGAATTTATCTTGCAGCTTGACACAGCCCTGAAATTTATGTCCAAGTTGTACAACATAGGCCTGGGCTGTTATTGACTCTCTTTTTTTTTTTTTTTTTTCATTCCTGCTATTATACACTTTATATGCAATTCCAATTAGCTGAGCAATAGGCATTCCTTTTACATTCTTCAGCCCCATTTACCTTTTGCAATTTCTTACAGATGTCAATAAACAGCACATTAAACAACAATCCATTATTTAAATTTTTCTAGATCCAAATCATTTCATATTCTAGCAGCTTTTAAATACAATCTCTCCTAAGTTCACATCCAGCACAGCATTTAGTTTTCTTTCCCATATCTCCAACTAGCACATAAATTCAATGCGAATCAGAGTTTAACAACTTAAATTCTTTTGTGGTCTCAAAATTATTACATAAAAGTAAGAACAAATTAACATACAGTACTTTACTTCATCCCATTTTCCAAATTTCTGCAGAATGACACTAATTGCAGTATAGTACTATAACTTAGAATCCCATATTCGGGCCATTTTCCTCATTATACAATTTATACAAAAGCCACAATTAAGTACGATATTGTTTCAAATTTTCTTTTATCAGAGGAGGATTCTAGTTATTTCTGAAACAATTTGTCAACAAATTGTGGTCCTCGGTCAGAGGACATTCCAATCGAGATATCAAATCTAGGCATGAATTAATAGTATTCAAAATTGAATATGAGGCTCCAGTATCTACCAGACACTCAACCTCTGATCTTCCCCCTCCCCCCCCCCCCAGTTTAATATTGCTGGGGAAGATTTCCCTGGTCCCTTTCATTCATTAAGCTTAGCAAACTTATTTAAACACAGCAACAAACAAACACTGAATTTTGATTCTGGACACTTCTTTCTCTTAATTGAGGGCAATCTCTTTTCCAGTGTCCCTCTTGTTTACAATACGCACACTGATTTTCTCCAAGAATCTGGAGTCCAATGCCTTGTCTTCATCCTTTTCCTCTACTTCCTTGAGTAATTCCCCAACCCCGGCTTACTCCCTGATCTTTATCAGAAATTCCCTGTAAAGTCACAATTAATTGAGCTTCTCATTTCTCTTTCTGCCAACCTCTATCATGACACCCAATCCTTCAAGCAACATCCAAATGCCTAGTATCATCTCCTTGCAATTTTTGCAGTTTACATGTGGAACAACACCTTTTCAGTTTCTTTTCAGATTATCTTTTCCTTTCCTTTCCCTTTCCAAAGCCAAATTGATACCACATTCCTTCTGCCATTTGGAATGCCTGCACAAAAACATTTCTGCATACATGACCTCATCCCATTTTCCTTCTCGCTTTAAAAACAATATCAGCTGCAACAGAGGATTATAATTCAAGGTTCCATTATCTGGTCACTTTTCCCATCATCTAATTTATGCAGTGGCCACCGTTGATTACAATATTCACAAGATTCACCCTAACACAGATTTCTTAAGAACACCATTGGGGACAGATGTTCCTGATCCCATCTTGTAAGTAAAATACCATGAGAAGGCTGTGGGGGGGGGGAAAGCACAGAGTAGGAGAAAGCTTACAGCACGCTTACAACTTACACAAGCAACACCACAAAGAAACAATTGTAACAACAACCAATAAAACAATTAACACCTACTTGTGCACTCACAAGCATTAATATACTAAAACAAGGACTTGAACAGAGTTTCTCTTCCCTTTTTCTCTCTTTTTTTTTTTTTTCCAACCTTATTTCAAACCTTATTTTATAGGGGTCTTCACCCCCAAATATTTTACCTTTTTTTAGGGGACTCTAATCCCTGGGCCTTTCTAATCCAGATTTTCAGCCCAACCCTGTGAAGCTTTTATGCTTTTGACTAACAGGCAGGCAAGCCCCCTATGAGGCTTTCACTTCGACTTACAATCAGGTGACCCAAACTGAAAAGAAAAAAAAAGGATGCTTTACTTATGAATGGCCCTTGGCTCAAGAATTCTGCCACCTCCAAGGATCAAGGAGCTCCCCGAGAATCCCTCGGTGCCAGCTGGAGATCTTTCGATCCCAAGAGTCAGTTGAAGATAAGAGTGGAGTTCATTCGTGGTTGCCAGAACGGATACCGTAAATCAGCTAATTGAAGAAACTTCTAAAACCAAATACATTTACGATTTTAGAAGCAAGCACCCTTTATTGATGTATCGACTCCCATAGGAATCATTTTTGTCTAGTGGGGGGCCCCAAACAATTCCCAGACACAAGTTATACATATTCATTACACTTCTTGGAAATTCTTTGCTTATGCATTACATTTCTTGGAACTACTTAGCACATGTAAATGTCCCTTGTGCATGCTCAGTTCAATATGTTGGTGGTCTTTCAAGGGTCCTGGGATGAAGTAAGAAGTCTTTCTCAAACTGTCATCTGCTCAATCCCAGGTTCTGGGCAGGTGCAGTTCCTTTGTTATTTGTCTCGAAACCACAGAAGTAGTAGTAACTGTTCTCAAGCTGGTCTCTGTGCTGGTCTCGCCACCTTATCTTCTAGGAGCAAGCGCATTGTCTCCTAACCTTCTCCTGCTTATCTTAAAAAATACCATTCTTGTTACTTAATGCCTAACAAGTGTCTAACACCTAACATCTGTGAACCTTATTCTTATTAACTTAGTAAATGACTGAAAGCTATGACCCTTATCCATATAGACTTATTTTATTACTAATTGCTGATTTTAGGTATCATTATCAAAAAAAAACAAAATTGTGGTGGTGACACCAGCCACAGAGCCATTTATTAATAGACTAGGAGGTCCATCTATTTCTTCTGGTCTTGCTGCCTGCAACTGGAAGTGCAGAGGAAAAAATTACCTATGCTCAAGATTCCCTTACCAACTATCCCAAGGCCCTGAAGTCTCTTTTGATTGCCCTTGGACTATGTGTTGCAGCTTCATCACCACCCACATGGAAGAGCAATAATGGGTGATAGTCTGAGGGCTGTACCAGGCTAGGAAGTTTCCTAGTGATGTCCTTAACCCAGACCCCAAGGAGGCAGCAGACTTCCCTAAGAGGTGGATCTGTCTGAAGGTAAGCTTCTCAATACTACTAGTTTGACAGGCATATCTAATGCAGTATGATATAGAAACCATCAAAAGCAATATACAACATTAGATGCAAGTGTCAGCTGGCTGAGTGCAGCCATTTTAAATTCAAGTTCCAAGTTACAAATTTAAATACGCTAGAAAGCCACCGTAAATAATATTTAATCATGATAAATGCTGTTATGATGCTACAAAGCAATGTTTGATGAGATGGATGCCAGAGGGCACAAGTTCAAAACTGAACAGAGTTGGGTACTTCTGTAAGGCCTTTCTGAGCATCTCTTTGATGGCTGCTAGGCTATTTTGATCATAAGTGGGAAGCTCGCTCTTTGTTGGAAACCCAAGAGCAGCTGGTATTGTACCTCTTCTATCCTTAGCTGGAAATGAAACTCAATGTGGTTCTTCCACTCAGCAGTGAACAGCTTTGATTAATGTTGCTTCTTTGCCTAAGAGGTTGAACTGGTTCCTAATTTCAAACCCTAAGCAGGTACGATGAAGCTATTTTAACTGGTTATTGTTCATTTATACCGCAAAAGGGCTTAGTAACAAAGGACTTAGGGATTCACGTTATGAATCCAGAACTGGGACTGTGCTCAAGACTTTGGGTTGGTGTTTTTTTTTGAGATCAAGATGCGCAGTAATCTTGTTGAAGGTTGTCTGCAGATGTAAATGGATAACAGGTCATTGTGACTGGGAAATCAAAGATGTACCACGATGAATAACAGTCACAGAATTTGTGTGTCAGTGGTTACATAAGTTGGCATGTTTCAGCCATGCTAGTTAAATAGACCTTCCATTTTAAGGCTAAATGGACCTATATTTTATACTTCAGTATTGCCTGAATACCCAAGTGGTGCACTTAGAGACAGTTATACAAGTTTATAACAAAATATGGTTCATGCAGCAGAGATAACTCAGTACAAAATATGAGACATCAGGTAGATACAGGTACATGAGAACAAAAAGATAAAAGAGGTAAAACTTGTCAGCATCAAAATGTTTTCCCCACCTCTTGCCAAATTTTAGAAATTCCATCCTGATTATGCAATAAATACAAATCTACTTCATATTTTTCCAGGCCAGTAAACTATCAAGCAGCAAGCTTGTAAGTGAACAATCTCTATTTCGGGATTTGCAGAGGAGAATAAAATTATCCTCAGATTATGTCTGAACTAACTGCCAGAAACCATTTTGTTAAAAAATAATTTCGTTGCTCAAGGGTGCACACTTAGATTTGCCTGAGCACTTTTCAGAAGAAGATCATAGAATCAAGGCATTACAGAACGTCCTGAGTTGGAAGGGACCCACAAGAATCATTGAGTCCAACTCCTGTCCCTGCATATGACAACTCCACAGTTCACACCATGTGTCTGAGGGCATTGTCCAGTCTGTTCTTAAATACTGTCAGACTTGAGGCCGTGACTACCTCCCTGGGGAGCTTGTTCTAGTGCTCCACCACCCTCTGGGTGAAGAACCTTTTCCTAATATCCAACCTAAACCTATCCTGGAACATCTTCCTGCCATTCCCTTGGGTGCTGTCATTGGTCACTAAAGAGAAGAGTTTGGTGCCTACCCTTCTTCCTCCCCTTGTGAGGAAGCTGTAGACTGCGATGAGATCTCCTCTTAGTCTCCTCTTCTCCAAGCTGAACAAATCAAGTGACTTTAGCTGCTCCACATAACGCTTCCTCTCCAAACCCTTCACCAACTTCCTAGCCCTCTTCTGGACACTATCTAGTAGCTTAATATCCTTTTTATACTGTGGCCCCCAGAACTGCACACAGTACTCCAGGTGAGGCCGCACCAATGCAGAGCAGAATGGGACAATCACCTCCCTTGCCTGGCTGGCAATACTGTGCTTGATGCACCCCAGGACACGGTTGGCCCTCTTGGCTACCAGGCCACACTGTTGGCTCATGTTCAATTTGCTGTTGACCAGAATCCCCAGATCCTTCTCTGCAGAGCTGCTTTCCAGCATCTCGTCCTCCAGTCTGTATGTACAGCCAGGCTTGCCGTGTCCCAGGTGCAAAATCCGACACTTGTCCTTATTGAACTTCATGTGGTTGGTGATTGCCCAGTTCTCCAATTTGTCTAGATCCTTTCTGCCCTCGAGAGTGTCGACAGCTCCCCCCAATTTTGTGTCATCGTCAATCTTGCTAAGCAGTCCCTCAAGTCCTGTGCCCAAGTCATTTATGAAGACATTGAAGAGTACTGGCCCTAAGATGGATCCCTGTAGAACCCTGCTAGTGACTGGTCACCAGCCTGACATAACCCCATTTACTAGAACCCTTTGAGCCCAGCCCGTCAGGTAATTGCTCACCCAGTGTATTGTGTATGCTGGCTATCTTGTCCAGGAGGATACTGTGAGAGACAGTATCAAAAGCTTTGCTGAAATCCAAAAAGATCACATCAACAGTCTTCCCTTGGTCAACTAGGTGGGTAATCTGGACAGAACACTGAAACAGGCTGCCCAGGGAGACTATGGAGTCTCCTTCTCTGGAGACATTGAAAACCCACCTGGACACGTTCCTGTGTAACATGATCTAGGTGTTCCTGCTCCGGCAGGGGGATTGGACTGGATGATCTTTCGAGGTCCCTTCCAATCCCTAACATTCTGTGATTCTGTGTGAACCTTGTCGTAGAACAAAATTAAGTTTGTTAAGCAAGACTTTCCCCTCATGAACCCGGGCTGGCTGGGACAAATGACTGTGTTGTCATTCAGATGTTTTTCAATAACTCCCAGAACAATCTTCTCCAGGATTTTGCCAGACACACAAGTGAGACTGACAGGCCTGTAGTTGCCAGGGTCATCCCTATTGTAGATTGGGACAACATTTGCCAGCTTCCAGTCTTCCAGGACCTCTCCAGCTTCCCAAGAGTGCTGAAAAATCATGGAGAGAGGTCTCGCTATAATGCCGGTCAGGTCTTTAAGCACCCTAGGATGAATCTCATTAGGCCACATCGACTTGTAGGGATCTAGATGGAGTAGCAAATCCCATACAAGTTTATCGTTCTCGCAGCCATGTTTTTCTTGCCCAGGGTTATGGGGGCCCCCAAGTCCATCATCAGTGTTGAAGACTGAAGACATTAAACATCTCAGCTTTGTCTATGTCCCTGTTAATAAGGTGACCATGATCATTAAGTAATGGCTCAATGTTATTTCTAGTTTGCCTTTTGCCATTACTATATTTTTAAAAGCCTTTTTTATTGTCCTTCACAGTACTGGCCAACTTCAATTCTAATTGAGCTTTGGCAGCATGAATTTTCTCCGTACAGTGATAAGCAGCATCTCTTCGCTGTATTTCAAGAAGATCCCTGCTCTACCAAGCTGGCTTTTTGCCTCCCCTGCTAGATTTTTGGCATTTTGGAATGGCCTGGTCCTGTAGGTGGTACTTAAAAAATGACCAACATCAATGAACCCCAACACTTTCAAAAGCTTTTTCCCAGGGAATCTTACTAA
This sequence comes from Streptopelia turtur, assembly GCA_901699155.2. Lineage (NCBI taxonomy): Eukaryota > Metazoa > Chordata > Aves > Columbiformes > Columbidae > Streptopelia > Streptopelia turtur. Next base: position 7,354,482 of record OU015480.1, read on the forward strand.
ATAGTTCTCTGAGCAGTCTCAAGTCTGCTTTCCTTATATCTAGTGTTAAGGTGTTGCTGGCAGTTTTCCTTCCATTGGCAAAGATTTTTAACCTGACTGCTTCGTGGTCACTGTGGCCAAGGGACCCACCAGTCACCACTTCTCCCATGAGACCCTCTCTGTTAGTGAGAATCAAATCTAGGAAGGCAAGAATCAAATCTAGGAAGGCAATATTTATACAATTATTATATTAATATCAGCCCTCTTGCTCTTGTAAAAGTTGAACTACTAGAAACATAACAAAGAGTCAAATTGTTATTTGGTGATTACTTTTTCATTTGTTTTATATTATTGTTAGTCTTTGCAATAATTGTTTATTATTGTCTGTGAAGCCTTCAGGGTCTGAATAACTCTGAAGAAGACTAAATAAATACATGGTCCCCAGTTTAAAAAGCAAATTATAATTTATTTTGACAATGATTAATAGACATTGTACTCAAAACTATAATATATAATATGGATATATTAATGTTGTTGATAATGCTGATGAATGTCCCATATACTTATCAAAAGATCAAGGTTTGAGAATGAAAAGTATATTCGGTGAATATATTTTTATGAAGACTGCAATAATTTAATTTTTCAGAAGAAACATTGAATAGTCAAAGATATAACTTCGTGGGCAGCAAAAAGAATGCTGCATATCATTAAGTAAGAGTGTTGCTCCACAGATATTGCTACAGCCTAACGGATTAGGATTGTCTCTGAATAGACTGAGTGTGACTGTGTGTCTCTATGTATGTAGGCATCAAAAAGTTCCTTAAGGACTCTCTGTTAAGTACAAAAGACAGGTGCAGGGGAGACAGTCATTCAGTTCCTCTGACACCTCTTTTTATAAATCATCAGATCCTATGAATTCATTTAGGTTAAAAAAAAAAACAAAAAACTCTATAGAATACAATTTAAATATTATCTAGTTATGTTCCATTTTTCTTGCTGTCACTGAGTTCAAAGACTTGCTTGAAAAAGCTAGATCCCCAGTATTTATGTATCTACTGACTTCTCAGATCTTCATAAACCTCTCTAGAGAAAAAGTATTATAATGCTCACCTGATTTCTAATAAACTTCCAGTTTCTTGTTGGAAAGAAAATTTTTCAGTAGAAGTAGAAGCTTTTAGCCTCCTGGATTTCACTAATGTACTCCTGTTGTTGCTTTGCCTCACATTTTTTAAAAACTAAACTATGAAACAACAAAATAGGTTGAGGTAAACTCAACACCAATTAAAATAATATTGCACTGACATATGTTTGCAAGTAGTTGTTCAAATCTATTGTATGAAAGTTACAGAATTTGTAACAAATGGCATGCTGAGTGGTCCCCTGTTGCTTATGAAGGTTGAAAGGCATTCCCTATGGCTGCATAATTTCTTTCAAGCCTCTTAAAGAATGGTACACATCAGTTTAATATAAACAAGACCCCTTCAACAGCAACATATAAAATACCTTTCTCTCTCTTTGTTGAAATAATGGATAAAGTTAATCCAAATGTTTTGGCAAAGATTTCTAGGTTCACAGACAGAAATGTGTTTCCTCATAAAATTAGTCATCTGCAGCTACTACGTCAAATAAATTGTAAAAGAAATAGATTAACTATTCAAAAGATAAGATTTTTCTGCCGAGTACTCAACAGGTATAAGAGATAATTATAATAGTCAAAGAGTTTTGAACTTCCTTTTTCTATTTAGCTTTGCTTTTGTAAACTTCCAGGCAAATATACTGACTTGAGCTCTACCATCCTGATTTTGCACCTAGGTGTCTTGAAGACTGGTATATTTAAAAGAGAACTCTGGAGAAGCAATTGACTGTTGCAGGTGAGTTTCTGTCACAAGCCTGGATTTGGCTATGCCCTCAGACTCTTTGAAGTTCATTCCCAAACAAAACAAAACAAAACAAACAACTAAGCAAGCAAACAAACAACAAAACAATAACACACACAAAAATTTCTGAGATGTGCATATCTCAGTGTGTAGTCCCTAAAATGAAATGCTGCTAAAGTGTGCTTCAAAATAGAAAAATGGAATTATATCTTGGGATAAATTTGACCCACTGATTTCAAATGTCTATTATACATTTGACTTACTGCTGTTTTTTCATCATTTAAAGCTGTAGATGGCCTTAGTAACCAAACTAGATCATGATAAAAGACAATATTTAAATGTTGGCAATTCTCATCCAAATTGGTTGTTGTCTCTAGAGGTACAAAAACCTGAGTTTTCAGCTTGAATATTCAGGACTGATACAAAGATTTTATGCAAACAGTGATAAAAAGAAATCTTTGGCTTTAACTATTTTTTGCAATATTTTGTTCATTAGCAATTGTTTCTCAAACTCTTTTTCTAAAAGTCTCATTAAGTTATAAATTATTATGTTTACATTTCAGACAAATGGTTATGAAAATATTGAAATGACCCTTTTAAGGAGATTCTCAATGGAGTTTGTATTTTTTGCCATAACACTAACATAGCTGTGACTGTTAGTCTCTATCAGGAAAAGAGCAGAGCTCCTACAAGTGATTAAATATATCCCAAACACTCTGCTTATACAGATAGATAAAGAAAAATATTCAGAGAAAAGACACTAAAACAAATATTCACAGAGTGCAGAGACCACAGATAATAAGGAACTGACCCAAGAAGTACCCTTGAAAATGCTAAATTGAAGTGGAGCAGGAGGGAAACGAAAGTTATTTTGAATCAGGTTCATGACCACCTGAGGAACCGGAACATACATAAATCCATGGGACCTGATGAGATACATCCCAGAGTCCTGAGGGAATTGGCTGATGTAGTTGCCAAGCTACTCTCCATGATATCTGAAAAGTCATAGCAGTAAGGTGAAGTCCCTTGTGACTGGAAAAAGGAAAACATTGCACCTATTTTTAAAAAGGGTAGAAAGGAGGACCCTGGGAACTACTGACCTATCAGCCTCATCTCATGTGCCTGGGAAGATCCTAGAAGCTATGCTAAGGCACATGGAGGACAGGGAGGTGACTCAAGACAGCCAGCATGGCTTCACCAAGGGCAAGTCCTGCCTGACCAACCTAGTGGCCTTCTACGATGGAGTAACTACATCAGTGGACAAAGGAAGGGCTACGGATGTTGTCTATCTGGACTTCTGTAAAGCCTGTGACATGGTCCCACACAACATCCTTCTCTCTACATTGAAGAGATATAGATTTGATGGGTGGACTGTTTGGTGGATGAGGAAACGGCTGGATGTTCGCACCAAGCGAGTAGTGGTCTATGGCTCAGTGTCTGGATGAACACCTGTGACAAGTGGTATCCCTCAGGGGATACATGAGTTGCCAATGTGCACTTACAGCCTGGAAGGCCAATCGTATCTTGGGTTGCATCAAAAGAAGTGTGGCCAGCAGGTTGAGGGAGATGATTTTGCCCTCTCTCATGAGACACCACCTGGAGTACTGCATCCAGCTCTGAAATCCTCAGTACAGGAAAAACATGGACCTGTTGGAGAGGGTCCAGAGGAGGGCCACTAAATTTATCAGAGGGATGGAACACCTCTGCTATGAGGACAGGCTGAGAGAGTTGGGGTTGTTCAGCCTGGAGAAGAGAAGGCTCTGGGAGACCTTATTGTAGCCTTTCAGTACTTAAAGGGGAACTATAACGAAGATGGGGACAGAGCCTGTTGTGATAGGACAAAGGTAACAGTTTTAAACTTAAAGAGGGAAGATTCAGGCTAGGTATGACAAAAACATTTCTTACAATGAGAGTGGTAAAATACTGGAACAGGTTGCCCAAAGAAGTGGTAGATGCTCCATCCTTGGAGACATACAAGGCCAGGCTGAATGGGATTCTGAGCAACCTGATCTAGTTGGAGATGTCCCTGCGCATTGCAGGGGGATTGGACTAGATGACCTTTGAATGTATCATCTTCCAACCCAAACTACTCTATGATTTTGTGATTCTTTGTTATGGAATATCCCTTTGACTAGTTTGGGTCAGCTGTCCTGGTTGCATTGTCCCCTCCTAGCCTTCAGTGAAAATTAACCCTATCCCAGCTGACCCAGCACATTCCACCCCTCTTATTCCATGCCATTTATGTCATGCTCAGGTCTTACACTTACCAATACATTCCAATTAATTGCTATCACTTTTACTATATATATATATTCACACATATATACACACAGATATTATTCCCTTAGTCCATGGCATTATCTCATCCCCTGAAAATGTTCACTGAGTCCATTTAGTCCTTGACTTCTGTCAAAACAGTCTCCCAGGGCAAAGAAGATGGTGTGTCATCTTGGAGTGTTGCATTGTTGCATGCTGCATCTGAAACTTGTAGCTGGTGTATCTGGCATGGTTCTTGCCCACAGTCTGTAGGTTAAAGATATTGACCTTGAGGAATTTGCTGGATGCAACTTGATGAAGCCAGCTCTTGTTCCATCACCACTGCACTTTGTTAGGTTTTATTCAAGTTCATTCCTCATTAACCATAAAGGTACTTACTGAATAATGTTAGTATGCTGTAGAGTATTATGTAGCAATTACCAGTAGCAATTAACATCATGCAGTTCAAATAATGGAGTATTCTCACCCAGGATCAAATCCCCTTGAGGTACACATTGAACTCCTCCATCCTACAGCAGTACCCACCAAGTGCTTTCAGGTCCCTGGATGAAAAAAATCCCATGAATGGAGATTTTTTTTGCCCAAGGCAGGAGTAACCCAGACTGCCTTCCCTAACATATTTTTCATGTGCACTACAGGGACTTTATCCCCTTCTACAGCACATAGAACTTCTGATTGGGCAGGCCCAGCTTGATTGATTCTCTATTTTTGACCAACCAAGTGGCTTTTGCTAAATGTGAATCCAAATTTCTGAATTGTACCATTTGATTTTCCCAGAGTTTGGTGCATGACAGGGGATGTGATATGCCATGCTCTTTCTCCTAGGTCTCTATGAGGTTGTTTCAGAAATGAGTCCCACTGTCTGATTCAATTCTTTCTGGGGTGCCATGTCACCAATGTACTTGCTTTTCAAGACCCAGGATAGTGTACTGGGCAGTAGCATGGGGTAACACATATATTTCCAGCCAGCCAGTCATTGCTTCCACCATTGTGAGTTCACAGTACTTATCCTGATGTGTTTGTGGAAGCGTAATATAATCAATCTGCCAAGCTTCTCCATACTTATACTTTAACCATCATCCCCCATACCATACAGGCTTTAATCATTTGTCTTGTTTGATTTTGGCGCATGTTTCACATTCATGGATAACCTGTGAAATAAAGTCCACCCCTCAATCACAAGCCCATTTATATGTTGCATCTCTTCCTTGATGACCTGAAGCATCATGGGCCAACGGAGCTAGAAACAGTTCACATTCATGTTGCCAGTCCTAATCCACCTCAGCTACTTTAATCTTAGCAGCCTGATCCGCCTGCTGGTTGTTTTGTTGCTCTTCCGTGGCTTGACTTTTAGGCACATGAGCATCTACATGATGTACTTTTACAGGCCAAGCAGGAATATCTTGCCACAATGCAGAAACCCAGGTAGGTTTGCCTCTGCACTGCCAGTTGCTCAGCTTCCATTGCTGTAACCACCCCCATGTGAGGGGCGAAAAATCATGGACTCCACACAATCCAATATGAATTCAAGCAAAGCCATTTATTACAGAAACAAGCCTCCTTATATATGCAGTTATTTCCTGGTCACGCGTCCATGCTCCAAGCACGCATTAGCTGATTGGATATTGTCTATGTTCACGAGCTGTCCATGCGCCCGAGTCTCACTGCTAATAGGTCTGTTGATTTACGTCATGTTTTCAGCTTTCCAAGGTGGCCTTGAAATTCTTTTGTGCCTGGCTAGTTTAATATCTCCATCTAATAGAAACCCATCCACACATTAACTTCAAGAAAATCCCTCAAATCTCCCACACCGCCACAAGGTATTTGCCACCATCCATGAGTCAGTCAGATAAAGTACTGGCCACTTTTCCCATTCAGCAACATCCAAAGCCAGCTGGATGGCTTTTACCTCTGCAAATTGACTTGATTTGCCTTGTCCCTCAGTGGCTTCTGTGACTTGTCCTGTGGAACTCTACACAGCAGCTTTCCACCTCTGATGCTTTCCTACAAATGGCAAGATCCATGTGTGAACAGTGCATACCACTATTCATTCTCTGGTAGTTTATTATATGGTGGGGCTTCTTAAGCACGTGTCACCTCTTCTGCATCTGGTGACACTCCGAAGTCTTTACCTTCTGCCCAGTCTGTGATCACTTCTAAGATTCCTGGGAGATTGGGACTCCCTATTCGAGCTCATTGTGTGATCAGTGCAATCCACTTATTCCATGTAGCATTTGTTGCATGACACATAGAGGGAATCTACCCTTTGAATATCCAGCCCAGTACTGGCAATCAAGGTGCAAGGAGGAGCTGTACTTCAGAACCAATCACTTCTGAAGCAGCTCGGACTCCTTCATATGCTGCTAGTATCTCTTTTTCAGCTGGAGTATAGTTGGCTTTGGATCCTCTCTATCTTGGACTCCAAAAACCTAAGGGTCAGCCTCGAGTTTCTCCTGATGCTTTCTGCCAGAGGCTCCAGGTAGGGTCATTATCTCCAGCTGCAGTGTAGGGCATCTAGCCCTGTCCAGACTGGCCCAAGGGCTACTGCATGAGTTATCTCACATTTAACTTGTTCAAAGGCTTGTCATTGTTCAGGGCCCCACTCAAAGTTGTTATTTTTTCGAGTCACCGGATAGAGAGGGCTCACAATCTGACTGTAGCCTGGATTGTGCATTTTCCAAAAACCTACAATACCCAAGAAAGTCTGTGTCTCCTTTTTATTAATAGGTGGAGACTGTGTGAGTCAACACAGGAATGTTGCAAGAAGCAAACAGAGGCCAAGAAAGCAATTGCAAAGAGCAAATTTATTTTAGTTACCTTGCTACTGGAGGATCTCCGAAGCAGCACCTAAGCTCCCGGGCAGAGATGACACAAGTGGAAACACAGATGCTGCAGAATTCAGCCCTGGTAGAAGATCACTGGGCCTGCTGTGTTCACCTGTATTTCACGGCTTCAAGCCTTCCGCTTTCTCACAACAAAGCAGGAATCTCAGGCATAATAAGGTGCCTCTAAGGCCTATGTTATTTAACACAGAGGTTCTACTTGTCACGTACACAAGGTCAGTAAAACAATTAGTGTGACCTCAGCTGCAGTCACTTGAGTATATTTACAATGATCCTCCTCGCCATTCTTCCTCTATATTCCCATACAGAGACATAGCTGCTATTTTGTTGATCACATCCACTGGTATATGATGACACCCATCTTGCCATTTTATTCCTAAAAACTGGATCTCTCAGGCAGGTCCCTTGACCTTGCTTCATTTTATATTAAAACCAGCATTCAAAAGAATTTCAATTATTCTCTCACCTTTCTAAAAAACTTCTTTCCCTTTGTCGTCCCATACGATGATGTCATCAATGTATTTCAGGTGTTTTGGAGCTTTACTTTGTTCCAGTGTGGTTTGGATCAGTCCATGGCAGATGGTAGGAATGTGTTTCCACCCCTGGGGCAAGCAATTCCAAGTATAATGGATGCCCTCCAAGTGAAAGCAAACTGTGATCTGTACTCTACTGCCAAAGGATTAGAGAAAAACACATTAGCAATGTCAGTTGTGGCATACCACTGAGCTGCCTTTGACTCCAGTTCAAATTGCAGTTCTAACATGTCTGGCACAGCAGCACTCAGCGGTGGTGTGACTTCATTCAGACCACAATAGTCTACTGTTAGTCTCCACTCATCACTAGACTTACACACTGGCCAAATTGGGCTGTTAAAAGGTGAGTGAGTCTTACTGATCACACCCTGGCTTTCCAGTTGACAAATCAACTTCTGGATAGGAATCAGAGTCTTGACAACTGTTGAGTTTTCTCAGTGTCCACAGCTGCTATACCAAATGTCCACTGATACCCTTTTGGGTCCTTAAAATACCCTCTCCTGAGGTAGTCTGTACAAAGGATGCATGGAGCATCTGGGCCAGTCACAATGGGATGCTTTTGCCAGTTTTTTCCAGTTAGGCTCATTTCAGCCTCTACAACAGTCAGTTCCCAAGTCACTCCAACAATACTGATGGATTGAGTTCCTTTATAGTTAGAAGGAATTATCGTGCACTGAGTACCAGTGTTGTAAGAGTCGGTCCGAAGAACACTATTTGCCTCAACATTTCCATCAGGAACTTGGAGAGACACCAAGAAACAAATGGCCTGGGAGAAAGAACTGCATGGTACAGGGACTATAAATAGCTGCTGTCCAGAAGATGGATTTCACCTGCTGCCTCAGCCAAACTTGCCCCAACTCCTCCCTGTTACTAAGGCCAACAAAGAGGAGCATACGCGGAGGCTTGCAGAGGGTCTTGAAGTCACCCTGCAGACAAGTAAGAGACCCCTGAATGCGAGGCGGGGCAGGTGCAGACAAGTTTTGGCAAGCGAAACAGGGACTTTTTGGGCCTGTGCAGTTAAGTCTGGATTACGAAACAAAGGCGGAGATTGGCCTCAGTCCATGGGAGAGAGGAGGGGTGAAAAAGCATAAAAGATGGTTCCTAACCAAACCTCGGGGAGATCTCCCCACCAAAGGATCACAGATCACGACAGAGGACCGGCAGGATGCTGTTCGGGACCTTTGGACCCCTGGTGGTAGCTATCGTCCTCTTTCCCCCTTTTTTTTTCTTTCCTTTTTCTCCTCTTTCTCTATCACGTGCCGCTTTAGGGGCAAAATAATAAAGTAACACTGTTTGATTGAATTATAACCCCTTGGTATTTTGGTCGCCTTAATTTTTCACTTAGAGATCAAGGTAAACGAACCATCATGAGTCCACCGAATGGACCATGACATTAAATTGGCGTCATGGACAGGATTCTGAGAAACAGAGGAACGCAGGTAGCATGTGGTCTGTAACAGGGGAAGGACGTTTCACTCCAGCTGCACCTGGCCCTACACCTGATAGGTGAGAGGTGTCCAGAAAGCAAGGGGGACGATTCAAATTTCCTGCACACTACACACGCCTTGGTGTAGAGCACTCCAAAGTTGAGTTGAGGGCTCTGTCTCTCGGAATCAAACCAAAAGGTCTCAAAGTGCAAAAAGGGGTGTTGTTCTCATGTTGATTAGAATTGTCTGCTAGAGAGAGTGAAGGGGCAATCCTGTGTGTTTGTGTAACTGAGTTGCGTCTTCCCGTAGCAGATTTTTGGCCCCTTCAATCACTCGGGAAAGGGAAGGGTGACGCAGAAGTGGTTTTGTGTTTGTGTAACGAAGTTGAGCCTTCCTGAAGTGGGTTTGGTCCCCTCATAATAAGAATGATTGAAAAAACTGATAATGAAGACTCTTGGTTAGTGAAAGATCGAGACTCGTTCTACACACCTTTAGCAAAATATGGGGCTCGACCCTCCATACCTGGAGAAGACTGGGCTCGTGATAATTGGGCTAATTTACAGAGTGTAGTGAACCGAGTGATTTCTCTACAGACTAAGTTTAGATCAGATAAGGGCAAAGCTATAGTCTGTGCTGTTTTAGGAGTCAGCCTGGTCGCAGCGACTGAAGATCACCTCAGGTGACATAGTAATGAAAGCAAAATTATTGAATCCCTTGAAAATCTGGTGCAGATTTTGCAAAAAACAACCTCCAATTTAGAACAACAATTAGAAAAAGAGAGGGAAGAAAACTGCTCATTAAAACTACTCTAAAGGAGGAACGTTTAAAAAACACAGAAGTGCTGAGTGAGAAGGAGCGGGAGCTAGAAGATGTGGAGGGGTCTTGATAGATAAAGACCTGTTGCTGAATCAGTCAGGCTCAAAGGAATCTCAAGGCCTCTTCGAGAAGCTGAGATCAGAGTCTGCTGTGAGAAAGAGGGGCGTTCCTCAATCAGTGGGGTCCTGGCGTGGCGTGAATCATCGGACGTATCATCAGTGAGACTCCAGAGCACGGACAGCCCACGATACTCATTTAACGAATCCATGCTTGGAGCGTGGACGCGTGATTAGAATATAGTTACGTATATAAGGAGACTTGTTTCTGTAATAAATGGCTTAGCGTGATTCACATTGAATCGACTGGTTCTGCTGAGTCCTTATCTCGCTCTAACAAATGGTGACCCCGACGTGATACTCTGAACGGCGTACCACTGAAGTTGGGGAAAAGCCTTAGAGCGGCCCAGCCGGAGGCGGATCAGCTGGACTGAAAACCGGGCGGAGGGTAAGGACGCTCCGCGTTAATTGAAGAAGTCACCGTAAAGGGTGAGCGGCTGGGAGCGGGAGGAGGGAAGAGTGAAGTTATGGGGCAAAATAAACCCTTTGAGGAAGAAGCCATAGTTAAACTCCTCCTGCCTATTCTCTCTATGAGAGGACTTAAATAAGAAGAAAGTAACATATGTAGACTATTAATTCGGTACAGAATTAATGGCTACCCGGGAGAAAACGAGAAGGCTTTTAAACGTTAACTTTGGGATGATAAAGAGCAGAAATTATGGAATAAGGTCAGCAATGGAGATGATAAAGAAACTAAATCATTAGTGACTACATAGAAGCTTAAAATTTCCACCTTAAAAGACTTTAAGGCCGAGCGGGCTACCGTTGCCAGAATTTTTCCAGCGTTGCAGCCTGATAACAAACCTAAAAATGACTGTGAAGTTTACCCGGATCGTGTTTTTTGACCCCCTCCCCACTCCATCCCCTGTTGCGCTGTCAGCACGCCCGATGATACAGCAGTCTGGGGCGGGGGGAGGAAAAATGCCGAGCGGGTGGCCTCCTGTACCGTCATCTAACCCAGCAAGTCCAGAGGATTGGAGTCAGACAACTTGCTCAAAGAACCTGTGACAGATGAGAATGCTAAAGTCGTAAACAAGTGTACTATCAGTCCTTTTACCAATTTTACCAATCTGCTTTTACTGTCTTTTAACCCTCTAACTCCTACGAAAGAGCAGAAGGAGTCGCCGGATGAGAACTGGGCAAAAGAACTCTGTGAAATGTAACAGCTATAGATCATTTAGGACAGAACAATGCGGATTCTTTGAAAGGGGCAGGTATCCCACAACTCCTAGAAGAGACACTAATTGACACACTGCAACTACAGACACGATAAATTTCTGAAATCCTGAGGTAGTCAACAGATCTTGCATATCAAGCTATGCGAGAGGTGTCTGAAACCAACTAAACAGCCAAATAATATGTAACTGTTAATCAGGGTCCCAGTGAGGATTACATGCAATTTATTGACTATCGTCAAGAGGCCATCAGTAAGCAGGTTGAAAACTTAGAAGCTAAGGAAGCACAAGTGTTGAGATTAGCAGTAGAGAATCTAATGTTTGCTATCAACATGTTATTTGCAAGTTTTACAGTACATATTATGTGCTCCTGTGTATTGCCTCTCTGAAAATCAAGCAGCTTGTCAGGAATGTGAGTTAATTGTTTTCAAGCAGGCCTGTGCGTTCCCCCCCCTCCCTCCCTCCCTCCTTCCCCCCCCCCTCCCTCCCTCCCTCCCTGTTCTCAAGGTTTTTACTTGCAAGATGGGGTCAGGAATAATTGTTTTCAGTTGTGTTCCTAAAAAATCAGTATTGGGAGGTGTTTTAAAACTTGGGAAAGCACTTGGAATTATAAGGAAGGAAGATCTTGTTAAATATTGAAATCAGTGTTGGCTGCTAAGTGTCCGGAAAATAGAATCTTGTTGCAATTAATGTTGTTTTTGAGGCCAGCAGAGCAGGACAAAATAAATCTCTACAAGAAATCATTAAATCATTTCAGACAGTTTTACAGGCAGGGCGATTTGAACTTCAACAGCTGAGAGAGAGTTAACTGATAACACACAGGTCACAGCAAACTTGTTAGAGTCTGCAAGATGCTTTCCTTATTAACCTGTTTTCTTTGTGGGTATCTGTTTAAGTATGTTGCAATTTTGGTAGGTCTGTGCTATATGGTATGATAAGTTCACAGTCTCTTAAATCATGAGAATCCGTTGACTCAAAACATGCATTTTGTGATAATTCAGAAGATCATGAGTAATTTAGTTCTTTACTGCATGAATGTGATCGTAAAAATTTTGCGTGTGGTAGCTGTTATTTTTCTCTCCAGCATGCTAGCTTTACTCCAGCATTCAGACTTGCGCAACTCTGTGACAGGCTGTCTCTCATGTCGGTGCACTAAATTTGGCTTTTTCGTATGCACATCAAGTAAAGAATCCAGGTTTTGGAATAACAGTTGTAGCGCACCAGATGAGACACTGAAAACAAAACAAAGCAAAAAAACAAAGCAAAAAAAAAAAACAAACAAACAAAAAAAAAAAAACCCAAAAAACCTCAGTCCGGCGGGGGGGGCCGATGGGCTCCGGCGCCACTGACCCTTTTTGTCAGGGAGACCCAGAGGTACCTCTGCCTGGCTGAGCTGTGAGTGGCCCAGAGGTGCAATGCAAAAATTGAGATATTGTCTTAAATTAGTGTGACTGTGATCCATCTGCATATTTGAACTGGGTATTTGGTTTTCACATCTGAGCTCAGTATTTTGGTTTGCATATTCATATTTGGTACCAAAAGAATCTTTTCTGGGGAGATAATTACAAAATGGGAACCGGTTCCACTGCTAAAATTCCACCTTGCTCCCCATTAGGATGCATCCTTACATATTAGAGTAATTGCTTATATTGTTAGAAAAGCATTTAAATTGTTAAAATGCTATGATAGATGTGAATTTAGAAGAGGTTGTATTAAAAAGTTGCTAGAATATTAACTGATTTAGATTTAGGAAAATAGAATAATGGATTGATGTTTATTATACTGGTTTATACTGGTTTTTGACATCTCTAAATTGTAAAAGGTAAATGGAGCTAAGGAATGTAACTATTGTTGAGCTATTTGAAATTGCATATAAAGTGTATTATGGCTGGAATGAAATGGGAAAACGAAAGACCAAAACATCCCAGGCCTGTGTGCAGCTCATCGTAACTGAGAAGTTTCCCAGAGCCTCCCACTTCTTACCAGCCATTATGCCAGCTGCGTGACCTTGGTTATCTCTAAACTGCAGCACGAAGAGAAAGAAAAACAAAAATGGAAAAACCTGGCTGCCTGCTTTTGAAGCAGTGAAAGGGGGGTTTTCTCTCCCCCCTACTGCAGCGATGTAATACTGAATGGAGCAGTCCAAGGGTGAAGTTTAAAGGCATCCTTAGCAGACCCATAGTTCTAATGAAACTGGAAAATTAAACCAAAAATTTGTTGATAGACTTATTCTGTGGTAATTAGTTGTAAGAGACTTCTTAGTAAATTCACCATGCTAGTTTTTGAGGTCATGAGAGAGAATGAAAGAAGGCCATTTTTTGAGACCAATGGAATGCCAAATTTGGAACTAAGTTTTAGTACATAAATTCTTATAGTTGCCAGAAAGTCCTATAGCTCTCTTAGGTTAAGATTTGTTAAGTAAATTAAGCTCAAATAACATTTTCTGAGAATTCTGTTTAGTTGCATGGCCTACAAGAAGCTGCTGGGATGGTGCAGATCTGCTTGCTGCAAGTGAGAAATCTCCAAGGAAATTTCAAATGCTGTATTTCCACTAGTATTAACAGCCAATGTTTCGATAAAGCAAATTCTACACTGATAGATCTGAAACAGGACTTCGATCCGGTAAGGGAAAACAATATCCAATAACTATGACAGCCAAAATGGAGTTAGACACTTTGAGGAATGAATTTATGACAACCTTACAGGCTGACTGCATTCGGTTGGACTTGCAGATTTGTCTATAGCTACAACATAGAAACAACCTGTGGCTATTGTGGGACAGTATCATGAGGTTGCTAGCAAACTGATATACCGACTGTTATATACCAATTGTCACTATGATCAAGAAAATGCAGGGAATGAATTTAAGTCTTAATAGGCCATGATCCTTTTGTCATATATGTACCATTTGTGAAATGTAATTCTGATTTCTTTAGTTTGTAATCTATGTCTTTATAAATTGCACTAGCTGGTTTTCTTAACAGTATAGCTTTTGGCATGCCTAAATGTAAAATGTAAATTGCTGCAGAACCTGCAAGTCTTTAACATCAGGTCATAGGCCATACTTGTATTTGGTCTGATCTTACATACTTGCAAAGTTTTTGTTGATGGTTCTGGAAAGTCTCATAAAGCTGTAGTGGTTTGGCGTGGAGATAACAATTGGCATCATTCTGTACAAATTATTGAAGGTTCAACCCAATTAGCAGAACTTGGCACAGCTTTAAATTACTTAGAGCTTTTTAAGGAGGAACCTCCAAATTTGATTTGTGATTTTGAGTACGTAGTCAAGACCCAACGTATGTATCTGGTTCTGAACTTTTTGTTTGTTTGTTTGTTTCTTTTTATATTAAAAAAAAAAGGGGGGAAGTAGGGGAAACACCACAAAACCAATTATCAAAAGCATTGTATGTGATGAAATACTTTGCAAGTATGACCCAAAACCATGCTAAATCAGAAAGAACCTACATTAGTTATGGTCAAATCACTAGTCAATGGAAAAGGCCACATCAATTGATAACCTGGGGAAAAGGTTATGTTTGTGTCATTACAGGCTGAGGATTGAAGTGGATTCAACAAAGATTCAACGGATGCACAGGAGGGAGATAAGTTGTGAGGACTGTTTCAGATGTAAACCATGGATCCTAATTCAGTGTTACAGATGCTCGCAGACCTGGTGGTCTAGAAGCCTGTAAGCAAGCAGGTGGTGTACCTTCTGTGGAGAATGGCAATTTGAACAATCAGCAGGAGATCCAAAAGGGTGATATTATGATTAGATAGTTAATGCATAGATAAGGTAAAATTATGAGATATCTCTACCATAGTAATCTAAGTTTAGCAACTGATAAGTTTTAGTAGGGATATTAAGGTTAAGCTATTGATCTTTTAAATAGGTTAAGATAACTTTTAAGATATTAATTCAATTATTAGTATATGCTGATGATATTAAGTATGTTACCCTATAAACTGCGCAGTTATAAATCTTTTAGGAATTTAAGAGAATATATTGTATTAACTTGTCTGGTTATTTTGAATCTTTTATAATAGTGTGTTGATAAGGTTGTTATAATGGAATTAAGGTTTTAAGAATAGTCAGGTAGTAGTTTGATCTTATTAAGTAAGGTTTAACTGCATTATATGTAATTGTAATTATGTTGTTAATCACGTGTTCTATGTTGCAGTATATTTCAAAAATGATGCACTGTGCGGTTTAAGGGGCCTGACTAATTCAGGAAAAGAAAGGGGGAAGTGTGGAGGGGTCTTGATAGATAAAGACCTGTTGCTGAATCAGTCAGGCTCAAAGGAATCTCAAGGCCTCTTCGAGAAGCTGAGATCAGAGTCTGCTGTGAGAAAGAGGGGCGTTCCTCAATCAGTGGGGTCCTGGCGTGGCGTGAATCATCGGACGTATCATCAGTGAGACTCCAGAGCACGGACAGCCCACGATACTCATTTAACGAATCCATGCTTGGAGCGTGGACGCGTGATTAGAATATAGTTACGTATATAAGGAGACTTGTTTCTGTAATAAATGGCTTAGCGTGATTCACATTGAATCGACTGGTTCTGCTGAGTCCTTATCTCGCTCTAACAAGAAGAGAAGAGTATCCAACAAATAAATCAAATTTACTCTCAGAAAGAACTGAAGGAGATGGGAAAATGTTATGGTGAATACCCACACGTGAGACCCTTAGTGAAAACAGAATATTTTTATGCAAATGAAGAGGATACTGACCCTCACATTACAACTAAGCAGACACCTTACAGTGCCACCAAGCTGTCCAAACTAAAGAGAGAGTATAGGCGCCTCCCTAAAGAATCTGAAACAGAGTACGTGTGGCGCGTATCCCTAACTGGGGGAGACCAAATTCAGTTAAGTGAACAGGAAGCTAATGGTTACTGGGGGCCCGGAGTTTTCTTAACAACTGGTGACAGACGTGCCCCATGGTCCCTAACCCAGCGAGCTGCTTATTGGGCTGGAGGTCTAAACCCTTTAGATAGGGGAGACTCCCTGACAATCACTGGCACACCTGACCATTTGCTAGAAAGTGTACACAAAGCAGCTTGCGAATGATACATGAAAGAAAATTGATTCCCAAATGTGAATCCCCAGTGATGCTGCCAGTGAATGCTGACATGATGACTCCCTTGACAAGGGGACTTCCAGAGTCACTTAAACCTACAGGGATTAACCTTCAAAGGACAATCACATTGATGCGCCCAGTAGAAAGGTTGGAAGGTTTGATTAGAAGCCAGAGGGATAGAGCTGATACTACCATAGATTCACTCTTTACCCATGCCCTGACTTCCCCGAACCAATCAAATACTAAAAAGGTGTGGACATGGGGGGAAGTAGCACAAGAATTGATAGATTACAGTAGGAAACATGGCCCTGTAAAAATCCCAGAAGAAAGGTTGAGAGGAATCCGTCATACTGAAGTAAAAAATCTGCCCCTCTCTACCGGTACTGCTGCTGCTACCGGTGCTCCGAAAAAGGAGCATCTGCATATTAAAACAGGAAAGGGAGAACAACCAAAGATCCGACAACAGTAGTGGTTTTTGGGAATTAAAAAGGGAGTCCCCAGAGATATAACGGAGGGCTTACCCCTTGATAAACTGAGTAAACTGGTATCCAGGTGCCATAATCCAAAAGAACATACACAGAGCATGAAAGAAGTCCTACCCATTATACCCTCAGCTCCCTCCCCAGCCGAGAATGGAAGTCTCTCCCAGAAACAGGGAAACTAGAACCTCCATTCCCTAGTAGTGGGCGGGGGAATGGAGGATGGATTTATATCTGACAGTTCACACATACAAAAGGGGGAGATTTATTGATCACGGCTATAGTGGGTCCTAAGTGTGCACTTGTAACCTTTTTAATCGATACCGGTACACAGATTTCTGCTCTGAGTGAGGAAGATGCTAAGAGGTGTGGGGTTTCTCCCTTGATGTGACGTTTTTGCATCCTCAGTGCCTTAGGGTCAACAGAAGTTATGGAGGTTGCTTGGGTAAAATTGATATTGCTGGGAGATGAGAGCATGGTCACTACCAAGATGGTGATTGGAGACATTCCGAACAGCTTGCTAGGTATGGATGCCCTGAAGGGAAAGCAGTGGGAAGATTAAAAAGGATTGTTGTTGACCTTTGGAACACCGCAGTTACATGTCAGACTACTTCAAACTGCACCCCCACTCCCATATAGACAAGTTACGAATGTCAAACAATACCCCCTTCCCCTGGGTGACAAGGAAGGTATCAAACCCGTTATACAAGAAATGCGAGAACAAGGAGTGGTGATAAATACCCATTCTCCTTTTAACTCTACAGTGTGGCCAATTAGAAAACCCAACAGGAAGCAGCAACTTACAATAGATTTTCGGCAGCTGAATGCTAACATGGATCCTTTAACGGCTGCAGTCCCCAATCTGGCTGAATTAATAACCATGATACAGGAAAAAGCTCATCCAATCATGACAACAATAGATGTTAAAGACATGTTTTTTATTATACCATTCCAATCGGAGGACAGAGATCATTTTGCTTTTACATGGGAAGTTAATAGAATTTCAGAAGATTGGGAACGCTTGTTAGAATGGTTACATGTAAAACGCAAACACATCGGAGCTAAAGACTTGTATCGTGAAGCTCTGGCCCAAGGCTGGCCTGTCACCAGAGAAATGTGTAAAACCTGCATATCAGCCTGCAAATGATGTTGGAGATGGCTTGAAAGGCACCCTTTAGAAGATAACCCTCTACATTTAAGGGAGGGTAAAGGTTTCTGGGATGCCTGGCAGGTGGATTATATTGGCCCCTTTAAGAAATCAGGAGGTAAACATTTTTTGCTGGTGAGAGTGGAAATAACATGAAGATGAGTCCAAGCTGAAGCTTTTGGCAGGGCTACAGGTGAAAACACTGTGAAAGCATTGTGAGAATGGTTTGGAACTTTTCCAAAACCACAAGAGATACAGTCTGACAACGATTCCCGTTTCAACGCCAGAGGTGTAAGAGATTGGGGAAATTGGGATGTTCATCTGTGGCAAGCTGTTACAAGTGTAAATGACAGGTGGGGGGTAAATGGATGCTCCAAAATCATTGCTTTTTGCCCAAAGGCCCCTTCCTTCATTCACTCTTTAAAAGGACCAAATGATTCCAAGGATCCAGACCTTTTCCCAGGACAACCAGTTCTGGTGGAACTTCCTACTGTGGAAAGCGTACCACTGGTATTGAAAACCCCTTTAAACGCAAAGTCATGGGTAGCCTCCAATGCCCTGGGTAAGGAACATCAGATTAATACCCGCTGGATAATGCCATCATTTTAATTATTTTTGCCTCAAGGAGGTGAGCCCTGTTTGTTTTCTTTTTTGCAAGATAACTCCGAGGGACACAGAGGATAACACGAATCATTCAAGAATCGAATCTGAAGGCCTAAATTTTCAAGATGACCAATAGTATAATTGGGCTGCTAATACTTTTCTGCATCTTTTCACTTACCTATAACCAAAAGTATGCTAAATGGCCTTGGTCCAAAGCTACTGTTAGATACACTAGTTCCCTAGGACCGCTTTCCAAATTTGGCTACTGTAGTAATACACGCTGATGAAGTGTATCACTTAATTGAATGTGAGTGGGATAGGAAGGATTGGGTTAGAACCCTGACTGGTACAATTGGAGAAAACATTAAAATAGGATGCAAAAAGGTGGAAGTATCTTACCATGAGAAAACCTCTTCAGTCACAGTTTCTGGAAATATTTTAGATCCAAATTCGACAACCAAAATTCACCCTAACATCTCAGCAAAGCTCTGTCCTACTGTTGCTTTTCCATGCGAGAGACGGAACCTGACACACCAATGTGAAGTTCACAGAGTTCACTTTATTGTCGGACCGGGCTAGCTTTATACCAAAGCTGCCCTGTCCATGTGCCTTGCAACAATGTGATTGGTTACAACACGCACTATACAATAACGTGATAGGCTGCATGCACTGTCCATGTGCTCTGCATGCGCGTGTCCAGCGATTGCTCATTCATTGTTACCTTCTTATGGGGCTCCTTTTGTTTCTTTTGTCTCTGGCTTCACGTCTCAGCCAGGCTGGCGACAACCCCAGCCCCCTGGGCCGGGGGGGGCTCTGCCACTATATCTCCCCCTCTTTCATTTGATATAATGTTAACAATACGCCATATCATGCTTTGAAGACAGTGCAAAATACAGGGTAAGAACATTAAGGCTAATACAATTACAATTAACAAGAACAGACCTGTTTTCAATATTCCTTTTAACCAAACAAGGCATCCAACCCAAAAAACCCAACATCTTCTGTTATTTTCTTGTTCTGCAAAACTTTTATCTTTTTATCTTTTAAGTTCAAACAACACATACAATCAAACTCTTCATAACTGTGACCATGGCCAATAACAAAAAATTAATCGCTGCTCTGTTTTACAAAGTGGTATGCTCAACACTGGCTACATCCATTGCTAAAAGCGGTAACACCTCTGAGGTTAAGGGTCGTCATCACTGCAATCGGTCTCTTCTTTGTTAGCTAGCCAAGGCCTCACCCACTTTGCTGGGATCCATGAATTTTTATGGTTACCTGTAGAAACACAAGCATATCCCCTTCCCCAGGTTATTAATGACATAGGACCTTCCCATTGTTGTGTTATTGGATTAAACACACTAACCTTAGGTACATTTTTGGAAAAATCTTTGACATTTTTGATATGGTGCATAACAACAGGTTCCATTTCAGTCTCACTTTTAGAATTAAGCCAGTTCAGCACATACAATGCCTTCATCAATACCTCTTCTGGACTCACTAATTCCCCCTTGTTTTTTCAAAACAGACAAAAGATTTTTCAGGGTGCGGTGTGCACATTCAATAATTGCCTGGCCAGTAGAATTATAAGGGACTCCGAACAGGTGTTGTACCTTCCACTGGACGAGGAAGGTTGCAAGTGTGTCAGAATGGTATGCAGGTCCATTATCTGTTTTGATCTGTGTAGGAACAGCCATGACAGCAAAAGCTTGTAATAAATGACGCTTTACCACTTTTGCATTTGCTGAGGTCAAAGCTGTAGCCCACAACAGTCCTGAACAGGTATCTATGGACACATGAATGTACTTTTGTCGGCCAAACGGTGCAAATTCAGTAATATCAGTTTGCCGTAACTGACCTGGCTGCAAAACCCGAGGATTTACTCCCTTTTGTTGCAAAGGCACTATGTGAGCACAATCAGGACAAGCTGCAATAATGGCTCGAGCTTGTTCCTTGGTAAGGGCAAACTGTTTTTGGAGTGATGCTGAGGATTGATGGAAGAACTCGTGAGCTTGTCTGGCTTGTTCAAAAGGAGATACATCTGTCACTGCCACGAGTTTGTCTATAATGTTGTTTCCCTCAACTAGACCACCTGGTAGGTTAGAGTGGCTTTTTATATGCATTATAAATACTGGTGCTGTCCTATAATCTAACACATTCCACAAATCTAATTATGCTTTGAACAACAAGGAGTTGGAAACTCGCTGCAAAAGTGCTCTATGTATTCTTCGTACAACTCCCACAACATAAAGGGAATCTACTACCAGATTAATTGGGCAGTTATGCCATTTTTGTAATGCCGCTATCACCGCTTGCAACTCTAAAATTTGAACTGATCCTTCAGCTACAACAATCTGGGAATGCCACTGACTGTTCTCAAACCATACAAAACCTCCTTTGCGTGAGCGACTACTTGCATCCATGAAAATGGTTATGGCATCTAATGGGCGCTCACTAACAATTGACATAGGCTCCAAGGGGAGGTTGGTTTTAAATGTGGGATGCAGTGGATAGTGATTGTCCACCTGCACCGGAATCCAGGCAAGAGCTAAGGCAAGATAGTCATGTTTGAGAAGGATCTGTTCAAACAAATTGAGAGAAATAGGGATCACAATTTTAGCAACATACAGCCCACACAAGGTCAGATATCAGCTTAGTCCTTTCACTATCACTTGGGCAATGGCTTCCCACCTTTGAATGATGGTTTTTTGTTTTTGACTGTTCAGAAATATCCATTCTAATACTAACAAGGGATCCTTTTCTTCCGTACTCCACTGGGCTAAAAGTCTTGCCACCTCCTTATTGGTATTATAGACATAAAGAGTAACAGGCAATTCTGATCTTATCCGCTGAGCAGTATTCTGTGAAACTTTTCTTGCAATCTGCTCAAGCGCTTTTTGTGCTTCTGGTGTAAGGCACCGTGGTTCTTGGGGGTCTCGTCCCCCACGAAGGAGACTAAACAATGGTTGCAAATCTGTATTTGTAATTCCCACAACATTTCTTATCCACTGCAAGTCCCCTACCAACTTCATTGCATCATGAAGGGTTGCTACCTTTGCTTTCACAGTAAGATTCTGAGGTCTAATCATGGCCTGAGTTAGTTCATATCCTAAATATTTCCATGGTTTCACTGTACCTTTTCTGGTGCCACAACCAGACCCCACTGACCTAATTGCTTCGTCAACGGAATTATTGTATCCTCACTAATTTCCTTTTCATTGCACAAAAGGATATCATCCATATATTGATAGATGATCATCTGAGGGTGTTGTTGCCTAAATGACTTTAAAGCCAAATCTACATACCATTGGCAAATAGTAGGAGAAATTTTCTTTCCCTGAGGTAACACTACCCAATGATATCTTTTTGTGGGAGCTTGATGATTAAGCACCAGAACAGTAAAGGCAAATTTTTCACAATCCTCTGGGTGTAATGGGATCATGAATAAACAGTCCTTCAAATCAATGACAATTATATCCCAATCTTTTGGAAGCATGGTTGTGGTAGGAAGACCTGGTTGAAGTGCCCCCATATCTTTAATTACTGCATTAATTGCCCTAAGGTCCTGTAACAAACGCAACTTCCCTGATATCTTCTGGATAGTAAAAACAGGTGTATTCCATGGGCTGGTGGAAGGGACCAAATGTCTGAGACGTAGTTGCTCTTCAACCAACTCCTCTAAATGTGTGAGCTTTTCTTTTGATAATGGCCATTGATCCACCCAGACAGGATCATTTGTTTCCCAACTCAGCTTCATACACGGTCGGGTGTCGCTCGCCGCAATGGCCATTATCAAAAAGGTGACTGCATGACTATTCCCCACTGAGACATCACATCCCTTCCCAATAATGCAATTGTCATGTTCAGAACATAAGGTCGTACCCATGCCTCTAAGCCCTCGACCTTTTCTCTTATCTTAGCCATATGTGTGCTGATATGGGTAGGAGTGGCCCCCCCTATCCCCACTACCATGGTGTTTACTGCTTCTAAAGGCCAACACGGAGGCCAATCAGCATGACGGATAATCGTCACATCTGCACCTGAATCTAAAAGCATTCTTTTTCTCCTAATCTCACTTCCAGGCCCATATATGGAAACTAACCTAGATGGTTTGTCCAAAGTTAGTTTTTCCGTGAAAGCAACCACAGGGGCTCCGGTAGAGCCAAAACCTTTCTGACCTCTTTCCGCATCTAAAGCCTTTGGGACACATGCTCTAAAGGGTACCAATTGCACTATACGGGCCCCCTGTTTAATAGTCACAGGGGGTGTTAAGACTTGCAATGTAATGTCCATGGGTCCAACATAATCAGAGTCTATTAATCCAGGCAAAACAAACAGTCCCTGTCTTAAAGCAGAAGAGCGACCTATTAAAAGTGCACTCAATCCATACCCTAGGGGCCCCGTTACTGTAGATGGAACTACATGTACAGACCGGTCTGTTATTGTAATGTCTGTTCCCACAGCCAGATAGATGCCTGCGCTTCCTGAGGTTGTTGCCCTGAGCTCGGACACACAACCATGGCTGTTCCCCCTCTCGGCTGGTATTGTGGTGTCATTGTGCCCCTGGCACTGGCCCTCCCGTTTCCCGGCAGGGGTGCCCCATCTTTTTTAAATTTTGATCGACACTCCACTGCTCAGTGTCCATACTTATCACACTGACTGCATGTGCCATTGAAGCGCGAACAATCGAGGGGAGCTGGCGACTGACTAGTGCCATTACTAGGTCCCCCTCTCCGAGCGTACTGAGGGCAATTTCTTTTAAGATGTCCTGTCTGTCCACAAGTAAAACATGCTAGGCCGAGAGAAGAAGGGCTTCAGCCTTTCATTGCAGGCTTAAGTGCTGCATCCAAGACCGCAGGGTGGGCTTGAGCATGTATTTTTGCCTTTTCTACCTCCTGTTGCATAATCGGTACCCATGTACAAGCATCCACCATCTCTGCCAGAGAAGCAGCTTTTCCCAAGCCGGCTAATATTTGTTGGCATTGGGTGTTTGCATTCATCATGGCCAAATCTCTCGCCACAGCGGCTTTTGCGTCTGGAGTCAGGTTAGGAGAAGCATCTATAGGTTCTTTTAAATGGTCCACAAACTTCATATAGGGTTCCCCAGGATCCTGCTTTATTGTAGAATAGGGTGGCACAGGGGTACCTATATTTGGTAATTCTTTCACTGCTGCCAGAGCAAGCCCTTGCGTTTGCTGCAAAATCCTTGGATGAAGCGCTGCCTGAGTGGCATCATCCGCATATTGTCCACGACCCAGTAATTGGTCCATGCTAGCTAATCGTAATGGATCATCAGCTGGTAAAGGAACATTTTCTAATACTGCCAATTCCACCTTCCCCCGCCAATTGTCCAAGAACATCAGATACCCTGTTGGGGGAAGCCATAACTCCATCAATGCCCGAATATCTGTCGGAGTTAGTACTTGCCCCTTGAAAAATGAATTGATTAGCTGCACCACGTGCTTATTATCCATACCATATTGCATAACTGCACTTTGCAACTGCTTAACCGTTTTCCAATCGAAGGGCGACCACTGCCTTTGTCCTCTGTTATCTATGTGCACTGGCATTGCTGTAATACTGTCAGGTAACATAATCCCTTCAATGGTTGCATCCCTCATTACCCCTTGCGAGCATTGCCCCGCATTATAAGAGCGAACTTGAGGGTTCTCTACCCTGTGCATCTCTACCCTGATGCACAGGGGTAGCACCCAAATTATCATTCCTGTCACTGCTATACAATTCCCTTGTGTTTCCCTGCGGATCAGTAAGTTGACGCGTATTTGCAAACCAATCTGCTAACCCAGTCTCCAGCCCTTTTCCATATCGCGCTCGCAAATATTAATCTGCTTCCCTTATGGACCACATTCCATCTTCTGCACATTGCCTTGCCCATTTTTGTATTCGCTCCTTTTTAATACAGAGCTCCTCAGGAGTGAGGTCCAGTTTCCGCCCCCTCCCGTTCCTGTTTTCCCCGTTTTTCACATTCCCTGCGAATTGCCTCTAACCCATCTGAAATAAATAACTTATGCTTTTTCTATGGACAAACAACATTTAATCCAATTCCTTGTATTCCTTAAACACGTGTTCATTAGAGCATAAGCAAAACAGCGCTGGGTGCGCGGAGGATTCACTCCGCCCAACACGCACACTTTTAACAATAAGAAGTGTGCTTAAATACAGTATAGTATTACATATTCATAATGACCCCAGAAACGCCTATACATATTCATGACCTTTCCCGCTTTTTATTAAAATGAGTCTCAGATAACCATTTACATATTCCTCTCCTTGACCCTCCCCTGTTGCACCTGCGCAATGTCACTTGGTGAATTTGAGGAAGGGTCTTTAGGGGTCTTTGGATGAAGGCTCCTTCAGCTTCGTCCCAGTGAACTTTTTACCTTTGGCTCATTTAGGAGGAACTGGCTGGAACCCAAGCTACCAAATCGACTGGAACCAGACTGGCGCCTCCTTTTTGCTGTAAATCTTGGCTATCTTGTCTCCTCAAGGTTGCAGCTGGTGCTGTAAAACTTCTTATCTCGGCATTTAATGAAGTCCTGCTTTTTTTTTAGCACAATTAGTTACATACAGCTCTAAACTAGATATTAATAACGTGGTTTAAAATGTTAGCTTGTTAGTAGGCCCTTATTATATAGTTGCTTAATCCTTAAAATGTTAGTTCCCTCTATCAATATAACTTCCTAAACAAGTTTCATAACTTTTTACATAGAAATTAACCACCTTTCCCTTTTCCAAGTTTAGAGTCCGTGCCTCATTTGATTATACCTGTAAACATTAAACATCTTAGCACGAATCACAACTGCATTTTTCACACGTCCTTAATTGCATCTGACGCCTTTTTATATGCTATTAACTGTGAAGTTTTACTTGTACCACCATCTAGCCACTTCATTGCTTTTAAAACTTCTTGCATCTGAATCTCCTGCAGTCTCAGCAAGTCCTTCAGGCTCTGCACATGGCTCTCCTCCTGGAAGTCAGGGCGATTCTGCGGTGCTCCATCGGGTCCTCCAGCAGAGGCACATCAACTGGATTAACTTGTCCTGGCTTGTTGAAACTTGCCGGTTGCTGCCATTTGTTGTCAGAGGCAGGCAATGGCTCAAAGGGTGCAGAGGGTATAATTTGCTCTCCGCTCCAGAACTCCAAATCTGTTACGGGACATACCAGCGGTATTGATTTTTCGGAGTTCTCAGAGAGGGGGCAGCTCGCGGCAGGCGGCTCCGGGGGGACGGCACACACTTCCGGCTCCCCTGGGACTTCCTCCATCAGCTGCCTGATCTCCCGCCACGGTCCGGCGAGATCGCAAGCCTCGCGGCTCCCCCTTGTGACCGCTTCCCATAGTTCAGTCCCTATCTCCTCCCATGTACCGGGAGAAAAATATTCGTCCGTCGATCGGACATACTCCTTCCGCTGGGCGAATAGTAAAAGATGCTCCACTGCGTCTGTTTGCAAAAATCTTCCTGTTCGTGCAGCCACCTGCAGAATACTTTTCACTATTACTTTTTCTTCCGCGGATGCCGCATTTCCCATGCCGCCTGATTCCCCGTAGGCCTACTTTCCACTATTCTTCGAGCGCATGGCTGACTTCGCCGTCCAGGTGCCTTCCTTGCTTCTTCACTTCCAGCGATCTTTCTTCGATACGAAGTATCACGTCAGGGTCACCAAAATGTTGCTTTTCCATGCGAGAGATGGAACCTGACACACCAATGTGATGTTCACAGAGTTCACTTTATTGTCGGACCGGGCTAGCTTTATACCAAAGCTGCCCTATCCATGCGCCTTGCAACAATTGGTTACAACACGCACTATACAATAACGTGATAGGCTGCATACACTGTCCAAGCGCTCTGCACGCACGTGTCCGGTGATTGCTCATTCATTGTAACCTTCTTATGGGGCTCCTTTTGTTTCTTCTGTCTCTGGCTTCACCTCTCAGCCAGGCTGGCAACAATCCCAGCTCCCTGGGCCGGCAGGGGCTCTGCCACTACATCCTACTGCAGAGTGGAAATGTGATAAGCAAAATTCTCTCATCTTGTGTTGTCGCCAAAAGTACATCAGCAACTATACCACCTTGGACCCAAGTATCAACAATGTTGAGATTACTAAATCCTGTAAGAATAAGGAAACTGATTGTTGGTACAACTTCACTTTGACAAGGACCATCCAGGTGGTGTGTAATTGCCAAACAATTCGAAATCCCAACCGCCCAGGGATCTTAGAAGTGATTAAAGACTGGCCAGAAAGCAAAGACTTTGGGATGTCTCCAGATGAGGAGGAAGTAAAACGTGCTGAAGAAGCACCACCGTATAATACGCTTTCAGAGACTGATAAGCAGTATGCGCTGTTCACAGATGGATCCTGTCGTCTTGTAGGAAAACATCAAAGGCGGAAAGCTGCTGTGTGGAGTCCCACATGACAAGTTACAGAAGCCACTGAAGGACAAGGTGAATCTAGTCAATTTGCAGAAGTGAAAGCCATCCAGCTGGCTTTGGACATTGCTGAATGAGAAAAGTGGCCAATACTTTATACTGACTCATGGATGGTAGCAAATACCTTGTGAGGGTAGCTACAACAATGGAAGAAAAGCACCTGGCAGCACAGAGGTAAACCTATTTGGGCTGCCACACTGTGGCAAGACATTTCTGCTCAGCTAGAGAGCCTGCCTGTAAAAGTGCGTCATGGAGATGCTCATGTGCCTCAAAGTCGAGCCACTGAGGAACATCTAAACAACCAACAAGCAGATCAAGCTGCTAAGATTCAAGTAGCTGAGGTGGACTTGGACTGGCAACATAAAGGTGAACTTTTCCTAGCCCGATGGGCCCATGATGCTTCAGGGCATCAAGGTAGAGATGCAACATCTAAATGGGGTCACGATCAAGGTGTGGATTTAACTATGGACGCTATTTCACAGGTTATTCATGAGTGTGAAACTTGCGCCGAAATCAAACAAGTGAAACTGTTAAAACCTGTATGGTATGGGGGGCGATGGTTAAAGTATGGAGAAGCTTGGCAGATAGATTATATTACACTTCCACAAACACGTCAAGGTAAGCATTATCACAGAATCACAGAATCGACTGGGTTGGAAAAGACCTCAGAGATCATCGAGTCCAACCCTTGGTCCAACTCTAGTCTGTTTACTAGATCATGGCACTAAGTGCCATGTCCAATCTCAGTTTAAAAACCTCCAGGGACGGCGAGTCCACCACCTCCCTGGGCAGGCCATTCCAACGCCTGACCACTCTCTCTGTAAAGAATTTCTTTCTGATATCCAGCCTAAATTTCCCCTGGCAGAGTTTAAGCCCATGCCCCCTTGTCCTATTGCTAACTGCCTGGGAGAAGAGACCAATCCCCACCTGGCTAGAACTTCCCTTCAAGTAGTTATAGAGAGTGATGAGGTCACCTCTAAGCCTCCTCTTCTCTAGACTAAACAACCCCAGCTCCCTCAGCCTCTCCCCATAGGTCTTATGCTCAAGTCCCTTCACCAGTCTTGTTGCTCTTCTCTGGACCCGCTCCAGCACTTCAATGTCTTTCCTGAACTGAGGGGCCCAGAACTGAACACAATACTCCAGGTGTGGCCTCACTAGTGCAGAGTACAGGGGAAGGATCACTTCCCTTGTCCTGCTGACCACACTATTTTTGATACAGGACAGGATACCATTGGCCTTTTTGGCCACCTGGGCACACTGATGGCTCATGTTGAGCTTCCTGTCAATTAGTACCCCCAGGTCCCTTTCTGTCTGACTGCTCTCCAACCACTCTGCGCCCAGCCTGTAGCGCTGCAGGGGGTTGTTGTGACCAAAGTGCAGCACCCGGCACTTGGCCTTATTGAACTTCATCCCATTGGAATCAGCCCATTTTTCCAGTCTGTCCAGATCCCTCTGCAGAGCCCTCCTGCCTTCCAGCAAGTCGACACTCCCTCCCAACTTGGTGTCATCAGCAAATTTGCTGATGATGGTCTCAATCCCCTCATCTAAATCGTCAATAAAGATGTTAAATAGGACTGGACCCAACACTGACCCCTGGGGAACACCACTAGTGACTGGCCGCCAGCTAGATGCAGCCCCATTCACCAGCACTCTCTGGGCCCGGCCCTCCAGCCAGTTCTTAACCCAGCGTAGAGTACACTTGTCCAAGCCATGGGCTACTAGCTTTTGCAGGAGTATATTATGGGAGACAGTATCAAAGGCCTTGCTGAAGTCCAGATAGACCACATCCACAGCTTTCCCCTCATCCACCAGGTGAGTTACCTGATCATAAAAGGAGATCAGATTGGTCAGACAGGACCTGCCTCTCCTAAACCCGTGCTGGCTGGGTCTGATCCCTTGTCCATCCTGAAGGTGCTGTGTGATTCCATTCAGGATGATCTGCTCCATAACCCTGCCAGGCACTGAGGTCAGGCTGACAGGCCTGTAGTTGCCAGGGTCAGCTTTGCAGCCCTTTTTGTGGACTGGGGTAACATTGGCCAATTTCCAATCATATGGGACCTCCCCAGTGAGCCAGGACTGTTGGAAGATGATGGAGAGAGGCTTGGCAAGTTCTTCTGCTAGCTCCCTCATCACCCTAGGATGGATCCCATCTGGTCCCATAGACTTGTGAGGATCCAGATGGCTCAGTAAATCACCAACTATTTCCTCCTGGAATACAAGGGGCCTATTTGGCTTCCTGTCTCTGTCAACCACCTCCAGAGATGAGTTGTCCTGAGGGCCACCTGTCTTACTGGCAAAAACTGAGGCAAAGTAGGTATTAAGTACCTCAGCTTTCTCCTCATCTTTGTTAACTATATTTCCCTCAAAGTCCAACAGAGAATGGAGGTTTTCCTTGCCCCTCCTTTTGTTGTTAACATATTTGAAGAAGGACTTTTTATTATCCCTGACAGAATTGGCCAAATTAACTTCAAATTGCACTTTTGTTTCCCTGATCTTTTTTCTGCATGATCTAGCTGTTTCTATAAATTCTTCATAAGTAGCCAGCCCTTTTTTCCACAGTCGGTAAAGTCTCTTTTTATTTCTGATTTCATTCAGAATCTCCCTGTTTAACCAAGCCGGTTGTCTTCCCCGCCGGCTAGCCTTTCGGCACACTGGTATAGCCTGTTCCTGTGCCCTCAAAACCTCCTGCTTGAAGCATGTCCAACCCTCCTGGGCCCCCTTGTTTTTAAGCATTGTTTCCCAGGGTATGCTCTGAACTAGACTTCTGAATAGGCAAAAATCTGCCCTCCGGAAGTCCAGCGTAGAGGTTTTGTTAATGGTTTTCCTTGCATCTCTGAGTATTGAAAATTCTATTATTTCATGGTCACTATGCCCCAGGCGGCCTCCAACCACTACATCTCCCACCAGCCCTTCTCTGTTTGTAAACAGTAGGTCTAGTGGGGTCTTGCCTCTGGTAGGCTCATTTACCAGCTGATGAAGGAAATTGTCCTCTATACACTCTAGGAACTTCCTAGACTGCCTCTTCTGTGCAGTATTGAGCTCCCAGCAGATATCCGGCAGGTTAAAGTCACCCACAAGAACAAGGGCCGTCGATTTTGAGACATCTGCCAGCTGCTTGTAGAATAATTCATCTCCTTTATCATCCTGGCTGGGTGGTCTATAACAGACACCCACGAGGATGTCAGCCTTGTTGGACTTCCCTCTGATTCTGGTCCACAGGCACTCAACCTTGTCGCTGCTGACCTCAAGTTTAACATAGTCAAGTGATTCTCTAACATACAAAGCCACCCCTCCACCTCTCCTACCCTGCCTATCTTTTCTGAAGAGCTTGTAGCCACACATAGCAGCACTCCAGTCATGAGAGTCATCCCACCATGTTTCTGTGATGGCAATCATGTCATAACTTTCCTGCTGCACAATGGCTTCCAGCTCCTCTTGTTTGTTGCCCATACTGTGTGCATTAGTGTACATGCACTTCAAGTGGGCTGCTGGTTTCACTCTTAATTCGGGCTTTCCATCTTTCATCTGATCTTTGGAGACCCCAGTTTCAATCCCTTCCCCCTTCAAACCTAGTTTAAAGCCCTCCTGATCAGCCCTGTCAACTTATGGGCTATAATCCTCTTGCTCTCCCTAGAAGGATGAAGCCCATCTGATTTGAGGAGAGTAGGTACCATGGAGCTTGCCCCATGGTCAAAAAACCCAAAATTTTGACGGTGACACCAATCCTTAAGCCACCTGTTGATGAGATGAGCTTTTCTACTCCTCTCTTTGTTTAGCTCCTCATCCATCCCAGCTATCACAGGAACTGAGGCGAATATCACTTGTGCTCCCGTCCCATGAACTGATCGACCCAGTGCTTTAAAGTCTTTTTTAATTATCTTGGTACCTCTTCTGTTGATGTCTTCGCTGCCAACTTGGACTACTAACAGGGGATAGTAGTCTGAGGGCTGAATTAGCTCTGGAAGTCTTCTATTAACGTACCTCACCCTGGCCCCCGGAAGGCAGCAGACCTCCCTGTGGGATGGGTCTGGGCGACATATAGGGCCCTCTGTTCCCCTCAGAAGGGAGTCACCAACTACTACCACTCTTCTTTTTTTTTTTCTTCTTACAGCTGCAGTTGTGATCCTTTTTGTGGGTGAGGTCAATCCAGGGGGCTCTCCAGGTGGATCCTCTTGTCTATCCTCTGCCTGATTTTCAGGGTCCAGGGCCTCATATCTATTTGTTAAGGGCACCAAGGGAGGTGATGGGGTTCGAGAGAGGGTTCTTTTACCTCTCCAATCAGGGACCTGTTTCCATTCCCCCCCATCAGTTAGATCTGTTCTATCGGCCTTATGGCAGGAGGGACAAGGCTTTGCCATCTCCTGTTGCACACCCTTAGGATTCAAAAGAGTTTGACCCCACCAGTCAATTTCTTCCTCACTCTCCCTAATGCTCCTTAGTCTCTCCACCTCTTCCTTAAGCTCTGCCACTAGGCACAGTAAGTCATTGACCTGGTCACATCGTACACAGGTACCTCCCATACCATTCTCTGGTGCTAATGCCAGGCACAGACACTCTGCACAGCCAGAAGCCTGGGTGGCTGCATCCTTCTTGGCAGGTAGTGTCTGTGTAGACACACTCTTTGTATTAATGGCAGCAACAGCTTTCCTTTTTCTAGAAACCATTGCTACCCTTAGTTAGATTGGGGACAAGAAAAGAAAACAAAGCCCCAGACAAACTCACCTACAAGAGCTAGTTGTGTCCAGTCTACTTGCCCTGCCACACCCCAGTCTATGTCACCAGCAACAAGTGAGAGGTTTAACAGCAAGGAGTGACAGAACCTCTGAACCCTACTGCACGAGCAGCCCCAGTCGCTGCTGCAGCACAGTGTGGGTAGTGCTCACCTGCCTCACAGCATGTTCACCTCCCAGCGCCTGGTGCCCTCGGTGACGCGTCACTGCCCTCCCGGAGGCTTTTTCAAAGCAAGAGGGAGGGGGTGTGACCCGCGTCACCGTGGTAACGGCCGCGCCACGTCAGCCGGCTCCGCAAGGGCTGCCGGGTACTCCCGCGTAGCGGAATCGAAAACGCGACCAGAAACCCCTCTCTTTCCCTTCTCTTACCTCTGTAGCTTTGAGGTTTTTGCTCACGGCTCCGGCCGAGCTGGCTTCAGTCAGCTGATCCAAGGAACTTACTTATGTACTTACAATGGTGGAAGCAACCACCGGATGGTTGGAAACATATGCCGTACCTCATGCTACAGCCCGAAATACTATCTTGGGCCTTGAAAAGCAAGTCCTTTGGCGACATGGTAAGCCAGAAAGAATTGAATCAGACAACGGTACTCATTTCAAAAACAGTCTTATAGACAATTGGGCCAAAGAACATGGTATTGATTGGGTATATCATATTCCATATCATGCACCAGCCTCTGGGAAAATTGAAAGGTACAATGGTTTGCTAAAAACTACACTAAAGGCACTTGTTGGTGGAACCTTTAAAAACCGGGATTCACATTTAGCAAAAGCCACTTGGTTGGTCAAAACTAGGGGATCAACCAACCGAGCCGGGCCTGTCCAATTAGAAATTCTACGGACTGTAGAAGGAGATCAAGTCCCTGTAGTACACATGAAAAATATGTTAGGAAAGGCAGTCTGGGTTACTCCTGCCTCAGGCAAAGGCAAGCCCATTCGTGGGATTGTTTTTGCCCAGGGACCTGGCAGCACCTGGTGGGTGATGCTTAAGGATGGAGAAGTTCGGTGTGTACCTCAAGGGGATTTGAGTTTAGGTGAAAATATGCAATATTGAACTGCATAATGTGAATTGCCATACTAACAGTGTTTAATAAGTGTCTTTCAGATCAAGACAATGGTGATGAAACTAGAGCTAGCTTCTTCAAGGGGCGCCTGACAACTTCTTCGAAGTTGATGTCTTTAACACACAAACAGTGATCATGAGATGCACTTGTACCATTTTTCCTGCCCTGGGAGACTGTTGTGACAAAATGAACTTAACGAACTTTTCAAAGGATGTTCCACTGATTAATTACTCCTGTGTATATTTGTACATATGTATATATACATATATAGTAGTAGTGATTAATTAGATTGTATTGATAGATTGTATTGATAAGGTTTAAGTATTCAGTGAATGGCATATTATAAGGGGTGGAATGTCCTGGTTTTGTTAAAAACAAGTTTCTCTTTTAGTGAATTTGCCTGTCAGCTAAAGCCTTCATATTAGCTGCATTTTCCTGGAGAACCAGATACATGTTTTGGTAAACCTAGGAATGGAATGCAAACTTATTGATAAGCACGGATGGACATCTCGCGAGAGGGGCAACCAGAAACAGGTGACCAAGAAACTGACCAACTGTGTATAACATTCCATTCACGTGAATACTTCATATAAAAGTGGGAGATCACGAGGATCTCGTCCCTTTTCCCTTCTGCTTATGGCTGACATCCCTGCGAACTGAGGCCTAGTGAGAGACTGAATCCAGCTTCGGTTGTCTGCAGAGTCCAATCCAGGACTTTGGGTGCCAGCTCTGCAGTTGCTGAGACTTTCAAGATCAGTTTTGTATATTTTTGTATATTTTGTATATTTTCTCTATTCTTATTAGTAGCATTAGTAAAACATTTTTTATTTTTCTAACTCTCTTCTCTCTGTCCTTCTTTTCCTACCGATCGCCTGTCCTGAGTGGGAAGGGGGGAGAGGGACGGGCAAAAGGGGAAAAGGGAGGGGGCGAGGAGGTTAACAATACATCTGCCAGGGTTTTATTGTCACCCTGCAATCTAAACCCTCGACACAATCACGTCAACTGGTCAGATCTACTAGGCCTAAACTTCAAATTTACAATAAATGCTGTCACCAAACCTCCAGGGATGCTTGTTGCAATAGTCACCTATCACTACAAAGATAACGTTTTCACACTAAATGACAAAAATGAAGCTATACTCGCTTTTACGGTGGTCCAGGGTCACAACCTCTCCGTATGATATAGACTAATTACTGAGTCCCTCACTGAACCAGTGAACAGCTATGGAATTGGACTACATGGCCTTACTTTATCATGTGAAAAACAAAGCCAAAATTGTTGGCTAAACCTGACTGCAATACAATATACTCACAAGGTCATATGTGGCAAAAATAATACCAAACACTGGGGAGACTCAGGATAGAGTGATCAAAAATATAGGCCAACAACAAATGTTGTTCAACCCAGAATGGTCTCTTAAGTGTGTTGAGTTGTTAATGCAAAATAATGTTTCGAAGATTCAGCCAGCCTGCTCTCCTTTCCTGAGAACCTTCTTCGAGGGGTGGACAACCAGGCTGCGGAAATGAATACCTAATAGAAAACAAACACAGAGAGACCTAACTGGTGTGCTGGGGACAGGACTGGGAGTTTTAAATGGTATTGATTCAGAAATATTAATGAATAAATTGTCCACCACAACTAGTGATTTGGCAAAATTGCAACTGCCCTTGCGGTCTTCCCTACCGGCTTTGGGAACTAACAGTGGCTGTTATCAAAAGTGTTGCCAAAGTGGGAAAAGGTAAATTTAAATACCGCGAATTGATAATAGATGCACTTGGTGTGGTCCAAAATAACCTTTCTTTGGCTCTCAGTTGTATTCAGGAACAACTGTGGATGCAATCAGTGGCCGCCTTGATCATAAGAGAAGGTGAAGAAGGAACTTTCCCCACCGAAATTCGAAAAATTGTTTGGGACAGTGTGTACACATACGCAGGCACGTCGCAAGAAGAGCCAGAGGCCACAAATGCATTTGCAAAGAGCAAGTTTTATTTTAGTTACCTCTCTACTGGGGGATCTCCGAAGCCACACCTAAGCTCCCAGGCAGAGGTGACACCAGCGGGGACGCAGGCGCTGGTAAGTTCAGCCCTGCTGGAAGATCGCTGGGCCTGCTGAGCTCGCCCGTATTTCAAGGTTTCAGGCAGGTGCAGCCTCCCGCTCTTTCTCACAACAAAGCAGGAATCTCAGACATAGTGATAAGGTGCCTAGAGTTTCTCACAGGCCTATGTTATCTAACACAGAAGTTCTACTCATCAAGCACACAAGGTCAGTAAAACAATTAGTGTGATGTATGTGCTTTTTCTCCAGACAGGTGCAAGTCACTTGAGCGTATTTATATTTAACTAATCTCCTCGCCAAATCTTCTGCTATATCCCCATACAGACAGTGCCACTGAATTTGAGAGAGAACTCCAATTCTGGTGGACTTTGGTAAACTTTACTTATGACCCCACCACAAACACGTCCACGACCTTTGTGTTAACCATACACAATGCTTCAATATACATAATTTACCCCATCCTTGCATTAGGGTTGAATCACAACGTAGCTATACTCTATCCTTTCGAGCATAGAGTATGGGCCCGAAAAGTGGATGAAGAATTGCAAACTGTCAATTTAGAATCTTGTATTGTGTGAGAACAGCCTAATAACCTCTAAAGAGAAGGTGCCTTCGCTTAGTCAGGAAGAGCTCTTTGTATGGCAGCTGGCGTTGCTCGCACTGAGAGGGTTTACAGCTTTCTTTGGCTTGGCCTTGGGGTGGGGGGCCAGTGCAGCTGTGTTTTCTGTCCTTGAACACTTCCTGTCATAGGACAGATATCAAAGCAGAAAGTTTAAAGCAATAAATATCCCCCATCTGCCTCACTCCCTGTCTTTGGGCGTGTCTGTCAGTGCTGAAGTCAGGTAGCACTTGGCTGAGGAGAAATTGGGTTTTTCCAGTCGTGTTCAGGACCGCTTGGCCCAATCCGGGCTCTGCCATTTTCTTAACATCTTTTGGAGATCTTCCTCCCCCCCAAAATCTTTGGGGGTTTATTTTACCCCAACTGCCAAAGACCTTGTTCCCTTGCTTGTACTCCCTGTTACAATGCGCCCATTTCTGACTGGATTAAAGCAGGGCTAGTGCCACTATCCAGTCCTGTGACAGAGTTAGTGCACTTGGAAAAGGCTCTAGGAGGGAACGGATGGCATTTTTTTAAGCAGTAACACGGTTTAATAAGCCAAATTGTATTATTAAAGTCATGAAGGTTTCCTGGGCATGCAGAAGCCCGTTGACAGGTTTTCTTGTGTTTTGGTAGATTTAGTGCTCCTCCCTCACATACATTAGCTAAAACTTGAAGATTAAAGATCGCACACTGTTGGAACGATAAAGGACTCAGCATTCCAATCCAATCCAATGTGACAAGGCAAGGCTTTTTTTTTTTTTTTTTTTTTTTTAGTGTCTCATCTGGTGCGCTACAACTGTTATTCCAATACCAGGATTCTTTACATGGGGTGCATACGGAAAAGCCAAATCCAGCACACCGAGATGAGACACAGCCTGTCACAGAGTTGCGCAAGTCTGAATGCTGGAATAAAGGTAGCATGCTGGAAAGAAAAATAACAGCTACTACACGCAAAATTTTACTATCACATTCACGCAGTAAAGAACTAAATTACTCATGATCTTCTGAATTATCACAAAATGCACATTTTGAGTCAACGGATTCTCATGATTTAACAGACTGTGAACTTATCGTACCATATAGCAAAGGCCTACCAAAACTGCAACATGCTTAAACAGATACCCACAAAGAAAACAGGTTAATAAGGAAAGCATCTTGCAGACTTTAACAAGTTATCTGACCTGTGTGTTATCAGTTAATTCTCTCTCAGCTTGTTGAAGTTCAAAACGCCCTGCCTGTAAAACTGTCTGAAATGATTTAATGATTTCTTGTAGAGATTTATTTTGTCCTGCTCTTCTGGCCTTAAAACCAACATTAATCGCAACAAATTGTTATACTTCAAGATTGTATTCTCCGGACACTTTTCCCAGTCATTTAACTTATACAGCAGCCAACAATGATTTCAATATTTAACAAGATCTTCCTTCCTTATAATTCCGAGTGCTTTCCTAAGTTTTAAAACACCTCCCAATACTGACTTTTTAGGAACACAATTGAAAACAGTCATTCCTGACCCCATCTTGTAAGTAAAAACCTTGAGAAGCGGGAGGGAGGGGGGAAGGGGGAGGAGGGGAGGAAGGCACAGGGCTGCTTGCAGCATGAGTGGGAAAAGCGGGGAGAGAGTTTTACGGCGCACTTAAAAACAACTAGTAAAACAATTAACTCACATTCCTAACAAGCTGCTTGATTTTCAGAGAGGCAATAAACAGGAGCCCATAATATGTACTGTAAAACTCGCAAATAACATGTTGATAGCAAACATTAGCATTCTCTACTGCTAATTTCAATACTAGTGCTTCCTTAGCTTTTAAGTTTTCAGCCTGCTTGTTGATGGCCTCTTGAAGGTGGTCGATTGCATGTAATTCTCATTGGGACCCTGATTAATAGTTGCAAATGATTTGGCTGTTTTGTTTGTTTCAGGCACCTCTCTCATAGCTTGATATTCAAGATCTGTTGACTGCCTCAGGATTTCAGAAACTTATCGTGCCTGTAGCTGTGGTGTATCAATTAGTGTCTCTTCCAGGAGTTGTGGGACACCTGCCCCTTTCAAGAAATCCCCATCGTTCTGTCCTAAGTGATCTATAGCTGTTACATTGCATAGGTCTAATTTTGCTTGAGTCTTTCATGGTTCTTATCTGATCTCGGGGCAACTCGTACACATACTTTTCAAGAAAATTGCTTCAAACTCTCATCCTCTTCCGAGTCATCAGATAACACGGACTTGACTGGTGCTGGAGAATCATTAGTAATAGGGGGTTTCGGAACAGTGCACATTCTCGGCAATACTTTCTAGCTTCATAATTATTTGTATAACCTGAGTCCCCAAGCGCATCCCCTTTCCCGTCACGATCAGCATGACCACATTGCTGACTGTTGGATTCACTCGCTAATAGCTGATCTGATCTTTCACACAGTTCTTTTGCCCAGTTCTTATCCGGCGACTCCTTCTGCTCTTTTGTAGGAGTTAGAGGGGTAGAAGGTGGTAAAGGCGGACACGAATCAGTAAAAGGACTGATATTACACTTATTTACGATTTTAGCATTCTCAGCTTTCACCAGTTCTTTTGACAAATTTTCTGATTCCAGTCCTTTGGACTTCTTGATCTCTCTAGAGTCGGGTAATGGTATAGGAGTCCATCCACTCGGTAATTTTCCTCCCTCCACCACAGACTGCTGTATCATCGGGGGTGCCGATGGCACAACAGGGGATGGGGTGGGGAGGGGTTCAAAGACATGATCCGGGTAAATTTCACAGTCATTTTTAGGATTGTTATCAGGCTGCAACGCTGAAAAAATTCCGGCAACGGCAGCCCGCTTAGCCTTAAAGTCTTTTAAGGTGGAAATTATAAGCTTCCATGTAGTCGCTAATGATTTAGTTTCTTTATCATCTCCACTGCTGAACTTATTCCATAATTTCTGCCCTATATCGTCCCAAAGTTCAATTTTAAAAACCTTCTCAATTTCTGCCGGGTAGCCGTTAGTTCTACACCAAACCAACAGTCTACGTATGTTACTTTCTTCCTATTTAAGTCCTCTCACAGAGAGAATATGCAGAAGGAACTTAACTATAACATGTTCTTCAGAGGATACATTTTGCCCCATAACTTTACTCTTCCCTCCTCCTGCTCCCAGACACTCACCTTTTTCCTTTGCTGTGTCGATGACTTTATTCCCGGGGCGTCCTTACACCTCCGTCCGGTCTTCAGTCCAGCTGAAGCCGCTCCCAGCTGGGCCGCTCCAGGCTTTTCCCCGATCATAGTGGTACGCCGTTCAGAGTATCACGCCGGGGTCACCATTTTTTGGAACGATAAAGGACTCAGCATTCCGATTCAATGTGAATCATGCAGAGCCATTTATTACAGAAACAAGCCTCCTTATATACGCAACTATATTCTAATCACGCATCCACGCTCCAAGCATGGATTCACTAAATGAGTATCATGGGCTGTCCATGCGCTGGAGTCTCACTGATGATACGTCCGATGATTCACGCCATGTTGGGACCCCGCTGATTGAGGAACACCCCTCTTTCTCACAGCAGTTTCTGTTCTCAGCTGCTCGAAGCGGCCTTGAGATTCCTTTGAGCCAGACTAATTCAGCAACAAATCTTTATCTATCAAAACCCCTTCACAGCACACCTCTAGATGAGTCAAAGCCTACACCCCGGAGCAGCTAATACATTTCATGATTTATTTCCCCACTGTGTTGTTTCCAGTTTCAGCCTTGTGCAAAACTCCTTTCCCCTCTCAGCACACTGCATGGGTTCAGCCCTGGTGTCCTCGCTGCATCCGGCAAGGCAGCGAGGGGAAATCTGAAATTCTTGGAGCCCAAATGCAGACTCTTCTTGCAAAGCATCTTTCTGGCCCAAAGCACCTCAGGAAATATTTTAAACTGGAGGTGACTGAAGGAAACTTTCTACATGCCTGAGTGGTGAAGCTATGCTGAGCCACCACTATGTAGTAGGAAAAAAATAGCCCTTCTGAAGAATCATAGTCTCTCTGTGCATGGGTACCTCACTGACTCCCACCATCAGGTCCCAGGGTCTGAGTGCTGGGACAATGCCCGCAACGGGTCCCAGCAGGGTGGTATGGGGAGCCCTGTGCTGCCCTGTTCAGAGTTAGGACTGCTACTGCTCCAGCCCTCATTGGCAAGGGTGTCTCACTCAGCCCCTAATGCTGCCTCCCTTCTGAAACCAGTGCTGCTACTTTATTCATTTCTCAAACCTGTGTTTTGGTTTGGTGTCGGGGGTCGAGACCCCGGCATGGGTTCTGGCCTGCGGCGACGGAGGAAGAAATGCAGCCATCCGGTACGAATGATAAACATACTTCTTCCATTTATTGATACAGAGCACAGACTTTTATAGTGGTTCTATTAGTTATGCCTACTCGTCAAACACCGATTTGATAGCATACGTAACGAGCCCATCCCAACATACATAATGAGTCCATCCCCTTCTGTGGCCCCCCTGGTATGTGAATTCCCTCGTTATCTCGGAGCTGCCTCCTGAGACTTGTTTATCCAGGCCTTTCTCAGGCAATACCTTCTCACTTACCCTTGCTCAGCTCATGCTAACTGAGGCCTACTCATGCTAACTAGAAGAGATCCTCTTCGTAGAGAGTGTCTCATGCCCTTTCTCTCTTGGCCATTCTCCAACAATTCCCCCTTTTTCCTTTAGTACGAGCAGAGTTTGTCTCAACGTGTGCTCAAAAATTCTCTTAATACAAGATAAAGCACAGCTTAAACACAAAAGACTAATAACTGCAATAATCACAATAGCTAACAGACTTTGCAAAAGGTCTTTAACCCATCCTCCCAGTCCCAGCCAGTTCGTCACACTTTCTAGGCTGAAAAACCCCATATCCTTTAGAATCTTTTGGGAGTGGTCCATAAGTCGTTGAATTTCCTTATGGATTGAAATCTATTTATCTTTTAGATCCATACAGCAGAGACCATCACATCCTTCACACCCCTGTCCTTGAGCTAATAACAAAAGTCTGTCGCAGCTCTACTCTACCGTGTGGCATGTCTTACAGAATCTACATCTAACAAAAGTCCACTTAAAGCCCTTGAAGTTCTGTTAGTTTGCTTAACTAGCCAGCATCCTAATTTTCTAAAATATTCAAAGCTTTAGCTGTGCCAACACCAGATACAAGAGATCCTAAACCCCTTAACCCTGATCCTCAAAAATCTACATTATCATCACACTTTGACTCATATACACGCAAAAAATGTTTTTCTCATCTTGCTCTTCTGTGATCTATTATCATAGATACATTGGGTGTTAAGAGAGTTAATAGTCCCAAAATACACAGTCCTCCAACAGCATTAGAAGGAATTCCTGGTTAGGCTCTATCTTCACAGGTCAAGGATACACCATACTTTGCAGTCTTGTCCATTCATGCTTTAGCGTATTGTCCTGGCACCTTTCACAAACCAGCTGGATACAAGCATCCATGGGCACAGATCCCAGCAATTCCAGTTCCTGTGGTTCAATATCTTCTTGCGGGAGACAGTTAATCCAAACTGCCATGTTGGTGTTATTACAGTTTGTTGCAATGCCTCTGCACCGACCACTCTTTCGAAACAGCCATGTGCTGCTGCTGTAATCATCAAGGGGGATGCCAACCAAGCATATGCGGAACGGGTCCTCCAGAGATGTCGTAGTTAGGCACATAGAGTCCTGGTCAGTCACGCCGGCCAAAGCAATCCATATGCTAGTCTTTGTGCAGGCATCCAAAACACAGCAGCTGGAACACAGGTTTCACGTTTTGTGCCAGCAACCATTGAGGCCCTTGATCTGTAAAGACACAAGCACAACCTCTCCCCCAGGTTATCAATAGATGTGGCCTTCTCCATTGACTAGTGATTTGACCATAACTAATGTAGGTTCTTTCTGATTTAGCATGGTTTTGGGTCACACTTGCAAAGTATTTCATCACATACAATGCTTTTGACAATTGGTTTTGTGATGTTTTCCCTACTTCTCCCCCCTTTTTCTTTTAAAAAGGAACAAAACTAAAACAAAAGCACAGTGCAGAATCAGATACGTGCGTTGGACCTTGACTACGTACTCAGAATCATAAATCAAATTTAGAGGTTCCTCCTTAAAAAGCTCTAAATAATTTAAAGCTGTGCCAAGTTCTGCTCATTGGGTTGAGCCTTCAATAATTTTTACAGAATGATGCCAATTGTTATCTTCACACCTCCCAGAATCATCAACAAAGACTTTGCAAGTATGTAAGATTAGACCAAATACAAGTATGGCCTATGACCTGATGTTAAAGACTTGCAGGTTCTGCAGCAATTTACATTTTACATTTATGCATGCCAAAAAGCTGTGCTGTTAAGAAAACCAGCTAGTGCAATTTATAAAGACATAGATTACAAACTAAAAAAAATCAGAATTACATTTCACAAATGGTACATATATGACAAAAGGATCATGGCCTATTAAGACTTAAATTCATTCCCTGCATTTTCTTGATCAGAGTGACAATTGGCATATAACAGTGAGTATATCAGTGTGCTAGCAATCTCATCATACTGTCCCACAATAGCCACAGGTTGTTTCTAGGTGGTAGCTAGAAATAGACAAATCTGCAAGTCCAATCAAATGCAGCCAGCCTGTAAAGTTGTCATAAATTCATTCCTCAAAGTTCCTAACTCCATTTTGGCTGTCATAGTTATTGGATATTGTTTTCCCTTACCGGATCAAAGTCCTGTTTCAGATCTATCAGTGTAGAATTTGCTCTATCGCAACATTGGCTGTTAATAGCATTTGAAATTTCCTTGGAGATTTCTCACTTGCAGCAAGCAGATCTGCACCATCCCAGCAGCTTCTTGTAGGCCATGCAACTAAACAGAATTCTCAGAAAACGTTATTTGAGCTTACAATTTACTTAACAAATCTTAATCTAAGAGGGGTATAGGATTTTCTGACAACTATAAGAATACATGTATTAAAACTTTGTTCCAAATTTGGCATTCCATTTGTCTCAAAAAACGGCCTTTCTTTCGTTTTCTCCCATGACCTCAGACTGCACCCTCGGACTGCTCCATTCAGTATTACATCGCCACAGTGGGGGGGGGGACCCCCCCTTTTCACTGCTTCAAAAGCAGGCAGCCAGGTTTTTCCATTTTTGTTTTTCTTTCTCTTCGTGCTGCAGTTTAGAGATAACCAAGGTCACGCAGCTGGCATAATGGCTGGTACGAAGTGGGAGGCTCTGGGAAACTTCTCAGTTACACATTCCTTAGCTCCAGTTACCTTTTACAATTTAGAGATGTCAAAAAACAGTATAAACCAGTATAAGAAACATCAATCCATTATTCTTTTGTCCTAGATCCAAATCAGTTAATATTCCAGCAACCTTTAAATACAACTTCATAAATTCATACAATACCAAGTTCACATCCATTATAGCATTTAAAGTATCATGTCAAGTTCATCCTTTTTTTTTTTTTTTTAAATATTTCCCCTCAAAGTTACTCTAACGCGTAAGGATGCATCCTAAAGTGAAGCAAGGCAGAATTTTAGCAATGGAACCGCTTCCCATTATAAATATGCAAATTAAAATACTGAGCTCAGATGTAAAAACCAAATACCAAGGTCAGATATGCAGATAGATCACAGTCACACTAATGTAAGACAATATCTCAATTTTTGCATTGCACCTTTGAACCGCTCACTGCTCAGCCAGGTGGAGGTACCTCTGGGTCTCCCTGACAAAACAGGTCAGTGGCGCCGGAGCCCATTAGCACTCACCCCCTCGCCATCGCAATGAGCTGAACCGGGCAAGGCCTTCCTTTTTGCTTTGTTTGTTTTCAGTGTCTCATCTGGTGCGCTATAACTGTTATTCCAAAACCTGGATTCTTTACTTGATGTGCACAAAAAGCCAAATTTAGTGTACCGAGATGAGAGACAGCCTGTCACAGAGTTGCGCAAGTCTGGGTATTGGAATAAAGCTAGTACGCTAGAGAGAAAAATAACAGCTACTACATGCAAAATTTTTACGATCACATTCACACAGTAAAGAACTAAATTACTCATGATCTTCTGAATTATCACAAAATGCACATTTTGAGTCAAGGGATTCTCATGATTTAACAGACTACGAACTTATCTTACCATATAGCACAGACCTACTAAAATCGTCCTTTAGCTGGACGTTGCTCATTATATGCTAAAAGGATTATGTAATGCAATATGCAAATGTGTAACCAATTGGGTCTTTAGGACTGCCTTGAGCAGTGATAATATTTTGTATATAATGGCTGCTACTTTTCTTTCTGGTATGCTGGCTTTATTCCAGCATTCAGGCTTGCACAATTCTGTAATAAACAATATCTCATCTCTGTGTGCTGCAATTTGGCTTTTTCTGCACACTGGGTGTGCATGAGCTGAGCTGAGCAAGGGTAAGTGAGAAGGTATTGCCTGAGAAAGGCCTGGACAAACAAGTCTCAGGAGGCAGCTCCGAGATAACGAGGGAATTCACATACCAGGGGGGCCACAGAAGGGGATGGACTCAAGGGGATGGATTCATTATGTATGTTGGGATGGGCTTATTACGTATGCTATCAAATCGGTGCTTGACGAGTAGGCATAATTAATAGAACTGCTATAAAGGCCTGTGCTCTGTATCAATAAATCGAAGCATGTTTATCATCCGCATCGGATGGCCGCATTTCTTCCTCCATCGCCATAGGCCCGAACCCATGCCAGGGTCTTGACCCCTGACATAGCACAGT
Organism: Streptopelia turtur; assembly: GCA_901699155.2. Classification (NCBI taxonomy): domain Eukaryota; kingdom Metazoa; phylum Chordata; class Aves; order Columbiformes; family Columbidae; genus Streptopelia; species Streptopelia turtur. The sequence goes on from OU015480.1 coordinate 7,398,473, forward strand.
CATTATTTGGATTTAGTTTGAGAACAAGAAGATAACACTCCAGGACAGAGTTAATGTTTTTAATTGCTCTGGTCTAAGAGTCAAGGATGGTTCTGAGCACTCTGCTCACAGGTGTGAGGAAGCTAGGAAGGGGGGCATAGATGGGGCAGACCTTGACTGACATCCAGACTGATCAATAAGAATATTCCATGACGTTAGCATCATGCTTCATATTTAAGGAGAGTCAGGATCTTCTGGCTAGTTCTTTGCTGTTTTTTAGAGCCAGGATGGACACCTGTTCAGGGGGAGTTTTGTTTGAGAATTTTCTTAGTTTGACCTTTTGCCATCCTGCCATTTTGCAGAGGCCTCTGGACCCTCCTGCCTTTTACTCTCTCCTCTCTCTGGGATTAGCTGTTCGGGACCAAGGTGCTGCTTCCTGGAACCAGTTGCTTAGTGTGGATGGAGTTCATGACGAATTGCACTGAGTATCCCTTATTTTATATTCTATTTCTGCTTTGTATTATTATTACTAGTAGTATATTAGTATTTTGTTATTTTATTAAACTGTGTTTACCTCAATCCATGTTTCTCCCTTCCTTTTCAATTCTCTCCCCTATTCAGGGGGTGGGGTGTGGTGGTAGTGTGGAGTGAGGGAGCAGCTATTGTGGTTAAACCACGACAATGGCCCTTTCCACTTCTCTTTCAAAGGTTCGTCCTTTCAGGTCCCAGGATAGACTGGATCTCCAGGTCAGAAGGAAGGTACAGGCACATCCAATGCCACAGGTGCTTTCTCCTGGATATACATATGTAATGATGAGAAAGCTTTTTCCAAAGACACCATATATTCAGTGAGCATTTGGTTCCTCAAAATATGCATTTGATCAGTTTTTCCTGTCAAGTTTACTGAATAGGGTCTCCCATAAAATTTTTCAAAAGGGTTTACTTTTTCTCTTACTCTTGGGGTAATGTGAATTCTCAGTAAAGCAACTGGCAATACACCTACCAATTTTACATTAATTTCCTGACACAATTTAGCTAACTGCTTTTTTATGGATTGGTTCATTCTTTCTACCTTTCCACTAAACTGAGGACTCCAAGGGGTATGAAAATCCCATCTTACCCTAAGGAGAGTAGGAATGATCTGTATTACTTCTGCTATAAAATGTGGGCCTCGATCTGATGAGATCCTGCCTGGAATCCCAAACCTTGGGATGATTTCATTCAATAATTTATTTGCTACTTCCCTAGTTTTGTTGGTCCAACATGGGAAAGCTTCAGGCCATCCAGAAAAGGTATCTACTAACATCAAAAGATATTTGTAATTATTACACTTTGGTACTTCAGAAAAAATCAATTTGCCAAGATTCTCCTGGAAAATTCCTTCTTACCTCTTCAGGTGGAGGCGTTAACCCTATTTTAGGATTAATTTTACAACACACATTGTTTCACTATTTGATTAACATAATTTTGAATTTTAGGTCCAATTGCATATCTTTTCACATTTCCTATCATAACACTTGTTCTCATATGGGTTTTGTGGAATCAGGGCACACATCATCGCTCTACTGGCCACTTTCTTTGCAGTTTCATCAGCTTTACAATTGCCTTGTATAAATTCAGAATGTCCAAATTAGTGAGTTTTAGAGTGCATTACTGACACCTCTTTAGGTTTTAGAACAGCTTTTAATAGCTTCAATATTTCTTGCCCATGTTTGGTAGGTGACCCTCGTGAAGTCAGAAGTCCTCTTTCTTTCTATATTGCCCCATGTGCATGTACAATTCCAAAAGCATATTTTAAGTCTGTATATATATTAGGTCACTTATCCTGTGGCAATTCTTAGGCTCTGGTCAAAGCAATCAGCTCAGCTTTCTGTGCTGAGATATTTGATGGCAATGGCTGTGATTCATTTATGTTCTCTAAAGTTACCACAGCGTATCCAGATCGTCGTTCTCCACTCAGAGCAAAACTGGTCCCACCTGCATAGAGAGTCCACTCTGAATCTTCTAATGGAGTATTCTTTATATCTGGACTGCTAGAAAAAGACTTGTTCAATAGTTAGTATATGATCATGCTCCAAATTTTCATCATTAGATAGAGGCAATAAAGTAGCAGGATTAAAAGATGATGTTGTTTTCAAACTCACAGCATCCTGTTCCAGTAATGCTGCTTGGTACTGTACCATTCTGCTAGGTGACAGCCAATGGTGTCCTCGCTGTTCCAGCACTGAGGCCACAGCATGTGATGTAAATACAGTAATTCACCGTCCCAAAGTTAGTTTCCTTCCCTCTTAAATCAACAAGACAGTCACAGATACCTGCCAAACTTCTAATTCTTTTGCCAGTATATTACCAAAGTAGGACTGTTCTTAAATCCTTGTGGCAAAAAAGTCCAGCAAAACTGCATCTTTCGTCTAGTGGAAGGGTTTTCCCATTCAAAGGTGAAAAGCTTCTGGCTCTCTGAATCCAATGGTATACAGAAAAAAGCATCTTTCAAGTCTAAAACAATAAAATAAGCATTATTTCCTGCTATATTAGTCAAAAGAGTGTATAGGTTGGGCAGTGCCAGGTGCACATCCATAGAATCATAGAATCAGAATATCCTGAGTTGGAAGGGACCCACAAGGATCATCGAGTCCAACTCCTGTCCCTGCATATGACAACTCCACAGTTCACACCATGCATCTGAGGGCATTTTCCAGTCTGTTCTTGAATACTGTTAGGCTTGGAGCTGTGACTACCTCCCTGGGGAGCCTGTTTCGGTGCTCCACCTTTTCCTAATGTCTAGCCTAAACCTCCCCTGGCACATAATCTTTCTATTCCCTTGGGTTCTGTCATTGGTCACTGAAGAGAAGAGTTTGGCACCTACCCTTCTTCCTCCCCTTGTGAGGAAGCTGTAGACTGTGATGAGATCTCCTCTTAGTCTCCTCTTCTCCAAGCTGAACAAACCAAGTGACTTTAGCTGCTCCACAAGGCCGACATTAGGAGAGGACCTTGCAAGTCGTCCCTGCGAGTCGTCCCTGCGAACTGAGGCCTAGTGACAGACTGAATCCAGTTCCGGCTGCAGAGTCCAGTCCAGGACTTCTAGGTGCAGGCTCTGCTGCTGCTGGAGCAGTGCTGATCTTTGCCAGGACTATCAGGATTGGTTTTGTATATTTTGTATTATTTTCTCTATTTTATTAGTAGCATTACTAAAACATTTTTAACTTTTTCAGCCTGTACTTAGTGGGGGAAGGGGGGGGGGGGGCAGAGGGGGGCAGGGGGGGAATTCTGTGATTCTGTGTGAACCTCGTTGTAGAATAAAATTAAGTTTGTTAAGCAAGACTTTCCCCTCATGAACCTGGGCTGTCTGGGACCAATGACTGCGTTGTCATTCAGATGTTTTTCAATAAGTCCCAGAAAAATCTTCTCCATGATTTTGCCAGGCACAGAAGTGAGGCTGACAGACATGTAGTTGCCAGGGTCATCCATGCTGCCCTTCTTGTAGACTAGGACAACATGTGACAGCTTCCAGTCTTCTGGGACATCTCCAGATTCCCAAGAGCATTGGAAAATCATGGAGAGAGGTCTCTCTGATGCCAGCCAGCTCTTTAAGCACCTTTGGATTAATTCCATCAGGCCCCATCGACTTGTAGGGATCTACCTGGAGTAACAGATCCCGTACAAGTTCCAGATTGATTTGGAATTTATCTTTCTCGTAGCCACAGTTTTCCAGCCCAGCGTTATTGGGGCCCCCAAGTCCCATCATCGGTGTTGAAGACTGAGGCAAAGAAAGCATTAAACATCTGTGGTAGAATGCAAACCCCCCTCTCTCCCCCTCCCTCCTTCATCATGGAAGGAGTAGACTCATCTCCCTCTCTCTCTGCTGCTTGAGGCTAACAGCTTCTTTTGTTTGACCCCAGAGGCCCCCTGGCCAGGGTCATTAAGAGAGAGGAGAAGGGAGCGCTGAGGTGCCAAGGAGCCACTGGGCACACACGGCCAGTGTGGGGGATGTTTGGAAGCTTCAGGGGCATCCCACAGCCAGTGTGGGGGTGCACAGAAGCTTCTGAAATGCCTAAAGTCAGTTCTGATCAGCCTATAAAAAACGGGATTCTTGTCAAGGCTCCGCCCCTTGCACGCGACCTCTTGGAGTTACAAGCTGAGCCACTGCCGCCAGGAGCCACCGCCCCCCCCCCCCCCCCCCTTCTCCAGGATGGAGACTCCGCTTGCCTTGCTGCCAGGTGTGTGAGTAAAAAAATTAACCCTCGCAGGATCACGAGTGTATCTACTTTCCGTGCACATTTGCACGTGTACTTTATGTACTCAATACAAGCACGTGTAAAATTAACCCTCCCAGGATTGCGAGTGTATCTACTTTCCATGCACATTTGCACGTGTATTTATACTTTCCGTGCACATTTGTACACGTACTTTCCGTGCTCAATACGAGCACGTGTATAAATTAATCCTCACAGAATCGCGAGTGTATTTTCCTCCTGTGCTTCCACATAAGCACGTGTAATATTCCGTGCACATTTGCACGTGTATTTCTCCTCACAGAATTGCGAGTGTATTATAAATTATTTCCTCGCGGAATCACAAGTGTACACTTTCTGTACTAAATACGAGTACGTTTATCCCTTTAAAATAACCCCACTCCGTGTTCAGGCAATATGTATTCTTCCTGGACTCAAGGATGGCTCCGGTATTGTTTTGGGTGAAGCCACCTGCATGCACAATGTGGACCTCCTGTTGTATTAGTTGCTGCCCCTTAATAAATTTCCTCAACTGATATCCGAACCTGTATTCAAGTCACTTTTGGAGCGCTAAAACCCTATTTCACACCGGTTTAATAAAAGTTGTTTTGGACCCTTGTGGAGGGGTTTTGATAGATGGAGATTTGTTGTTGAATTAGTCAGGCTCAAAGGAATCTCAAGGCTGCTTCCAGAAGCTGAGAACAGAATCTGCTGTGAGAAAGAGGAGCGATGTGGGTTGTCTGAATTTAGAGTTGATAAGCTAGTTCTCTGTATTTGGAGTTAATGGGTTAGTTTGCTGTATGTTTGCTGTGTGAATAAGGTTAAGTGTTGCAGTGGTTGCGAGGCACAGCGTCCTCGGGGGGGGCTTAGAGGCGAGGAACTTGTGGTCAGTGGCAATGCCCACTCCCTGAAGCAGGGAGCGGCTTGTGGCTACGAGATAACCGTCTTATCATCGCGCGAACACCGCCTGACCAACGATCCCGCCCTAGCTAGCATAGTGTCTGTTAAAGTGATTAGCCAATCAGCATAAGCCACGTGTGCCTTCTGATATATAAATGTATACGTGCCAAACAAAAAAGCGGACATTTTGTTTGTATCAAACGGCGTCCCTGTCTCTCAATCGCGGCAAATTGGTGACCCCGACGTGATTGTCAGCGACGAAACCGCCGGAGATTGAAAAACCACCTATCTGGTGGCATGTCGCGAGTCCCGCAGAACGTGGAATGAGCTGCTGAAAGGAAGCAGGATAAGCCGGCCGGCAAATCAATCCCTCCGTCTGGAACGAGAGGTGAGCTGCGGGAAACGACCAAATGGGGAATCAGGAGTCTTCCCCAGAGAGAGACGTTTATGAACTAATGAAAGCGGAGTCTTCCCCTGAGAGAGACATTTACGAACTAATGAAGGCTCTCCTTAAAAAACACGGGAGAAAGACGCTTTCAGGACAAGATCTTAAGTTAATCCTTAAATGGGTGCAGGTTAAGATCCCCACAGTGACTGCCTCTTCTATTTTTACGCGTGAACTTTGGGACGAGGTGGGGGTAAAGCTATGGGACGCAGCCACCTCAGGAGATGAGGAAGCACAGCGTATGCTCCCTAGGTGGAGAAAAATTTTTGAAACCATAAAAGCACAAGAGCAAAGTCAGCAAGGCTCTGAGGAGGGAGCTCAGTCGCCCCCCCCCTCCCTCCTCACACCGCGGCCAAAATGGCGGCGTGGGAAAACCCTCCGCGCTGCCCTCCTAATATCATTGGTGGAGCGGGACCCCCGCCGCCGCCATTTTCTCTCTCGCACGCACCCTCTGCGCCGCCATTAGCTTATGCCGCTGGATATCCCCCGGAGGATGATCCCTTTGACCCGGGTCCGATTGACCCTGAAAAGAAACCTGATCTTTTTCCCCCTGATCCTCATGAGGTTTGGGGAAAGATTAAGCGCCAAGCGATAAACGAGGGGGAGTTGGAAATAGCCAGAACTATAGTAGCCCCCGTTATATACCAAGGACGGGGGGGGGGCTCAGGCTCAGTGGGAAGCTCTTTCTTTTTCGGTTATTAAGGAGTTGCGCCGTACAGTTACCGAACATGGGTTGTCTTCCCCTTATTTTGCAAGCCTTTTATCTTCTGTATTTGATACGTATGTTATGACCCCACATGATTTAAAATCCCTTGCGCGGTTGTTATTAACCCCAACACAATATACAATGTGGGAGTCTCAATGGAGAACGGGATTGCAGAAAATTTTGCTGGGTTACACAGGACATGCCAATGCTGCCTTAGCTGCATTGACTATAGAGCACCTCACAGGAACAGGGCAGTTTTCGGATCCGGTGGCCCAAGCTAGGGACATTCCTCGGGAAGCTCTAGAAGCAGGCCGAGAAGAAGCAAAAAAGGCCCTGTTGAGAGTTCCTGACTCTGGTAAACCCCAAAAAGCATTTACTAGTATCACTCAGGAACCCCGTGAGCCGTATATGCAGTTTATAGACAGACTAAAACAAGCCTTAGAGCGGCAAGTTGATAACGTACAAGCTCGGGAGATTTTACTCCTTAAACTGGCTGTGGAAAATGCTAATGCCGATTGTAAAAAACTCTTGAAGTCTCTCCCTAATCAAAACCTCACCTTAATTGAAATGGTGGAAGCATGTAATAGAATTGGAACTATGGATCATAAATATGAGGCCATGGCTGCTGCTTTTGCGGCCATGCGCGGCCCGATGGGCGCCAACCCACAGCGAGACTGCTATGGGTGTGGAAAGCCGGGACACCTTAAAAAAGACTGCTTTAGTGCCAATGCTGGGAAACAACCCCAAACACCTGGGGTTTGTCCCAAGTGCCAAAAAGGGCGCCACTATGCCAACCAATGTCGATCTAGATATGACTCCCAAGGACGCCCCATACAGGGAAACCGATCGCAGAGCGCGGGACCGCGGCGCGCACAGACACAAGTTCCGCGGCCAGCCTCTGTCCAGCAACAGCAGGGAGCGCAGGAAACAGGAGTGTTTCCAGCCTCCGTCCAGCAACAGCAGGGAGCGCAGGCCTGGACCTGGCAACCGCCCACACAGTAACGCTACTTGATTCCTCTATTCACTTACTGCCTACCAAAGTTGCAGGTCCTTTGCCCCCTCGAACGCAGGCATTATTATTAGGAAGGTCATCCACCACTCTGTCTGGACTTTTTGTATTGCCTGGAGTAATCGATCCTGACAGTAATTCAGAAATCAAAATTATGGCCTGGACCCCGTTTCCTCCTTGTACAGTGCCAGAGGGAAGTCGTATCGCACAATTAATACTGATCCCTAAGGAGGACTATGTCCCAATTCCTGACCAATCGCTCCCGCAGAGACAGGGAAGTTTTGGATCTACGGGGGAACCACTAATTTTATGGGTTCAAGCCATTTCACAAAAACGTCCTATATGCCAATGCACCCTCATTCGCGGAGGTCAGCAAGTCGTGTTAAGTGGAATTATTGATACAGGTGCAGATGTTACAGTTATTTCTCAAGCAAAGTGGCCTTCTAGGTGGCCTTTAGCTGATGTCTCTCAGACATTAGCAGGAATCGGGGGGTGTGGAGCTAGCCGCCAAAGTGCAGAAGTAATACAAGTTCAAAATTCAGAAGGACAAGTTGCCTCAGTCAAACCGTTTATCTTACCAGTACCTATGGTCTTATGGGGGCGTGACGTGTTGTCCCAGTGGGGGATGTCTATCCAGACACTTTTTAGGTGGGGCCATTGAGGGGCGTGAAACCCTAAAGTTAACTTGGAAAACAGAAGCTCCTATTTGGGTTGATCAATGGCCCCTGCCACTAGAAAAACTTCACGCCCTCCAAGAAATAGTTAATGAACAACTATCTATGGGAAATATTGTACCCTCTACGAGCCCCTGGAACTCGCCTGTTTTTGTTATTAAAAAACCGACTGGCAAGTGGCGTTTGCTCCATGACCTCCGAAAAATTAATGACGCTATGGAAGACATGGGTGCCCTGCAACCCGGGCTCCCGTCACCTACCATGATCCCTCGAGATTGGCATTTAACCATCATAGACCTCAAAGATTGTTTTTTCAACATTCCATTGCATCCAGATGATGCTCCTAAATTTGCCTTTTCGGTCCCTAGCGTCAACATGCAGGCCCCTTTGCAAAGATACCAGTGGGTTGTGCTACCGCAGGGAATGAAAAATAGCCCTACAATATGCCAATGGTATGTAGCAAAAATACTTAGTCCTGTCAGAACTGTGGTACCTGCTGCATTGTTATATCATTACATGGATGACATTCTAGTGGCGGCACAACACCATGAGGTCATGGAGGAAGCTGTAGCCCTTGTCGTGGCTGCTGTAAAATCAGCAGACCTCTGTATTGCACCAGAAAAAATTCAAAAAATACCACCTTGGAAATACTTAGGATGGCGTATAAGAGCTCAGACTATTGCTCCGCAACCTTTACAAATACAGGCGAATGTAAAAAATTTACATGATGTGCAGAAACTGCTAGGAACAATCAATTGGGTCAGACTATTGTTAGGAATCACTAATGCAGATCTCAGTCCCTTATTCGAAATGCTTAAAGGAAGCTCGGACTTAACCGCTCCGCGAAGTCTCAGTCCTGAAGCCGTAGCTTCCTTGCATAAAGCTGCGACAGCAATTACCTCCAGACAAGCGCATCGATGGGAACCAGAATTGCCTTTTCAATTAATCATTCTTAACCCTGCTCGACAGCCTCATGCACTTATTTTCCAATGGGACTGCCAGAAAACGGACCCTTTACTGATTATTGAATGGATTTTTTTGCCTAACCAAGCCACAAAGACGATTTCTACCCAACATGAGATGTTTGCATCTTTAATTATCAGGGCTCGACAGCGATTACTTACCCTGGCAGGCACGGACTTTATCCTTATATGTATGCCAGTAACAAGTGTTTACCTGCAGTGGTTACAACAACAATCAGATGCACTAGGCATAGCTCTAACTGGCTATGCAGGCCAACTCACTTCTCATCCGCCTTCTCACAAACTGTTAAGCGTTGATTTTCACCTTTTACCTATTCCAAAGCGGAGTGACCAGCCTTTACAAGCCTTCACTGTATTCACAGATGGGTCTGGTAAATCTCACAAGTCTGTCATCCTTTGGTGGGATGACCATCGGGAACAGCGGAATTCAGATGTAGAGACTGTACAGGGTTCTTCTCAAATAGTAGAATTGTCTGCAGTTGTTCGAGTGTTTCGAAAATGGTCTGTCCCTCTCAATATAATCACTGATTCTGCTTATGTTGCAGGAATTGTTAGCCGAGCCGAGGCTTCTGTGCTACGAGATGTCTCTCATACAGCACTGTTTAATCTGTTACAAGAACTCATTTTCCTGTTAAATTCCCGTCTTCACCCTTATTTTATTATGCACGTTCGATCTCATACTTCTCTACCTGGTTTTATTGCAGAAGGGAACCGACAAGCTGATTTGCTTACGCTACCGGTGCAGGTGTTACCAGATCGACTAGCGCAAGCTAGACTCAGCCACTCCTTTTTCCATCAAAACGCTGCAGGCCTTAAGTGTCAATTTGACCTCACTATACAACAAGCCCATAATATCATTGCGGTGTGTCCTGATTGTCAAAGGTACTCTTTCCCTTCCATAGCCGGAGGAGTCAACCCCAGAGGGCTACAGAGCCTTCAACTCTGGCAAACAGATGTCACTCATTTTGCTGAATTTGGCCGTTTAAGGTTTGTTCATTGCTCTGTTGATACGTTTTCGGGAATGTTATTTGCCTCTTGTCATACAGGAGAAAAAGCACGTGATGTGCAAAGACATCTAATGCGCGCTTTTGCCACCTTAGGGATACCCTCCCAAATTAAAACTGACAATGGTCCCGCATATGTATCTAAAACCTTAACAACCTTTTTTGCCTCTTGGGGTATATTACACATTACAGGTATCCCTCACTCTCCTACGGGACAAGCTTTAATAGAACGTTCCCACCAAACCTTAAAACGCCTGTTATTAAAACAAAAAGGGGGAATAGGGACCGCTACGCCAGAGGAGCGAATACAGAAAGCCTTGTATGTTTTTAACTTTTTGAATTGTTCCCTATTAGACAGCAATCCTCCAGTAGTTCGCCATTTTAGCACAAACACCCTTTTTGAACCCAAGATTAAGCCGCCAGTATTGATCCGGGACCCCGAAACAGGTAAGATAATGGGACCCTATCCCCTTGTTACGTGGGGAAGAGGCTATGCTTGTGTTTCCACAGAAAGAGGCCCTCGCTGGATCCCAGCTAAAAACGTGAGACCTTTTCGAGAGTCACTACAGCAGCCTCCTGAAGACATTCCTGGTCCTGATCCTGCGACTGACATAGAAGACACCACCGATCAATAATCGAATGAACTCTGTTCTAGAGGTTAACGAACATTCAAATACCGCAGATTTGGGTAGTCACCCCTGAAAAGTGGGAACAGACAAAAAGAGAGTGTATACGGAGGAAAAGCAAACAACTAAGAAAATGGGCAAAAGAATAATTGTTTTAATTGTGATTATAGCTACTGGTATGGGCTTTTATTTGCACCACGTTGACCCTCATACTAATGTATGGCTTACCTGGGTAAATCGTACTGGGACTACAGATTTTTGTTTGTCTTTAGCACAAGTAGGCGACCCGTTTAGGACATGTTTAATTGGGTACCCATATGTAGATTTGATAGATTTTGTAGGGTACGTAAACAAGTCAAATTTGAAAAGCAGTCTCAACCAGTCATATTGGAGCTGGCATAACAACAATCAAAACGGCAAGTGTATAAAAAGCAATGATTGGCTAGTAGAACAGGGAGCTATACTACAACATGATCTGATTATAAATCTTAATATCTCTAGTCCCTTGCCGATCCAAGAATTATCCTTATGGGGTTCTTTCCCACCTCAGAGAGATTGGGCAAACATTACCTCTTGGCCCAATTGTACTTGGAACCAGCCCAAGGTCTTTCCGATTAATGGGTCTGGTGTAGTTTTTTTGGTGATCCATTTCACGAGTTCCTGTTACGCTCAGGTGATCAAGAGACACATAACATGTTCATTGGATACCAAAATGTATCAGGTAATTCACTGCACTGGAATATGTCACAAAGCGTAGGGGCTAGAAATGCAAAAAACATTACAGGGCAGTTAAAATTACCAAACGGGTACTTTTAATTTCTGGAGATAGAGCCTGGCCAGGGATTCCCTTCAGACCTATAGGAGGTCCTTGTTATATTGGAAAACTTAGCAATTGGAACAGAATTAAAAGGCTGGCCTGCTGGGCTGTGAAAGAATTTAACGCAACTTCTGACATTCTTTCAGGCCTAGCCAATGATGTAGATAGCTTGCGACATGCTGTATTGCAAAATCGTGCTGCTATCGACTTTCTTTTATTAGCTCACGGCCATGGCTGCCAAGAATTTGAGGGAATGTGTTGTATGAATCTGTCCGATCATTCCAAAAGTATCCACAAACAGATTGAAGAATTGCGAGACCGAGTACACCTTATCAGGGAAGGAGCAGACGGGTTTGATGGTTGGTTAACTTCTTGGGGTATTTCTGGATGGATAAGAGATTTGCTTAAACAAGGAGTTTCTATTCTTTTAATGATTTGTACATTATTAATAGTAATCCCGTGTGTGTTGCAATGCTTGCAAAAATCAATAACTGCTTCAATGAACAAAATCCTCCTTGTACAGCAAGGAGCGGACCAAAATCAGAAAGGGATCACAAAAGCCCCCAGTACGGAGCTGTTAGTAGAACAGGATGTCCTCGAGTTGGTCGGTCACCGACCTTGGGAGGGACCAGTTAATTAATACAAAAAAGGGGGAGATGTGGGTTGTCTGAATTTAGAGTTGATAAGCTAGTTCTCTGTATTTGGAGTTAATGGGTTAGTTTGCTGTATGTTTGCTGTGTGAATAAGGTTAAGTGTTGCAGTGGTTGCGAGGCACAGCGTCCTCGGGGGGGGCTTAGAGGCGAGGAACTTGTGGTCAGTGGCAACGCCCACTCCCTGGAGCAGGGAGCGGCTTGTGGCTACGAGATAACCGTCTTATCATCGCGCGAACACCGCCTGACCAACGATCCCGCCCTAGCTAGCATAGTGTCTGTTAAAGTGATTAGCCAATCAGCATAAGCCACGTGTGCCTTCTGATATATAAATGTATACGTGCCAAACAAAAAAGCGGACATTTTGTTTGTATCAAACGGCGTCCCCGTCTCTCAATCGCGGCAGAGCGTCTCTTTATTAACGGGGCCCCAACATGGCATGAGTCATTGGACCTATCACCAGTGAGACTCCAGCGCATGGACAGCCCATGATACTCATTTAGCGAATCCATGCTTGGAGCGTGGATGCGTGATTAGAGAAGAGTTGCATATATAAGGAGGCTTGTTTCTCTAATAAATGGCTTTGCGTGATTCACATTGAATCGGAATGCTAAGTCCTTTATCGTTCCAACAGACCCTGTTGTCCCTTAAACTAACCTTGGGGTGCCTCCATGACAACATCTCAGCTTTGTCTATGTCTCTTTGAATAAGGTGTCCATCCTCATAAGTCAATGGGCCAATGTGATTTCTAGCTTGCCTTTTGCCATTAATATATTTTTAAAAGCCTTTTTTATTGTCCTTCTGTCACCATTTACTGCATGGCGACAATAAACCGTGGCAGATGCTCTCTGATAACCCCCTCACCCCCACAGCCCTCCCCACTAAGGAAAGGGAATAGGAGGAAAAGAGAGAGAGAGACTTGCAAGTTGGAAAAAAAGTTAAAAATGCTTTAGTAATGCTACTAATAAAAGAGAGAAAATAATACAAAACATACAAAACCAATTGTGAATTTTCTGGCACAGCTCAACGTTGCCTGGTGGAGCCGGCTCCTCCAGCAGCAGCAGGGCAGGCACCCAGAAGTCCTGGGCTGGACTCCACAGCAAACCGGAACTGGATTCAGGGATGCAGGGTCTGGAACCAGGCCTTGGATCGCAGGGACGACAGGCAAGGTCCTCTTCAGATGCCGGCTATAGTCGAAGAGAGTGAGACCCTCATTATCTCCCACTTTTATATGGTGTATGATGTGGATGGGATGGAGTTTTAGTTGGTCAATTTTAGTCGCCTGCTCTGTTCGCCCCTCCTTGCAAATACGCCCCTCTCACTTATGGTTTATTCGAGCTTGGTGTGTGATCAGTGCAATCCACTTACTCCATGTAGGATCGGTTGCACGATGCATAGAGGGAACCTTGCTTTGAACATACAGCCCAGCACCAGCAGTCGAGGTGCTAGGAGAAGCTGTGCTTCCGTACCAATCACTTCTGAAGCAGCTTGGACTACTCCATATGCTGCTAGTATCTCTTTTTCAGTTGGAGTATAGTTGGCCTCAGATCCTTTGTATCCTTTGTATCCTCAACTCCAAAAACCTAAGGGTCAATGTCGAGTTTCTCCTGATGCTTTCTGCCAGAGGCTCCAGGTAAGTCCATTATCTGCGGTGTAGAGCACATTTTTAAGATCTAGTCCAGTCTGAACTGGTCCAAGGCCCACCGCGTGATGTATCTCACGCTTAATTTGTTCAAAAGCTTGTCGTTGTTCCGGGCCCCACTCAAATTCGTTCTTTTTACGAGTCACTCAATAGACAAGGCTCACAATCTGGCTGGAGTCAGGAATATGCATTCTCCAAAAACCTACAACACCCAAGAAAGTTTGGGTCTCCTTTTTATTAGCAGGTGGAGACATTGCTGCAATTTTGTTGATCACATCCATTGGGATCTGACGACGGCCATCTTGCTATTTTATTCCTAAAAACTGGATCTCTCATGCAGGTCCCTTGACCTTACTTCAATATATGGCAAAACCGGCATTCAAAAGAATCTGAATTATTCTCTCACCATTCTTGAAGACTTCTTTCACTATGTCACCCCATACGATGATGTCATCAATATATTGCAAGTGTTCTGGAGCTTTAACTTATTCCAGTGTGGTTTGGATCAGTCCATGGCAGATGGTAGGACTGTGTTTCCACCTGTGTTTCCATCAGTCCTTTTACCAATTTTACCAGTCTGCTTTTACTGTCTTTCAACCCTCTAACTCCTACGAAAGAGCGGAAGGAGTCGCCGGATGAGAACTGGGCAAAAGAACTCTGTGAAATGTAACGGCTATAGATCATTTAGGACAGAACTATGCGGATTCTTTGAAAGGGGCAGGTATCCCACAACTCCTGGAAGAGACACTAATTGACACACTGCAACTACAGACACGATAAATTTCTGAAACACTGAGGTAGCCAACAGATCTTGCATATCAAGCTATGAGAAAGGTGTCTGAAACCAACAAAACAGCCAAATAATTTGCAACTGTTAATCAGGGTCCCAATGAGAATTACATGCAATTTATTGACTATCTTCAAGAGGCCATCAGTAAGCAGGTCGAAAATTTAGAAGCTAAGGAAGCACGAGTGTTGAGATTAGCAGTGGAGAATCTAATGTTTGCTATCAACATGTTATTTGCAAGTTTTACAGTACATATTATGTGCTCCTGTGTATTGCCTCTCTGAAAATCAAGCAGCTTGTCAGGAATGTGAGTTAATTGTTTTCAAGCAGACCTGCGCATTCCCCCCCACCTCCCTTCCTCCCTCCCTCTTCTCAAGGTTTTTACTTGCAAGATGGGGTCGCGAATAATTGTTTTCAGTTGTGTTCCTAAAAAATCAGTATTGGGAGGTGTTTTAAAACTTGGGAAAGCACTTGGAATTATAAGGAAGGAAGATCTTGTTCAATATTGAAATCAGTGTTGGCTGCTAAGTGTCCGGAGAATAGAATCTTGTTGCAATTAATGTTGTTTTTGAGGCCAGCAGAGCAGGACAAAATGAATCCCTACAAGAGATCATTAAATAATTTCAGACAGCTGAGAGAGAGTTAACTGATAACACACAGGTCACAGCAAACTTGTTAGAGTCTGCAAGATGCTTTCCTTATTAACCTGTTTTCTTTGTGGGTATCTGTTTAAGTATGTTGCAATTTTGGTAGGTCTGTGCTATATGGTACGATAAGTTCACAGTCTGTTAAATCATGAGACTCCGTTGACTCAAAATGTGCATTTTGTGATAATTCAGAAGATCATGAGTAATTTAGTTCTTTACTGCGTGAATGTGATCGTAAAATTTTGCGTGTGGTAGCTGTTGTTTTTCTCTCCAGCATGCTGGCTTTATTCCAGCATTCGGACTTGCGCAACTCTGTGACAGGCTGTCTCTCATGTCGATGCACTAAATTTGGCTTTTTCATATGCACATCAAGTAAAGAATCCAGGTTTTGGAATAACAGCTGTAGCGCACCAGATGAGACACTAAAGGAAACCAAAACAAAACAAAACAAGGCCTTGCCCAGTTCAGCCCGCTGCGATGGCGGGGGGGCAAGTGCCGATGGGCTCCGGCGCGCGCTGACCTGTTTTGTCAGGGAGACCCAGAGGCACTGCTACCTGGCCGGGCAGTGAGTGGTTCAAAGGTGCAATGCAAAAATTGAGATATTGTCTTAAATTAGTGTGACTGTGATCCATCTGCATATTTGAACTGGGTATTTGGTTTTCACATCTGAGCTCAGTATTTTGGTTTGCATTTAAATTGTTAAAATGCTATGATAGATGTGAATTTAGAAGAGGTTGTATTTAAAAGTTGCTAGAATATTAACTGATTTAGATTTAGGAAAATAGAATGATGGATTGATGTTTATTATACTGGTTTATACTGTTTTTTTGACATCTCTAAATTGTAAAAGGTAAATGGAGCTAAGGAATGTAACTATTGTTGAGCTACTTGAAATTGCATATAAAGTGTATTATGGCTGGAATGAAATGGGAAAACAAAAGAGCAAAATATCCCAGGCCTGTGTGCAGCTCATTGTAACTGAGAAGTTTCCCAGAGCCTCCCACTTCGTACCAGCCATTACGCCAGCTGCGTGACCTTGGTTATCTCTAAACTGCAGCACAAAGAGAAAGAAAAACAAAAATGGAAAAAACCTGGCTGCCTGCTTTTAAAGCAGTGAAAGGGGGGTTTTCTCTCCCCCCTACTGCAGCGATGTAATACTGAATGGAGCAGTCCGAGGGTGAAGTTTAAAGGCATCCTTAGCAGACCCATAGTTCTAATGAAACTGGAAAATTAAACCAAAAATTTGTTGATAGACTTATTCTGTGATAATTAGTTGTAAGAGACTTCTTAGTAAATTCACCGTGCTAATTTTTGAGGTCATGGGAAAGAACGAAAGAAAGGCCATTTTTTGAGACCAATGGAATGCCAAATTTGGAACTAAGTTTTAATACATAAATTCTTATAGTTGCCAGAAAGTCCTATACCTCTCTTAGGTTAAGATTTGTTAAGTAAATTAAGCTCAAATAACGTTTTCTGAGAATTCTGTTTAGTTGCATGGCCTACAAGAAGCTGCTGGGATGGTGCAGATCTGCTTGCTGCAAGTGAGAAATCTCCAAGGAAATTTCAAATGCTGTATTTCCACTAGTATTAACAGCCAGTGTTTCGATAAAGCAAATACTACACTGATTGATCTGAAACAGGACTTCGATCCGGTAAGGGAAAACAATATCCAATAAATATAACAGCCAAAATGGAGTTAGAAAATTTGAGGAATGAATTTATGACAACCTTACAGGCTGACTGCATTCGATTGGACTTGCAGATTTGTCTATAGCTACAACATAGAAACAACCTGGGGCTATTGTGGGAGAGTATGATGAGGTTGCTAGCAAACTGATATACCGACTGTTATATACCAATTGTCACTCTGATCAAGAAAATGCAGGGAATGAATTTAAGTCTTAATAGGCCATGATCATTTTGTCATATATGTACCATTTGTGAAATGTAATTCTGATTTTTTATTTGTAATCTATGTCTTTATAAATTGCACTAGCTGGTTTTCTTAACAGCACAGCTTTTGGCATGCCTAAATGTAAATTGCTGCAGAACCTGCAAGTCTTTAACATCAGGTCATAGGCCATACTTGTATTTGGTCTGATCCTACATACTTGCAAAGTTTTTGTTGATGATTCTGGGAAGTCTCATAAAGCTGTAGTGGTTTGGCATAAAGATAACAATTGGCATCACTCCGTAAAAATTATTGAAGGTTCCACCCAATTAGCAGAACTTGGCACAGCTTTAAATTACTTAGAGCTTTTTAAGGAGGAACCTCTAAATTTGATTTGTGATTTTGAGTACGTAGTCAAGACCCAACGTATGTATCTGGTTCTGAACTTTTTGTTTGTTTGTTTGTTTTTATAAAAAAAAAGGGGGAAGTAGGGGAAACACCACAAAACCAATTGTCAAAAGCATTGTATGTGATGAAATACTTTGCAAGTATGACCCAAAACCATGCTAAATCAGAAAGAACCTACATTAGTTATGGTCAAATCACTAGTCAATGGAAAAGGCCACATCAGTTGATAACCTGGGGAAAAGGTTATGTTTGTGTCATTACAGGCTGAGGATTGAAGTGGATTCAACAAAGATTCAATGGATGCGCAGGAGGGAGATAAGTTGTGAGGACTGTTTCAGATGTAAACCATGGATCCTAATTCAGTGTTACAGATGCTCGCAGACCTGGTGTTCTAGAAGCCTATTAGCAAGCAGGTGGTGTACCTTCTGTGGAGAATGGCAATTTGAACAATCAGCAGGAGATCCAAAAGGGTGATATTATGATTAGATAGTTAATGCATATAAGGTAAAATTATGAGATATGCCTACCATAGTAATCTAAGTTTAGCAACTGATAAGTTTTAGAAGGGATATTAAGGTTAAGCTATTGATCTTTTAAATAAGTTAAGATAACTTTTAAGATATTAATTCAATTATTGGTATATGCTAATGGTATTAAGTATATTACTCTATAAACTGTGCAGTTATAGATATTTAGGAATTTAAGAGAATATATTGTATTAACTTGTCTGGTTATTTTGAATCTATTAAAATAGTGTGTTGATAAGGTTGTTATAATGGAATTATGGTTTTAAGAATAGGCAGGTAGTAGTTTGATCTTATTAAGTAAGGTTTAACTGCATTATATGTAATTGTAATTATGTTGTTAATCACGTGTTCTATGTTGCAGTATATTTCAAAAATGATGCACCGTGCGGTTTAAGGGGCCTGAGTAATTCAGGAAAAGAAAGGGGAAGTGTGGAGGGGTCTTGATAGATAAAGACCTGTTGCTGAATTAGTCAGGCTCAAAGGAATCTCAAGGCCTCTTCGAGAAGCTGAGATCAGAGTCTGCTGTGAGAAAGAGGGGCGTTCCTCAATCAGCGGGGTCCTGGCGTGGCGTGAATCATCGGACGTATCATCAGTGAGACTCCAGAGCACAGACAGCCCACGATACTCATTTAGTGAATCCATGCTTGGAGCGTGGACGCGTGATTAGAATATAGTTACGTATATAAGGAGACTTGTTTCTGTAATAAATGGCTTAGCGTGATTCACATTGAATCGACTGGTTTTGCTAAGTCCTTATCTCGCTCTAACATCCACCCCTGGGGCAAGCGATTCCACATGTACTGGATGCCCCTCCAGGTGAAATCGAACTGCGGCCTGCACTCTGCTGCTAAAGGAACAGAGAAAAATGCATTAGCAATGTCAATTGTGGCATACCACTTGGCTGTGAGGCGTGGAAATTACTTTACAACCTATGAGATTGTAAGGAGGTATGTTTATTTACACAGCACTGGACACACAGGGAATAATTCCACCTAAGACGTGTGCAAATTTCCAGTAGCTCTGAGCTTGGTTAAATGCAGTAAAGTGTTACATATTCATGAAAGTTCTAGGAACACCTATATGTATTCATAACCTGTCCCCAAGAAGGAGATTCTTATTACAATGAGTTCCGGGAAATCATTTCCATAGTCTCCACCTGTGGCTCCTCCTGGCTGCACCTGCGCAGTGAATGTGAATTCGGGTCTCCTTCTCTGTACACGGTTACCTTTGGCCTGGTGTGATGAGTTGGTTGGGACTCAGACTGCTGAGTTGGTTAAAACTGGCATATCTCCTGTCCTGTGCCCAAGTTTCTGTTATCTAGTTCACACAAGGATGCACCCAAGGTTTTTTATCTTTGCAAGGCCTGTGAAGTCACTAGATTTACGCACTGGCCAAATGGGGCTGCTAAAAGGTGAGCGAGTCTTACTGATCACACCCTGACTTTCCAGTTCATGAATTAACTTCTGAATAGGAATCAAAGAGTCTCAATTGGTGCGATGCACTGTCGTGGTAGCAATTAGCACCTGCTGATCGTCAGCTATCAGCAGTCCTACAACAGAAGGGTCATCTGAAAGACCAGGCAAATCAGACAGCTGTTCAGTTTTCTCAGTGTCCACAGCTGCTATACCAAATGCCCACCTATACCCTTTTGGGTCCTTAAAATACCCTCCCCTGAGGCAGTCTGTGCCAAGGATGCATGGAGCATCCTGGCCAGTCACAATGGGATGCTTTTGCCATTTTTTTCCAGTTGGGCTCATTTCAGCCTCTACAACAGTCAGTTCCTGGGATCCCCCAGTCACTCCAACAATATTGATGATTTGTGTTCCTTTATAGTTAGAAGGAATTATCGTACATTGAGCACCAGTGTCTGCCAAAGCTTTGTACTCCTGGGGGTGTGTTGTACCAGGCCATCGTATTTGTACAGTCCAATAAACTCTCTTATCCCTTTCCTCCACCTGGTTGGAGGCAGGGCACCTCTAATTTCTGTTTTGCACAGTCTCTGGGTGTGAATTAGAGGTTCCTTCAAGAGGATCAGAATCTCTTCTGCCCCTTCTGGAAACTGGAACAGCCATTTTCCTAGGAGTTTTTCCTTTTAACTTACGTACTCGTTCCTGAAGTTCTGAGGTAGGTCTTCCATGCCACCTCCTCATGTTTTCTCCCTGGTCACGTAGGAAAAATCACAGTGTGCCTCTCTTTGTGTACTTGTGTTCTCTCTCTTGAGATTGGAAACCCCTTCTCCTAATAGCTGAAACATAGGTTAGTACAGGTCGTGAATCATACATGTCTTCTCTGACTTCTTTGATTTCTTGCAACAGCTTTTCAAACTGATTGTCAGATTTTTCACACAGTTTCTCCGCAGTCAAGACACAAGCCTGTAGAGAGCCAGCAAACTGTCCTCGAAGTCCCAAAGCTGCTTAATCACTTCAGAAATGTTTTGTGCACCTCCAGCTGTCCAGATCATTGATGCCAATGACTTAGCATATGCCGGTGGTGCGCTTTGTACAAACTTGCACCACATAGGTCGTGTACAAAGGATTTTTGCTGGGTCTGTTCCCTCTTGGCTGTTTGGCTCAAAAAAGATGATCTCCTGCACAGCTAATTATCTCAGGAACTGGATACCTCTCTCCATGGTATTCCATTTCCCTGGATTACATAGAATATCTTCCTTGAAGGGAAACCTTGCCTTCATGACTGTCAGGAGTCAGGTCCAGCAGGTGGTGGAGTCTTTCTCTCTTGAAATTGCCCTATCAAGGGTGGCATCCCTTCACAGAGATCCCGACTGCCTGGCTTCTCCACCTTCTAGTTCCAGACTATTGGCTCCGTTATCCCAGCATCAGAGCAGCCATGTTACATCATGCTCGCCTTCATGACGACTGAAGTCTTTTCACATATCTCTCAGCTCACTTGTAGAAAAGGATCGAGTGATCACTTCCTCTCCTCCTTGTGTTGATGATGATACCCCTTGGCCATCATCTGCAGCAGGAGCAGTCCTCTTTGTGACTCTGTTACAGCTGGCAACTGATGCTGACATGGGCTCACCATCTATTGATTTGTTTCCAGAGTCTAAATGATTGTCACTGGCATTTTCATAATTACAGTGGCTGTTACGGTTGCAGCAGCAGCAGTGGTGCCCAGCGTGGGAGGGTACAGTAGCTGCCTTGTTAGTCTTTGAGGCTGGAGAAGCAACAGTGTCTGCGGTCAGGGAGGTGGCAACCTTGGCATCTTCGCTCTATGTGTGAGCTGGAGCTGCTTTGTCAATTGCTGGAGCTCAAGCGGTTGTAGTGTCTGTGTTTGGCAGGGGGGGCAGGGTGGCTACGGGGGCTGTAGCCATAGCTTTCGCTGCCTTGCTCTGTTTGGAACGGCTGGCCGTGCCTTTTGCTGAGGCTTCAGCAGATGCCATGTAAATCTCAGGAGTTAAAAAAGATGCAATCCTCCTATTTAACCTCATCTCTCTTATTGCTAACATGAACTGACATACATTCAACAAACCTGATAATACCAACAAAGTATGATCAAAGCTCCAAGGATATTCGAAGCTCTCAGAAACATCTGTAATCTCTCCCAGTGTAAAAGGAAAGGTATCATTAGTCAGCTTTTCTACAGATTGGCTCGTCCAATTAGAAAACTCATAGGTGTATTTCTCTTTAATCTCTACTGGAGGTTTCTCTAGATACAACAGTAATGAGTATAATGTCATTATTGGTGGAAGTATAATAAAATAAAGCAGTGCCAAACCACACAGTAAAATCATCACCATCATCCAGTTTCCAGATGTAATAAAATGCACAAACCTATTAGTGAAATATGCCCAGCACAAATAAGGTACTCAGAACACACTGTAGAGAGTAGCTGATGCAACTTATGCCACAGCATCTTAAAACCAATGTAATTCAATCTGGTTTAATACCATTAGGTAATCTCTGAAGCACACAGACCTGTGGGTATCTCAACCCTATGAATTGGTACCATACTAAGAAAACTGAAAGTATGTCACAGCAGTGAGAACACCAAAATCTCCAAATTTTACCCATTTTAGTGCCAAATTTTAATGTTTTCAAGCCACGCATTGGACACCAATCAATCTGTCACCATTTACTGCAGGGCGACAATAAACCATGGCAGATGCCTTCCAAGCATTTTCCTGTGGGATATGCAGCTGAACAGAATTCTCAGAAAATGTTATTTGAGGTTACAATTTACTTAACAAATCTTGACCTAAGACAGTTACAGGGCATTCTGGCACATAAAAGAACTCATGTGTTAAAACTTTGTTCCAAATTTGGCATTCCATTGGTTTCAAAAATGGCCTTAACTCTTTCTTTCCCGTCACCCCAACAACTGGCATGGTGAATTTACTAAGAGGTCCTTTACAACTAGTTACTAGAGAATAACTTGCTCCTAGGTCTATTAAAAAAACTATAGTTTCATTTCCCAGCTTTATTGGAACCTGGGGATGTGCTGGGGATGTCTCTAAAATCACCCCCGGTCCACTTCAGTATCATAGTTCTCTAGCAGCAATGCATCTCTTGTGGAGGAAGGTCCCCCCCCCACCTTTGTTTGTTTGGTGTTTGCTTGTTTACAAGAAAACAACTCTGCTCCTAAAAGATCTTCACATGAGAACTTATTGCTGCACTTTTAGATACAGGAGAGGCTACGCAAGTGGTGTAATCGCTCATACTGAGCAGAAGCTGCCTGGCAGGCTCCTCTGTTACAATGAGCTGGTCAAGTTTATCCTATGGACGAGAGATTTGTGCAACAGAACACAGGCCTGAAGTTTAAGTTCAAGCTGTACAGCACAGGCCTAGGCTTTTAATCTCTATACTTCTATTTTTTCTTCTCTTTTTTTTTCCCATTTAATTTCTGCTATTATATACTTTATATGCAATTCCATTTAATTGATAAATAGCCATTTCTTCTTCCTCGTCTTCTTTTTGCAATTTCTTGGATGTCAATAAACAACATATCACAGTATCACAGTATGTTTGGGATTGGAAGGGACCTCAAAAGATCATCTAGTCCAATCCCCCTGCTGGAGCAGGAACGCCTAGGTGAGGTCGCACAGGAACATGTCCAGGTGGGTTTTGAATGTCTCCAGGGAAGGAGACTCCATATCTCCCTAGGCAGCCTGTTCCAGTGCTCCGTCACCCTGACTGAAAAGAAGTTTCTTCTCAAATTTAAGTGGAACCTCTTGTGTTCCAGCTTGATCCCATTACCCCGTGTCCTATCATTGTTTGCCACTGAGAAGAGCCTGGCTCCATCCTCATGGCACTTACCTTTTATATACTTATAGATATTAATAAGGTCCCCCCTTAGTCTCCTCTTCTCCAAACTAAAGAGACCCAGCTCCCTCAGCCTTTCCTCATAAGGGAGATGCTCCACTCCCTTAATCATCTTTGTTGCCCTATGCTGGACCCTCTCCAGCAGTTCCCTGTCCTTCTTGAACTGAGGAGCCCAGAACTGGACACAATATTCCAGATGGGGTCTCACCAGGGTGGAGCAGAGGGGAAGGAGAACCTCTCTCGATCTACTAACCACCCCCCTTGTAATACACCCCAGGATGCCAATGGCCTTCCTGGCCACAAGAGCACAGTGCTGGCTCATGGTCATCCTGTTGTCCACCAGGACCCCCAGGTCCCTTTCCCCTACACTGCTTTCTAATAGGTCATTCCCCAGACTATACTGGAACCTGGGCTTGTTCCTGCCCAGATGCAGGACTCTACACTTGCCCTTGTTAAATTTCATCAGGTTATTCCCTGCCCAACTCTCCAGCCTGTCCAGATCCCGCTGGATGGCAGCACAGCCTTCTGGCGTGTCAGCCACTCCTCCCAGCTTAGTGTCATCAGCAAACTTGCTGATAGTACACTCTATTCCCTCGTCTAAATTGTTAATGAATATATTGAATAATACAGGCCCCAGTACTGACCCCTGAGGCACTCCACTAGATACTGGCCTCCAACTAGACTCCGCACCATTGACTACCACTCTCTGGCTTCTCTCCTTAAGCCAGTTTGCAACCCACCTCACTACTCTATTGTCTAGACCACACCTCCTCAACTTAGCAACTAGGATGCTATGGGTTTGTCCTGGTTTTGTTAAAAACAAGTTTCTCTTTTAACCTTCATATTAGCTGCATTTTCCTGGAGAACCAGACCCATGTTTTGGTAAACATAGCAATGGAATGCAAACTTATTGATAAGCACGAATGGACATCTCGTGAGAGGGGCAACGAGAAACCGGTGACCAAGAAACGGACCAACTGTGTATAACATTCCATTCACATGAATACTTTATATAAAAGTGGGAGATCACGAGCATCTCGTCCCTTTTCCCTTTTGCCTTTGCTTTTTCCCTTCTGCTTATGGCCGACATTAGGAGAGGACCTTGCTAGTCGTCCCTGCGAACTGAGGCCTAGTGAGAGACTGAATCCAGCTCCGGTTGGCCACAGAGTCTAATCTAGGACTTTGGTTGCTGGCTCTGCAGTTGCTGAGACTTTCAAGATTGGTTTTGTATATTTTGTATTATTTTCTCTATTCTTATTAGTAGCATTAGTAAAACAATGTTAATTTTTCCAACTCTCTTCTCTCTGTCCTTCTTTCCCTCCCAACTGCCTGTCCTGAGTGGGAAGGGGGGAGAGGGAGGGGCAAAAAGGGGGAAGTTGGGGGGAGAGGGGGTTAACAATACATCTGCCAGGGTTTTATTGTCACCCCGCAATCTTAGCCCTCGACAGGGGTTTCAAACGCTTTGCTGAAGTCAAGGTAGACCACATCCACTGCTCTGCCATCATCCATCCACCTTGCTACATTCTCATAAAAGGCTATGAGGTTGGTCAAGCATGACTTACCCTTAGTAAAGCTATGCTGACTGCCCCTCATAACCCTCTTATCCTTGATATGCCTTGAGATGGTACCAAGGATAAGCCGTTCCATTACTTTCCCAGGGACCGAGGTGAGGCTGACAGGTCTATAATTACGCGGGTCCTCCTTCTTGCTCTTCTTGAAGACTGGAGTGACATTTGCTTTCCTCCAATCCTCGGGCACCTCTCCCGTTTCCCAAGACTTGGCAAAGATGATGGAGAGCGGTCCAACAATGACTTCAGCCAGCTCCCTCAGCACCTGCAGGTGCATCTCATCCAGACCCATGGATTTATGGATGTCCAGACTATTTAATTGCTCCCTAACCCAGTCCTCATCGACTAAAGCAAACTCCTCCATTGACCTGGCTTCATCCGGGGTCTCAGGGGTACAGGGCTCCCCAGGACAGCCTCCAGCAGAGTAGACAGAGACAAAGAAGGCATTCAGTAACTCTGCCTTCTCTGTATCTTCTGTCACCAGGGCACCCACCCCATTCATCAGTGGGCCTACATTGCCTCTGGTGTTAGTTTTATCTGCTATGTATTTGAAAAAGCTCTTTCTGTTGTCCTTGACCCCTCTCGCCAGCTGTAATTCTAAGGAGGCCTTGGCTATCCTAGCTGCCTTCCTACATCCTCTAACAGCAGCCTTATATTCCTCCCAAGTGGCCAGCCCCTGCTTCCATGACCTGTAAACTCTCCTCTTCTGCTTGAGCATACCCAACAGATCCCTATTCAACCACACAGGCCTCCTGGCTCCCTTCCTTGACTTCCTGCGTGTGGGGATGCTCTGATCCTGAGCTTGGCACCCAGCTACCTTGGGCCCCTTTACCTTCAAGCAGCCTTGCCCATGGGATTTCCCGCAGCAATTGCTTGAAAAGTCCAAAGTTAAACATCATTTTCTTACTTTCATTTTCCAGATCCAAATCAGTCCATATTATAGCAGCTTTTTAATACAACTGTCATAGCACCTGCTCCCGGCTGTGCCAGCAAGAGAGCAACCACCACCCTGGCTCCTCCTGTTTAAATGAGCATGTCTTTATACGGTATCAAATAACCTGGCTGTCCTGTTAGTGTTGAAATTAACCCTATCTCAACTGATCCAGCACACTCCACCACTTATGCAGTACCATTTATATCATGCTCAGGTCTTGCACTTACCCAGACATTCCCACTAACTACTACCACCTTAAATATACATATATACACACAGATATTTTTCCCTTATTTCATGGCATAATTTCATTCCTTTGAAATGTTAATTGAATCCATGACTTTGGATTCTATCTACCAGGACAGTCTCCTGGGACAGGAAAGATGGCTTGTCATGTTGGAGTGTTGTATTGCTGCATCTGGAAGGTGTAGTTCGTGCTCACGGTTTGCAGGTCAAAGGCATCGAGCTCAAGGAGGTGGCTGGATATCAGTTGTTGGAGTCAGCTCTGGTTCCATCATTGTCGCACTTTGTTGAGTTTTGTTTAAGTTCATTCTTCATTAACCTGAAAGATACTTACTGAATATTGTTATTCTGGTGTACAGTATTATGCAGCAAATACCATCATACAATTCACATCATGGGAGTATTCTCACCCAGAATCAAATTCCCCTGAGGTACCCATCGGACTCCTCCATCCTTCAGCATTACCCACCAAGTACATCCAGGTCCCTGAGCAAAAGTAATCCCATGGATGGGTTTGCCTTTGCCCAAGGCAGGAGTAACCCAGACTGATTTCCCCAACACATTTGTCATGCATACATTATCCCCTTCTACAGTGTCTGGAAGCTTCAACTGGGCAGGGCCAGTTCAATTGGTAGATCCCCTGGTGTTAACTAACCAGGTGGCCTTTGCTAATTTTGAATACTAATTTCTAAAAGTTCCACCACCCATTGCCCTTTGTGTAGTATTTAACAGTCCATTGTACTGTTTGATTTTTCCAGAAACTGGTACACGATAGGGGATGTGATATATCCACTCAATGCTATGCTCTTTGGCCCAAGTGTCTATGAGGTTTTCCAGAAATTAGTCCTGTCGTTTGACTCAGTTCTCTCTGGGGTGCCATGTTGCCATAGGACTTGATTGTCAAGGTCCAGAATAGGGTTTTGGGCAGTGGCATGGGGCACGGCCTGTGTTTCCAGCCATCCAGTGGTTGCTTCCACCAGGGTAAGTACATAGGGCTTGCCATCTCAGGTTTGTGGGAGTGTAATATAGTCAATCTGCCAGGCCTCCCCATATTTATACTTCAGTCATAGTCCCCCCGTACCATACAGGCTTTAACCACTTGGCTTGCCTGATTGTAGCACGTTTCACAATTGTGTATAACCTGTGCAATAGTGTCTGTAGTTATGTCCACCCCTTGATCACAAGCCCATCTATATGTTGCATCCCTTCTTGGTGACCTGAGGCATCATGGGCCCATCGAGCCAGAAATAATTCCCCTTTGTGTTGCCAGTTCAAATCTACCTGAGCCACTTTAATCTTGGCAGTTTGATCTGCCTGATGGGTGTTTCGATATTCTTCAGTGGACCAACTTTTAGGCACATGGGCATCTATGTGGAGCACTTTTACAGGCAGGTTCTCTAGCCAGGCATTAATATCTGGCTGCAGTTCAGCAGCCCAGATGGGTTTGCCTCTGTGCTGCTAGGTGTTCCTCTTCCATTGCTGTAACCACCCCCACAGGGCATTTGCCACCATCCATGAGTGAGTACAGAGATAAAGCACCGGCCATTTTTCTTGTTCAGCAATGTCTAAAGCCAGCTGAATTGCTTTCACCTCTGCAAACTGACTTGATTCACCTTATCCTTCAGTGGCTTCTGCCACTCACCATGTGGGACTCCACACAGCAGATTTCCACATCTGATACTTGCCCACAATATGACAGGACCCATCAGTGAACAGGGCATATTGCTTCTCATTCTCAAGTAACCTACTATACGGTGGAGCCTCTTCAGCACGTGTCACCTCCTTTTCTGGCAATACTCCAAAATCCTTACCCTCTGGCCACTCTATGATTGCTTCTAAGATCCCTGGGAGATCAAGGTTCCCCATTCAAGCCCGTTGCATGATCAATGCAACCCACTTACTCGACATGGCATTAGTTACATGATGAGTAGAGGAGACCTTCCCTTTGAACATCCAGCCCAACACCAGCAGTCGAGGTGCCAGGAGAAGCTCTGCTTCAGTATCAACCACTTCAGAAGCAGCTCAAATCCATTTGTATGCTGCCAATATCTCCTTTTCTGCTGGAGTGTAGCAAGCCTTGGATCCTCTTTATCCCCAACTCCAAAACCCTAGGGGTTGACCTTGAGTCTCCTCTGGTGCTTTCTGCGAAAGGCTCCAGATAGGACCATTCTCCCCAGCTGCAGTGTAGAGTATATTTTTAACATCTTGTCCTGCCCAGACTGGCCCCAGAGCCATGGCATGGACTATCTCCTGCTTATTTGGTCAAAGGCTTGCTGTTGCTCAGGACCCCACTTAAAAATCATTCGTGTTCTGGGTCACTTGACAGAGAAGGCTCACAATCAGACTGTAGCTTGGAATGTGCGTTCTCCAAAACCCCACAATGCCCAAGAAAGTCTGTGTTTCCTTTTTATTAGTTGGTGCAGACATAGCTGCTGTTTTGTTGACCACATCCATCGGAATTTGACATCTGTCCTGCCATCTTACTCCAAAAAACTGCATCCAAAAGAATCTGAATTATTCTCTCACCTTTCTCAAAAACTTCCTCTGCTTTGTCGCCCCACACGATGATGTTGTCAATGTACTTCAGGTGTTCCGAAGCTTTGCCCTGCTCCACTGTGGCCTGGATCAGTCCATGGCAAACGGTAGAGCTGTTTCCACCTCTGGGGCAGTCAATTCTAGGTGTACCTGATGCCCCTCCAGGTGAAAGCAAACTGTGGCCTGCACTCTGCTGCCAAAGGAATAGAGAAAAATGCATTTGCAATGTCAGTCGTTGGTTGCCTTTGATTCCAGTTCATAGTGCAGGGCTAGCATTTCCAGCATGGCAGGACTTAACGGCTGCGTGACTTAATTCAGGCCACGATAGTCTACTGTTAATCTCCACTGTCCACCGAGCTTCCACACTGGCCATATGGGACTGTTAAAGGGTGAGTGATTCTTACCGATCACTCCTTGGCTCTCCATTTGACAAATTAGCTTATGGATGGGAATCAAAGAGTATCGGTTAGTGCAATATTGCCACCAGTGCACTGTCATGGTAGCAGTCGGCACCTGCTGGTCTTTGACCCTCAGCAATCCTACAACAGAAGGGTCCTCTGAGAGACCAGGCAAAATAGACAGCTGTTTCATGTCCTCTGTTTCCATGGCTGCTATGCCAAAAGCCCACCAATACCCTTTTGGGTCCTTAAAACACCCTCTTCTGAGGCAGTCTATACAAAGGATGCATGGAGCATCTGAACCAGTCACAATGAGGTGCTTTTGCCAGTCTTTCCCAGTTAGACTCATTTCAGCATCTAATACAGTCAACTGTGGGGATCCCCCAGTCACTCCAGAAATGCTGATTGGTTCTGCCCCTTAATAGTTTGATGGAATTAGAGTACATTGGGCCCCAGTGTCCACTAGAGCTTTGTAGTCTTGTAGCTCTGATGTTCCAGGCCATCAGTTCCACAGTACAATAAACCCAGTTGTCCCTCTCCTCCACCTGGCTGGAGGCAGGGCCCCTCGAGTCCTGGTCATAGTACTCATTGCTTTGTTTTTGCAAGAATGAATCAGAAGCCCCTTCAAGAGGGTGTCCCATCCCACCTAAGTGAGATGAGGGGTGAGTTAACTGCAAGCACGATGTACATCCTGTCTCACCACGTGAGATCATGTGTGAGTTAACTCTGGGTATTTCTGCGTGGTAACATGAAGTGATGACAGACAATCACTCAAGACATCCAATTCAATTATGAATTTACTAAAAGCACTTCGTGGAATTCAAATTACAGTGATTAGTGACTTGGCAAAAGTATATTAATATAGCACAAAACTTATCAATACATTGACAGAAAGAACCCCTCTAAAAACAGTGGATTGGCAACAATTAGTAACTATAATTCAAAACTTAAGAAGACTTTAGCAGCAGAACTCACAATGAAATTACCTTTATATGTTCAACAAGAAGGAAAAGAGAGAGGAGAAAAAATGTAGATATGTTAGACTAAGATATCAGAGAGAGAAAGAGAGTGTAAGATACCACAGCTCCACAGGCCGATCGGTCCCGCGACATCTTCTGGAGGGAGGTGGACGCGTTGAAGATTTCAGTAACGCTGTGCAGCATACACACACCACACTTCATGCCACACGTGAGGTCATTTTACAACCCAGTTCATTTACATATGGGTGGTTCATCTCCTCCCTCTGTTCGCTCTTCGTGCTAATTAGGAAGACTCTTCTGGAAATGGGTCTGGGGTCTTCAAACTAGGGGAAAGTTCACAGTACTGACCAGAAGTTAGTTGTTTTGCCCGTCAGGGGTAGCTGTTTGTTCGTGGTTTCTTCTGGTAATTGGTTCTCTGCCAGATGGTTCATCTCTCTCATCCCAATTAGGCCATGAGGCCTTCACAGCAACACTGTTAATTGCCTCTATCTTAAAAATCTATGTTTTGTTTGACAAAACCTTGGGAAAGAAAAGACAATGTGTCTGCCTCCACAGCCATCTATCTTTTCCACCCAAAGTATGAAAAACTAGATGTTTAAGGCATAACATCATTCTTTGTTTTAATTGGGATGGGAGGAGTGCTTCAGGGTTGTCACAGAGGGTCAGAAGCAAGATCAGCTCTTCTACTCTGTCTGGGGAACTGCCCGCTGGAAACTAGAGCAGCATTTTTCCTGGCAGAATTGCCTCTTGTGGTTGCCTTTGCTACTCACGTACCCATGCCTCTAGGACTGAGGTAGGTTTCCCATCCCACCTCCTCAAGTCTTCTCCATGGTCACACAGGAAAAACCAAAGGGTGTCCTGTTTTGTATAACCTTAATATTCTCTCTCTTGATCCAAGAGACACTCATTCCAAGTAGCTGAGACCCTAGGCTGTACAGGTGGTGAGAGGAACTTGTCTTCGAAACACTGGAACTCTTGGGATAATTTTTAAGCTAGCATGCCTGGCAGTTTCTCCACAGCTGAGATGCAGTCCTGCAGGGAGTGATACAGGGAATTGACAATTAACTAATTAACACTTAAAAAACTAGCACTTGACACTTAAAGAACTAACCCTACCCCACATCACTAAAGACACTTAGAGAGCTAACCCTTTAACCCACATCACTATTGCCTAGCCTTGCTTAGCTGTGTGTAACTTATTGTACAAAAAACAGGACTTCACTGATGCCTTGCAAAAATAATAATCCTTGGGTGCATCCTTGGTGCATCCTTGGGTGAACTAGATTACAGAAACTTGGGCAGAGGACAGGAGATACGCCAGTTTTAACCAACTCAGCAGTCTGAGACCTAACCAACTCATCACACTGGACCAAAGGTGACCGTGTACAGAGAAAGAGGACCCGGGTTCATGATCACTGCGCAGCTGCAAGCAGGAGGAGCCAGAGGTGGAGACTATGGAAATGGTCTCCCGGAACTCATTATAATAAAAAACACCTTCTCGGGGACAGGTTATGAATATGTATAGGCGTTCCTAAATCTTTCATGAATATGTAACACTTTACTGCATTTAACCAAGCTCACAGCTACTGTAATTTTACACACGTATTAGGTGAAATGATTCCCTGTGTGTCCAGCATCGTAAATAAATACATACCTTCTTTATAACCTCAAGGGTTTTAAGGTCATTCCGTGCCTCAGGAGGAAGGTAGACTTCCCTCATATCACCTGTGCTGGCCAGCCAATTCATCCACCACTTGTTCTTCACCTTCTTTCCAGGACATTGCTGCCAATAAGCTGAATTATTTTCAAACAAAAGTGTAATAGTGGAAAATAAGATGCTTTATTTCAGAGCCGGGAGAGTGTGTATTTAAATTGGCACAAATTTTTAAAAGAAATACAAACATCTGTGGACAAAAATACATAGGACATAGTATGAAAAAACGCTTTCTCTGTTTCAGTCTCAGGATTTTTTTCTCAGTCATTGGGATTTCTCTCTTTTTTTTTTTTTAATCACCTATGCTTGGATGTTTTGCCAGCTTGTAGTCCATGAGGTCACCCAGGGGGAGGATGGAAGTGCAGCATTTGCAGAGTACCAGGAAGAAAGGCACAAAAGGTCAGAATCGCACCCACCGCGCCGGGCCGCGGCCGATTGCCCCTCGGCCAGCAGAGGTCGCCACGCCTCCCGCACGCAGTGTCTGCTCTTCCTGGCTCGGAGACAGGTTGGCCTAGGGAAGGGGAGATGGGACAGGGGATGGTCCTGCATGGAGGACTGTGTGCTTCCAATCCCCTGCCACGATGAATGCTGCCACTGCTCATGCCAAGCATCGCCACTCACCTTCTACAGGTGACGAGACGTGCACCACAATCCTGCAGAGGAGGAGGCTGTGCCGAACTGCAGGGGTTGCGGGGGCACAGAGGTACACCCCTAGACGGGGTGAGCAGCACAGGGGTGACACTGCAGTCTGAGTTGGTTTAAGTAAAATTACTCATCACTAACAGTTTACCCCAAATATGTGCCAGGCTATCTGAAGCTGCTGGCACCAGCAGTAATTCCTGATAACTGCTTTTTCGTTTACTCAGCTAAAACACAGAATTATAAAGTATATATATAAAGTCTCATATATATGTGCATATAAATAAACACACCCATATATATGTTTATTGCCAGTTTCTTGGATGTAGAAGTGATCACCTAGTAGAGTTGCATTTCCCACTGTTTATTTAAACACTGAATTTGTAAAGTAACTGTGTGTGTGTGTTTACAACCATATCTTTACCTCCTGACACTATCTTGAGATCATTTTAAGACAGCTTAGTTATCTCTACAAGCAGTAATGTTGGGTCTCACTTCTTGTTTGAAATAAAACTGGAAGGTGTGTTTGCTTCCTCAGTTTTGCAAAGGAAAACAACTTGCAAACTAAGTTAGGATGCCAAGGAGGTCTGTTGTTTAGTAACTCTCATCAGCAAATGCAAGTTTCACAATGTTTTCTTGGCTGTTTTATTACAACCAGATTTCCCTGCAGGAACATATTCCGCTTGAACATGACGTTGCTTCTCTAACTCTAGTGTCGTTGGTTGCCTTTTTAAAAAATAGGACTTTGAAAAAAAAATAACTTTTCCTGATGAGTAGTGATTGGAGTCTTGCATCTGGGTAGGAACAACCCCAGGTTCCAGTATAAGTTGGGGAATGACCTATTAGAGAGCAGTGTAGGGGAAAGGGACCTGGGGGTCCTGGTGGACAGCAGGATGACCATGAGCCAGCACTGTGCCCTTGTGGCCAAGAAGGCCAATGGCATCCTGGGGTGTGTTAGAAGAGGGGTAGTTAGTAAGTCGAGAGAGGGTCTCCTTCCCCTCTACTCTGCCCTGGTGAGACCACACCTGGAATATTGTGTCCAGTTCTGGGCCCCTCAGTTCAAGAAGGACAGGGAACTGCTGGAGACAGTCCAGTGCAGAGCCACAAAACTGATTAAAGGAGTGGAGCATCTCCCTTATGAGGAAAGACTGAGGGAGCTGGGGCTCTTTAGCTTTGAGGAGACTGAGGGGTGACCTCATTAATGTTTATAAATATATAAAAGGTGAGTGTCACGAGGATGGGGCCAGGCTCTTCTCCATGACAATCAATGGTAAGACAAGGGGCAATGGGTACAAACTGGGACACAGGAGGTTCCACTTAAATATGAGAAGAAACTTCTTCTCAGTGAGGGTAACAGAACACTGGAACAGGCTGCCCAGGGAGGTTGTGGTGTCTCCTTCTCTGGAGACATTCAAAACCCGCCTGGACATGTTCCTGTGCGACCTCACCTAGGTGTTCCTGCTCCAACAGGGGGATTGGACTAGATGATCTTTTGAGGTCCCTTCCAATCCCTAACATTCTGCAATTCTGTGATTCTGTGGAGGGCACTTATACGCTACATGGATGAGGACGGTGTAACAGCCCACATGGAACAGAGCACAAAAATGGGATTTAAACAAACTCAAAGGGGACGTTTAAGATTGGGGGGGGGGGTGGATTCAGAAGGGTTTGAGGTAGACACAGTCGTGAGTGGGTACAATTTCATGTGCAGACTAAAGGAAACTCACCGTGTAGCCTAAGTGGAGGCTGCCCTTGGTCTGTGCTTCCCATATCGCCTCCAGGAACCAGTGCTGCAGAGCCGCACATTCCCCTATAAGGGAATGACACTAAAAGTGTGTTTATCTCTGTAGCAGAGTAAACAGTTAGTCAATCCTGTATTTATTTTCATTTCAGAAAAATGCCTGATTTCCCTGTGTGTTGGTTGCGGCAATCAAATTAACGATCAGTATATTCTGAGGGTTTCTCCGGATTTGGAATGGCATGCAGTGTGTTTGAAGTGTGCAGAGTGTAATCAGTATTTCGATGAGACCTGTACATGCTTTGTTAGGGATGGCAAAACCTACTGTAAAAGAGATTATATCAGGTACGTCATTCATGTTGTTTAATTCTTCAGTGAGATTTTTAAAAAAACTTCATAAATCAGACAGAGGCAAGAAGAGGAACAATTGTGAGAAAGAGGACGAAAAGAAAATTGGTATATTTTTAAGTGATTTCTCCATAGATAGACAGGCGAGGGAAAAAAGTTCAAGTCATTAAATTTTTTATTCCACAAATTCAAATACAAATCTCTGTATAAATAAAACTACATTCGGAAACAGCTAGTGACTGTATGGGATTGTCCTCAGGACTTTGGCAATGCATCCTGGGATTTTAACAAAGAGGAGAATCATAGATAATGGAGAATATTTTCAGTAGCATAGATATGAGCAACACGGAACTGATCACTTTTTAACACAACCTGAGAAATGCATCTCCATGTGTTTTTTTTCCCAAGGCATAATGGCATTTATAAGAATGTAGGAAACTATTACCTTGCCAATATAATAGGCCCAGGCAGGATCTCTCAGCAAAGCATATTTTTTTAACAATTTTGCAAGACCGGGTGTTCTACCTAATGGTAGGCACATGGAATAGGGCAAAAAGCCCCTGCTTATATCCCCCTCTGAATCCCTGCCACAAATTCCCTCCCCCCTTCCCCATTGTTTGGGTACTGCAGGGTTTACAGACTACCCGACACCTGCCTCAGTTTCCATTTTTCATTCATCTAATTCTAACAACCCCCTTCCCCTTATCGATTTATTTAAAATATGGATTCCTGGCTCTTTGGCTATCCTTCCCCCTAGATTAATTTTTTAAAATGCAGGAATCAGTATTTATTCCGGCTTCTTACAAGAAAGGCACTTCAGGCATGTATGCTGTAAAAATAAATACATGGCCAAAAAAAAATATTTAAACTAGGCTTATCAAAACCAACCAACCAACCAAACAAAACAGTCAAGTTTTCTTCAGAATGAAGGATCGTTTTGTGGGAAGGTTTAAACCTAGACCAAAATGTTTCTTCACTAAAATAACTGACATTTAATCTTTTAAAATATTAACCCCTTTGGTGACATCTGTCTTATCTATACTGATGAATTAGAGCAGATCAAATTGCCCATCATCTGTTCGCAATTTGGTACGTTTAGATAATGGAACCACTTCTTTCCTCACATTAAAGTCTGTTTTTTCTTCTTGAAACAAGAACATGTATTCACTTTCCCATCTATCATTAAATTGCCTTCCCTCTGCATCAATCTTTCTCTTGCTGGACATTTTTGAATTCATGAGTGGGACCCTGGCTGCTGGTTACAAAATATCTTTTTACAGGTACTTTTTAAAAATAACATGTAATTGCTGAAGTTCATGTATCTGGCTAATTTATTAAAAAAATAAATGAAATGTTTGCCCAGTTGAGAGTACCCCTTTAAGCCCCCCTTGCCCTTAATTCTTGTCTGTCTTGTCTTTCAATGCCCCAAGACAGTTACTAGCATCCCACATCAGTCTCACCTATTACTCTTCTTACACAGGCTCACTGCTCTCCAAGAGCTACAGCTGCAGTTCCTGCAGCACAACTCATGTCACACATGCTGCACATGTGACTAGTGCACTGGTAGGCACCTAGGGGCAAACAGCTTGGCACTGTCACCGGGTAGAAACAAAATGCTGGGATTAGTTCAAAGAGACTGTTTTACATTAAGGATTCATAGTCTGGTATCTCTCAGTTCTTCCCCCTCACTGGAGTCAGGCACCAGGTCCCCAGTTTTGTAAAAACAACATTCCTCCTTCAATGGCTCCTTACAAATTCCTCCTCTCCTTATTTTTTACTTTTGTTGTTTTTGCATTTTCTTATGATATAGTCTTATAGGTGGCTTAAAGCCTAGATAACATGATTTCACTTTTTTTTTTTCATCAGGAGTTAAGTATTTGGTACTGCTCCTTTCTTCTTGTTCTTCTAGAAGCATCATTTTATCAGGGTACAGTGGTGGCCCTAAAGGCATTTGCTTTGATAGAGCTGTCTTGATAAGGCATTGAACAAGTTCTCGGACACATCCTATCACAGTTAGCACTCCTGCTACTACCATTAAAGAAGTAAAAATAGATACTATTATTCCTTTCATTTTCCAAACCAAGATTCTAACATGCAGCGATGAGGAACGACGCATACAGATGCAGACAGAGGCACACAGGCACAGAGTTCTTGTTAGCAGTGAGAGCAGAGCCAGGCAGAGCCGAGCCCTCTTTTATTAACAGTTCTCAGTTTATAGGTTTACAGATATGGGCCTGGATGTTTTTTTCAAAAAATGTTATCCCAAACACACCACACTCATGTTGTGACTGTTTTCAGTCACGTTCCCATGCATATCCTGTGGGCAGTGTTCCAACTCACTCATTCACACGTCCAGGCCCAACATTCACACATCATACATATGGGGGTGGTTTTCCAACCTGAGATATCATTCTCACTGGCCTGGGCTATCACTCCTTACACTCATAAAAAACATACTTCTTTATAACCTGTCCAAGGCCCTTTAGCTGGAACTGCACATCCTGCTGTTCCCACACTATCCATCCCATGAGTAAACTGAATTCTCAGCTAATTCTTCTGCTAAAGTTGAGTCCTTGCAATGCTCTGGTTATAGTGCCGTTGAGGTGACATGTGGAATAAACTCTACAACTCGAGATGAGTTATAAAGCAGATATGTTTATTCTGGCACCAGGGTGCAAGGGAATCATTTCCAAAGCTTGCACACCTTTCACTTGAAAGGGTAGCTATTTTATGTTAGTACATCATACATATTCAGAATAGGGGAATAGGGGTTGGATAGGAGTGGTTATTATAATCATTTCTAGGAACTCGTCATAGGGCTCCTCCTCTTGGCACATGCGCGCTGTCATCTGGTGGGTTGAGGTCTTTTGGATGAAGGCTCGCAACCTTTGGTCTGGTATGCTGAGTTGGCTGAAGCCCTGTATGGGAATATAGGGGAAGAATGACGAGGAGGTTAGCTGAATGTAAATACGCTCAAGTGACTTGCACCTGTCTGTAGAAAAAGCACATAGATCACACTAATTGTTTTACTGACCTTGTGTGCTTGATGAGTAGGACCTCTGTGTTAGATAACATAGGCCTGTGAGAAACTCTAGGCACCTTATCACTATGTCTGAGATTCCTGCTTTGTTGTGAGGTAGGGAGGAGCAACCAGCTTGTGTAGCGGGTGAGTCCCACCAACACTGTGCTGCAGCAGCGGGTGTGGTAGCTTGTGCAGCAGGGTGCAGAGAGCACTTGTTGCTTGTCAGCCCCTCTAGCTTATTGCCAGCATCCCAGACTGCTGACGACCATGGTCGCCTCCAGGAGGAGAGCTTGCCTCAAACAGACTGTGGCTACGCAGACTGAGGTTCTGTCCCGAACGGTGGCTGTTCAGGTCTCCGGCTGCAGGGAGTGCCAGAGCCTGCTGCTGCCAGGGGAGGGAGGCCAGCACTCCACCTGTGTGAGGTGTGAGCAGGTGCAAGACCTGCTCGACATGGTCGTCAAACTTAAGGAGGAGGTTGAGATGCTGAGGACCATCAGGGAGTGCGAAAGGGAGATCGACTGGTGGAGTAACACCCTGACGTGCCAGTCGGAAAGGTCCCAAGGAGGTACCCCCCAAAAGGAGATGGACCTCCTGCCCTCTCGGACAGAGGCGGAAGTGCTGAGACGGCCCCACCATTGTTGCTCTCGGGCAGAGGTAGGGGACCGAAAAGATGACAAGGGTTGGAAGCGTATTCCGGTTCGGCGTCACGGGCAGCCCCCCTCCCTGCCTGCTTTGTCTCCCCAGGTGCCCCTCCGTAATAGGTTTGAGGCCCTGGATCTTGAAGAAGAGGTAGGTGAGGAGGTGGTGCCAAGCCTGCCTACAAGATCACATAGGAAGAGGCAGTCGACTTCACAACTTAAGACTGCCTCTGATAAGAAAGAAAGAAAGAAGGGTGATTGTAATAGGAAATTCCCTTCTGAAAGGAACAGAGGGCCCAATATGCAGAGTTGACCCTCATCTTAGGGAAGTTTGTAGTCTACCTGGAGCCCGGATCAAGGATATCGCTAGAGAGCTCCCCAAACTGGTGCACCCGACGGACTACTACCCGCTGCTGGTCTTCCAGACAGATGGGGAGGAAGCTGCTTCCCGTAGTCTGAGGGGGATGAAGAATGATTTCAAGGTCTTGGGAAGGATGGTGAAAGACTCAGGGGCTCAAGTGATCTTCCCTTCACTCCTTCCATCTTCAAGTGATGATGTGGGATGGAATAGGAAAATTCAGTCTCTAAATGGTTGGCTCCAAGACTGGTGCTACAGGCAGGGCTTTGGATTTTTTGATAATGGTTGGTTTTATAAGACACCAGTCCGGACACTGTCACGTGGGAAAGGTTTATCTCGCAGGGGCAAAAGGATGCTGGGGCAGGAATTAGCTGGGCTCATTTGGAGAGCTTTAAACTAGGCTCGAAGGGGGATGGGGTTGTAGCTGGGCTTGTCCCAGTGGGGCAGCATTCTAAAACTGATGAGGACCGGTTGGCCTCCTATGCGCCTAGGGAGAAACTGGTGTGCTCTGCTCGCTCCCTGAAATGCCTGTATACCAATGCGCGCAGCATGGGGAATAAGCAGGAGGAGCTAGAATCCTATGTTCAGTCGGGAGATTATGATCTGGTGGCAATTACAGAAACATGGTGGGACAGTTCACATGACTGGAATGTGGTCATGGATGGCTATGCCCTTTTCAGGAAAGACAGGCCTGTGGGAAACTGCAGTGGGTCTGTGAAGTCCTTGACAGAAAATATGGGAGTAGAGATCAGCCTTCAGATATTAAGATTTACCCTTGAGAAGGATGGGAGTAAAGGAGTATCCGGAGACAGAAGAGATATACCTGTGAGAGAGAAGGGGATAGAAGAATAACACGGATGATAGCAAAATTAACCAATGAGATGTTAGTGCTGTAACTTGTAACCAATAGTGAAAAGACACATGAACTGGTAGAATTGTATAAAGATGCACCTGTAGCAATAAATGGCACCTATTACTTTCATCTTGAAAGAATTTGGTCCATGTCGTTTGTCCGTCTCAACCGCGACATATGGTGACCCCGACGTGATCCTGCCTGAAGAGGATCTCGCCTAACAAGGTGACAGCATGAAGCTGTGAACAGCCGAAGAAGAGCTGTGGAGATGGAGCCCAGTACAGCTGATGAGAGCAGCCAAGGAGAGCTGCCAAAGATCCGGATCGTTGAAAAGACACCTCGCTAAGGAGTAGGTGAGCTACCGGGAACATGGGGGGAAACTTATCTAAAGAAGAGGGTACTATATTATCCACATAGAAGCTGCTTCTGAAGAAGCAGGGTGTTAGCCTTCCGGAACTGACTTTAAGAAAAATGTTACTATGGGGCAAAGCACAAGGTTTAGAGGTTAATCCTGTGACAGCATTTAGTGTGTCACAATGGATGGACTTGGGAGATAAACTGTTTGATAGTGCTACCCAAGGGTCCAAGGAAGCAACTGAACTGTTAACGACGTGGCGCTTGTTATTAGATACTCTGAAAGAGTTAAAACAACAACAGGCAGAGGCGGTGAAGGGGGATCGTCTCCCTGGCTCTCCTGGGCCAGACTCGGAGGAAAAATCAAGATTAAGTACTACTCCGATCCCCCCTGTTACTAAAGATTCGTCAAAACCGCCCAAGTCCATATTATCTGACACGGATAAGGATCCGCGGCACTTTCTTGAAAAGTTAAAAGGAATAAAGGAGGAGCGTACATATGTGTGGCCCCGAGATCAGAAAAAAACTATGAAAGACTCGTATACATACGTGTGGCCCTGAGATCAGTTAAAAGCTATGAAAGACTGACATGAAAAAACAGCGTTGGTTTGTGCATGGTCTCGGGAGGGGCCCTCAGAGCACCGGTCGAAGCACCAGCGTTCGGCCGACTGCTCCGCCGTCATCGATCACGGCTCGAACCTCTCCTCTACCATCATCAACCGCGGTTCCGCCGTCTGCATCACTGCCATTAATCACAGTTCAACCCTCTGCCCCGCCGTTATCAATCGCGGGAGAAAAAAATGGACATTTTTTTCCTATCCCCCCTTGCTTGGAGATTTAGGTGGGGAGGACCCCCCTGTGGTGAGCCAGACCAAGCCAAATAACGTAATTCCTCCAGATTTGTGTCCCTCCAACCTGCCCCCGCCTCCCACCCACACTGAATTCCTGAGGGTGAGGGTAGAATTTCAGAGCATAAACCAAACTTACCAAAAAGCTGGGATTTACCCCCAGTTTCGATTACAGTTAAACCACAGGACCCTGTGCGTTTCTGGAAGAGACTAGTTGACACACCACAACTACAGGCACGATAACTTTCTGAAATCCTGAGGCAGTCAACAGATCTCGCATATCAAGCTATAATAAAGGTGCCTGAAACCAACAATGCAGCCAAATCATTTGCAACTATTAATCAGGGTCCCAGTGAGAATTACATGCAATTTATTGACCATCTTCAAGAGGCCATCAATAAGCAGGTTGAAAACTTGGAAGCTAAGGAAGCATTGGTGTTGAAATGAGCAGTAGAGAATGCTAATGTTTGCTATCAACATGTTATCTGCAAGTTTTACAGTACATATTATGTGTTTCTGTGTATTGCCTCTCTGAAAACCAAGCAGCTTGTCAGGAATGTGAGTTAATTGTTTTACTAGTTGTTTTCAAGTGCGCCGTAAAACTCTCTCCCCATTTTTCCCAGTCGTGCTGCAAGCAGTCTGTGTTTTCTATCCCTCCCTCCCCCTTCTCAAGGTTTTTACTTGCAAGATGGGGTCAGGAATAATTGTTTTCAGTTGTGTTCCTGAAAAAACAGTATTGGGAGGTGTTTTAAAACTTAGGAAAGCACTCGGAATTATAAGGAAGGAAGATCTTGTTAAATATTGAAATCAGTGTTGGCTGCTGTTTAAGTTAAATGATTGGGAAAAGTGTCCGGAGAATAGAATTTTGTTGCAATTAATGTTGTTTTTAAGGTGAGAAGAGCAGGACAAAATAAATCTCTACAAGAGATCATTAGATCATTACAGACAGTTTTACAGCTGGAACGGTTTGAACGTCAACAAGCTGAGAGAGAGTTAACTGATAACACACAGGTCATGGTAAACTTGCTAAAGTCTGCAAGATGCTTTCCTCATTAACCTGTTTTCTTTGTGGGTATCAGTTTAAGTATATTGCAATTTTGGTAGGTCTTTGTTATATGGTACGATAAGTTCACAGTCTGATAGATCATGAGAATTCATTGACTCAAAATGTGCATTTTGTGATAATACAAAAGATCATAAGTAATT
The DNA here is from genome assembly GCA_901699155.2 of Streptopelia turtur. NCBI lineage: Eukaryota > Metazoa > Chordata > Aves > Columbiformes > Columbidae > Streptopelia > Streptopelia turtur. The sequence continues at coordinate 7,440,055 of OU015480.1, forward strand.
TAGTTCTTTACTGCGTGAATATGATGGTAAAATTTTGTGTGTAGTAGCTGTTATTTTTTTTTTCTCTAGCATGCTACCTTTATTCCAGCATTCAGACTTGCGCAACTCTGTGACAAGCTGTGTCTCATCTCGCTGTGCTGTATTTGGCTTTTCCGTATGCACACCATGTAAAGAATCCTGCTTTTTGGAATAACAGCTGTAGCGCACCAGATGAGACACTAAAAAGAAACCAAACCAAACCAAAACAAAAAAAGGCCTTACCCAGTTCAGCTCACTGCGACGGCGGGGGGGCGCGTGCCGATATGGGGCTTCAGCGCGCACTGACGTATTTTGTCAGGGAGACCCAGAGGTACCTCCACCTGGCTGAGCAGTGAGTGGTTCAAAGGTGCAATGCAAAAAATTGAGATATTGTCTTAAATTGGTGTAACTGTGATCCATCTGCATATTTGAACTTGGTATATGGTTTTCATATCTGAGCTCAGTATTTTAGTTTGCATATTCATATTTGGTACCAAAAGAATCTTGTTTGGGGAGATAATTCCAAAATGGGAACCGGTTCCACTGCTAAACTTCCACCTTGCCTCCCCGTAGGATGCATCCTTACACATTAGAGTAATTGCTTATATTGTTAGAAAAGCATTTAAATTGTTAAAATGCTATGATAGATGTGAATTTAGAAGAGGTTGTATTTAAAAGTTGCTAGAATATTAACTGATTTAGATTTAGGAAAATAGAATAATGGATTGATGTTTATTATACTGGTTTATACTGTTTTTTGACATCTCTAAATTGTAAAAGGTAAATGGAGCTAAGGAATGTAACTATTTCTGAGCTCCTTGAAATTGCATATAAATTGTATTATGGCTGGAATGAAATGGGAAAACAAAACAGCAAAATATCCCAGGCCTGTGTGCAGCTCATTGTAACTGAGGAGTTTGCCAGAGCCTCCCACTTCGTACCAGTGATTATACCAGCTGCGTGACCTTAACTATATCTGAACTGAGGCGAGCAGAGAAAGAAAAAAAAAAAAAAAAAAAAGAAGAAGAAAAAAACTGTTTTCCCGCTGCTAAGCAGAGAAAGGGGGGCTTTACTCCCCCCGCTCTGTCCTTTTTTTTCCCTGAAGTATTGTCATCCATTTTTGTTGTGGCACTGTGTTGTTTTTCGGCTTTGAATCAGGGGTTATTGGTGTTGTTTATTTTTGCTTCTGTCTTGTTTCCTAGGTTTTGGCACATCTGGGGAAAGAGCTCATAATTTTACCTCCTTGCTGAAGTCAGCCTTTTCACACTGGTCAGCTTTGGCGGGTCACAATGTTCAGTGCTTCCCTGGGTCAGACTGGTACTGATTTGAGTGTGGAGTGGAGCCAGATTGGTTTGATGTGGAGTTCAAACTTATGTGTTTTCATGCTGGACTGTATATCTTGCCATCTCAGATGGGGGCGAGAGGGAAGTTTTATTCCCCCCCGCGCCCCTCCCCCAAGCAATGTTACTGCTAGAGAGCTGTAATACTGCATGAAGGAGTCTGAGGGTGAAATTTAAAGGCATCACCAATGGATCCATAGTTCTAATGAAACTGGAAAATTAAACCAAAAATTTGTTAATAGACTTATTCTGTGGTAATTAGTTGTAAGTGACTTCTTAGTAAATTCACCATGCTAGTTTTTGAGGTCACGAGAGAGAACGAAAGGAAGGCCATTTTTTGAGACCAATAGAATGCCAAATTTGGAACAAAGTTTAAATACATGAATTCTTATAGCTGTTAGAAACTCCTATACTTCTCTTAGGTTAAGTTTTGTTAAGTAAATTGTAAGCTCAAATAACATTTTCTGAGAATTCTGTTTAGTTGCATGGCCTACAAGAAGCTGCTGGGATGGCGCAGATCTGCTTGCTGCAAGTGAGAAATCTCCAAGGAAATTTCAAATGCTGCATTTCCACTAGTATTAACAGCCAATGTTTCGATAAAGCAAATACTACACTGATTGATCTGAAACAGGACTTCGATCTGGTAAGGGAAAACAATATCCAATAAATATGACAGCCAAAATGGAGTTGGAAACTTTGAGGAATAAATTTATGACAACCTTACAGGCTGGCTGCATTCAATTGGACTTCCAGATTTGTCTATTTATAGCTACAACATAGAAACAACCTGTGGCTATTGTGGGACAGTATGATGAGATTGCTAGCACACTGATATACTGCTTGTTACTCTGATCAAGAAAAGCAGGGAATGAATTTAAGTTTCAATAGGCCATGATCCTTTTGTCATATATGTACCATTTGTGAAATTTAATTTTGATTTTTTTATTTGTAATCTATGTCTTTGTAAATTGCACTAGCTGGTTTTCTTAACAGCACAGCTTTTGGCATGCATAAATGAAAAATGTAAATTGCTGCAGAACCTGCAAGTCTTTAATATCAGGTCATAGGCCATGCTTGTATTTGGTCTGATCCTACATACTTGCAAAGTTTTTGTCGATGGTTCTGGGAAGTCTCATAAAGCTGTAGTGGTTTGCCATGAAGATAACAATTGGCATCATTCTGTAAAAATTATTGAAGGTTCAACCCAATTAGCAGAACTTGGCACAGCTTTACATTACTTAGAGCTTTTTAAGGAGGAACCTCTAAATTTGATTTGTGATTCTGAGTACGTAGTCAAGGTCCAATGCACGTATCTGCTTCTGAACTGTGTTTTTTGTTTTGGTTTTGTTCTTTTTTAAAACAAAAAGGGGGGAGAAGTAGGGAAAACACCACAAAACCAATTGTCAAAAGCATTTTATGTGATGAAATACTTTGCAAGTGTGACCCAAAACCATGCTAAATCAGAAAGAACCTACATTAGTTATGGCCAAATCACTAGTCAATGGAAAAGGCCACATCAATTGATAACCTGGGGGAGAGGCTATGCTTGTGTCTTTACAGATCAAGGGCCGCAATGGTTGCTGGCACAAAACGTGAAACCTGTGTTATCTTCCTGACAATGATTGTTGCAGCTGCTGTGTTTTGGATGCCCGCACAGACAAAGACTAACATCTGCAGTACTTCAGCCAACATAACTGACCAGGACTCCATGTGCCTGGCTATGGCATCTCCGGAAAACTTGTTCCACACATGCTTGGTTGGCATCCCCCTTGACGACTACAGCAGCATCACACAACTGTTTCAAAATAGCGGTCGGCGCAAAGGCATTGCAACAAACTGTAATAATACCAACATGGCACTTTGGATTAATTGTCTCCCGGAAATAGACATTGAACCACAGGAACTGGAATTGCTGGCATCTATGCCCATGGATGCTTGTATCCAGCTTGTTTGCGAAAAGTGCCAGGACAATATGCTAAAGCATGAATGGATAAGACTGCAAAATGTTAATGCTACCATTGGTGACTACAGAAATGAAACTCGATGGTGTAATGCCTCACAGAAGAATCCAAGGAATGTGGGACAGTGACCCAAAAACCTCCTGTATGGTGTATTCTTGATCTGTGGAGATAGAGCCTGACCAGGAATTCCTTCTAATGCTGTTGGAGGACTGTGTATTTTGGGACTATTAACTCTCTTAACACCCATGGTAGTCGATCACAGAAAAGCGACACGGGAAAAATGTTTTTTGCATGCATATAAGTCAAAATGTGATGATAATGTAGATTTTTGGGGGTCAAGGTTAAGGGTTTTAGGATCTCTTGTATTTGATGTTGGCACAGCTAAAAGCTTTAAATATTTTAGAAAATTAGGATGCTGGCTAGTTAAGCAAACTAACAGAACTTCAAAGGCTTTAAGTGGACTTTTGTTAGATGTAGATTCTGTAAGACATGCCACACGGCAGAGTAGAGCCACAATTGATTTTTGTTATTAGCTCAAGGACATGGGTGTGAAGATTTTGATGAGATTTGTTAAATAAATTGCTTAGTGGTTGAGGGTTTTTAGGATGGTTGTTATCAGTAGTGAAAACAGGACTGATCATTTTGATGATTGTTGTGGTTGTGTTACTAATGTTGCCATGCATGATTTCTCTGCTGCAAAGGGCCCTGCAGCGGACAATGAGGGCAGCATTTTTAGCATAAATAAAAAAAGGGGGAATTGTCGGAAACTGCAGTGGGTCTGTGGAGTCCTTGACAGAAAATATGGGAGTAGAGATCAGCCTTCAGATATTAAGATTTACCCTTGAGAAGGATGGGAGTAAAGGAGTATCCGGAGACAGAAGAGATATACCCGTGAGAGAGAAGGGGATAGAAGAATAACACGGATGATAGCAAAATTAACCAATGAGATGTTAGTGCTGTAACTTGTAACCAATAGTGAAAAGACACATGAACTGGTAGAATTGTATAAAAATGCACTTGTAGCAATAAATGGCACCTATTACTTTCATCTTGAAAGAATTTGGTCCATGTCGTTTGTCCATCTCAGCCGCGACACAGGCCAGCCAGGCGTGGTGGTGGATTTGCTCTCAATGTGAGAGAGCAACTACAATGTACTAAATTCTGCCCAGGAGCGGATGACGAGCGAGTTGAGAGTGTATGGGTCAGGATCAAGGGGCAGGCTGGCAGGGCTGACACTGTTGTGGGCGTCTGTTACAGGCCACCAGATCAGGCTGAGGAAGTTGATGAGGCCTTCTATGGGCAGCTGAGAGTGGCCTCACAGTCACAGGCCACGGTTGTTGTGGGTGATTTTAACTTCCCTGATGTTTGCTGGAAGGACCATTCAGCCAGCCAGCCACAGTCCAGGAGATTCCTCCAGTGCATTGATGATAACTTCCTCATGCAGATGGTGGAGGAGCCGGCTAGGAGAGGTGCACTGCTGGATCTCATCCTCACTAACAAGGACTGTCTGGTCGAAGCAGTAAAGATTGAGGGCTGCCTGGGTTGCAGTGACCACGAGATGGTGGAGTTCAGCATCCTGTGTGGCAGGAACAGAAGAGCAAGTAGAATTGCAACCCTGGACTTTAGCAGGGCTAACTTTGGCCTTTTCAAGCAATTGCTGGGGGAAATCCCACGGGCAAGACTGCTTGAAGGAAAAGGAGCCCAAGATAGCTGGGTGGCATTCAGAGATTGCTTCTTCCACACTCAGGATCAGAGCATCCCCACACGCAGGAAGTCAAGGAAGGGAGCCAGGAGGCCTGTGTGGTTGAATAGGGATCTGTTGGGTATGCTCAAGCAGAAGAGGAGAGTTTACAGGTCATGGAAGCAGGGGCTGGCCACTTGGGAGGAATATAAGGCTGCTGTTAGAGGATGTAGGAAGGCAGCTAGGATAGCCAAGGCCTCCTTAGAATTACAGCTGGCGAGAGGGGTCAAGGACAACAGAAAGAGCTTTTTCAAATACATAGCAGATAAAACTAACACCAGAGGCAATGTAGGCCCACTGATGAATGGGGTGGGTGCCCTGGTGACAGAAGATACAGAGAAGGCAGAGTTACTGAATGCCTTCTTTGTCTCTGTCTACTCTGCTGGAGGCTGTCCTGGGGAGCCCTGTACCCCTGAGACCCCGGATGAAGCCAGGTCAATGGAGGAGTTTGCTTTAGTCGATGAGGACTGGGTTAGGGAGCAATTAAATAGTCTGGACATCCATAAATCCATGGGTCTGGATGAGATGCACCTGCAGGTGCTGAGGGAGCTGGCTGAAGTCATTGTTGGACCGTCTCCATCATCTTTGCCAAGTCTTGGGAAACGGGAGAGGTGCCCGAGGATTGGAGGAAAGCAAATGTCACTCCAGTCTTCAAGAAGAGCAAGAAGGAGGACCCGCGTAATTATAGACCTGTCAGCCTCACCTCGGTCCCTGGGAAAGTAATGGAACGGCTTATCCTTGGTACCATCTCAAGGCATATCAAGGATAAGAGGGTTATGAGGGGCAGTCAGCATAGCTTTACTAAGGGTAAGTCATGCTTGACCAACCTCATAGCCTTTTATGAGAATGTAGCAAGGTGGATGGATGATGGCAGAGCAGTGGATGTGGTCTACCTTGACTTCAGCAAAGCGTTTGAAACCCCTGTCGAGGGCTAAGATTGCGGGGTGACAATAAAACCCTGGCAGATGTATTGTTAACCCCCTCTCCCCCCAACTTCCCCCTTTTTGCCCCTCCCTCTCCCCCCTTCCCACTCAGGACAGGCAGTTGGGAGGGAAAGAAGGACAGAGAGAAGAGAGTTGGAAAAATTAACATTGTTTTACTAATGCTACTAATAAGAATAGAGAAAATAATACAAAATATACAAAACCAATCTTGAAAGTCTCAGCAACTGCAGAGCCAGCAACCAAAGTCCTAGATTAGACTCTGTGGCCAACCGGAGCTGGATTCAGTCTCTCACTAGGCCTCAGTTCGCAGGGACGACTAGCAAGGTCCTCTCCTAATGTCGGCCATAAGCAGAAGGGAAAAAGCAAAGGCAAAAGGGAAAAGGGACGAGATGCTCGTGATCTCCCACTTTTATATAAAGTATTCATGTGAATGGAATGTTATACACAGTTGGTCCGTTTCTTGGTCACCGGTTTCTCGTTGCCCCTCTCACGAGATGTCCATTCGTGCTTATCAATAAGTTTGCATTCCATTGCTATGTTTACCAAAACATGGGTCTGGTTCTCCAGGAAAATGCAGCTAATATGAAGGTTAAAAGAGAAACTTGTTTTTAACAAAACCAGGACAAACCCATAGCATCCTAGTTGCTAAGTTGAGGAGGTGTGGTCTAGACAATAGAGTAGTGAGGTGGGTTGCAAACTGGCAGAGTTACTGAATGCCTTCTTTGTCTCTGTCTACTCTGCTGGAGGCTGTCCTGGGGAGCCCTGTACCCCTGAGACCCCGGATGAAGCCAGGTCAATGGAGGAGTTTGCTTTAGTCGATGAGGACTGGGTTAGGGAGCAATTAAATAGTCTGGACATCCATAAATCCATGGGTCCGGATGTGATGCATCTGTGGGTGCTGAGGGAGCAGGCTGAAGTCATTGTTGGACCGCTCTCCATCATCTTTGCCAATTCTTGGGAAACGGGAGAGGTGCCTGAGGACTGGAGGAAAGCAACTGTTGCTCCAGTCTTCAAAAAGGGCAAGAAGGAGGACCCGGGTAATTATAGACAGGTCAGCCTCACCTCTGTCCCTGGGAAAGTAATAGAACAGCTTATCCTTGGTGCCATCTCAAGGCATATCAAGGATAAGAGGGTTATGAGGGGCAGTCAGCATGGCTTTACCAAGGGTAGGTCATGCTTGACCAACCTCATAGCCTTTTATGAGAATGTAACAAAGTGGATGGATGATAGCAGAGCAGTGGATGTGATCTACCTTGACTTCAGTAAAGCCTTTGACACAGTCTCCCACAGCATCCTCACAGCTAAGTTGAGGAGGTGTGGTCTAGACAATAGAGTAGTGAGGTGGGTTGCAAACTGGCTTAAGGAGAGAAGCCAGAGAGTGGTAGTCAATGGTGCGGAGTCTAGTTGGAGGTCAGTATCTAGTGGAGTGCCTCAGGGGTCAGTACTGGGGCCAATATTATTCAATATAATCATTAACGATTTAGACAAGGGAATAGAGTGTACTATCAGCAAGGTTGCTGATGACACTAAGCTGGGAGGAGTGGCTGACAGGCCAGAAGGCTGTGCTGCCATCCAGCGGGACCTGGACAGGCTGGAGAGTTGGGTGGGGAATAACCTGATGAAATTTAATAAGGGCAAGTGTAGAGTCCTGCATCTGGGCAGGAACAACCCCAGGTTCCAGTATAGGTTGGGAGATTACATAATAGAGAGCAGTGTAGGGGAAAGGGACCTGGGGGTCCTGGTGGACAACAAGATGGCCATGAGCCAGCACTGTGGCCTTGTGGCCAGGAAGGCCAATGGCATCCTGGGGTGTATTAGAAGGGGGGTGGTTAGTAGATCGAGAGAGGTTCTCCTTCCCCTCTACTCCGCCCTGGTGAGACCCCATCTGGAATTTTGTGTCCAGTTCTGGGCCCCTCAGTTCAAGACGGACAGGGAACTGCTGGAGAGGGTCCAGCGTAGGGCAACGAAGATGATTAAGGGAGTGGAGCACCTCCCTTATGAAGAAAGGCTGAGGGAGCTGGGTGTCTGTGGCAGAATGCAACCCCCCCTCTCTTGCCCCCTCTCTCCCCCTCCTTCCTTCAGTTTGGAAGGAGTAGGCTGCCGCGATTGAGAGACGGGAACGCAGTTTGATACAAACAAAATGTCCACTTTATTTGCTCGGTGAGCACCCTTTTATACATCAGAAGGCACACAGGTCTTATGCTGGTTGGCTAATCACTTTGACAGACAGAAGGCTAGCTAGGGCGTGAACGTTGGTCAGGCAGTGTTCGCATGGCAACAAATCGGTCATTTAGCAGTCACAAACTGCTTCCCGCCTCAGGGTGCAGGCACTGCCCCTGTACTTCGTAACTATGACAACACTTAACCTCATACATACGGCAAACATACAGCAAACTAACTTATGAACTCTAAATAGGGAGAACCAACATCTCCCCCTTTTTTGTTTTAATTAACTAATTTAGTTTTCCCATGGTCGGTGTCCGACCAACTCGAGGACATCCTGTTTCACTAACATTTCTAAGCTGGGGGCTTTTGTGGTCCCTTTCTGATTTTGGTCCGCAATGATTTTTTATAACTCTGGAAGAAAAGCTGTTTGCAGAAGAATTTAACAGGTCTCTCATGTGAGGTGCAAATAGGGTAAGTTTTCCAATATAACAAGGACCTCCTATAGGTCTGAAGGGAATCCCTGGCCAGGCTCTATCTCCGCAAATTAGAAAGTACCCGTTTGGTAATTTTAACTGTCCTCTAGTGTTCTTTACATCTCTAGCTCCTACACTTTCTGATAGATTCCAATAGGCTGAATTACCTGATACATTTTGATATTTAATCAACATATTCAATGTTTCTATATCACCTTCGCGTGCTAGATACCTTTCCCATGCATCACCAAAGTAGACTACTCCAGACCCATTAACCGGAATGATTGAAGGTGACAGGAAACTGCAATTAGTCCAATTTTTGATATCGGTCCAGTCTCTCTGAATTCTTGTACCGGCAAGGGACTAGAAACATTAAGCTTTATAATCAGGTCTTTTTGAAGCATAGCTCCCTCTTCTACTAGTCAGTCATTGCTTTTTACACACTTGCCGTTTTGATTGTTGTTACACCAGCTCCAATATGACTGGTTGAGACTGCTTTCCAAGTTTGACTCGTTTACGTACCCTACAAAATCTATCAAATCTACATATGGGTACCCAATTAAACATGTCCTAAACAGGTCGCCTACTTGTGCCAAAGACAAACAGAAATCTGTAGTCCCGGTACGATTTGCCCAAGTAAGCCATACATTAGTGCGAGGGTCTTTTGCCCATTTTCATAACCTCTGGAACAGAGTTCGTTCACTTATTAATCGGTAGTGTCTTCTATATCAGTCGCAGGATCAGGACCAGAAATGTCTTCAGGAGACTGCTGTAGTGTCTCTCGGAAAGGTCTCACGTTTTTTGCCGGGATCCAACGAGGGCCTCTTTCTGTGGAAATACAAGCATAGCCTCTTCCCCATGTGACAAGGGGATAGGGTCCCATTATCTTACCTGTTTCTGGGTCCCGAATCAACACTGGCGGCTTATCCCTGGGTTCAAAAAGGTTGTTTGTGCTGAAATGGCGAACTACTGGAGGATTATTATCTACTAGAGAACAATTCAAAAAGTTAAAAACATACAAGGCTTTCTGTATTCGCTCCTCTGGCGTAGCAGCCCCTATTCCCCCTTTTTGTTTTTGCAATAAGCGTTTTAGAGTTTGGTGAGAGCGTTCGATTAGAGCTTGACCCGTGGGAGAATGAGGGATGCCTGTAATGTGAGAAATTCCCCAAGAGGTAAAAAAGGTTTTCACTGATTGAGAGACATATGCAGGACCATTGTCTGTTTTAATTTGAGAGGGTACCCCTAGAGTGGCAAAATCGCGCATTAGATGTTTTTGCACATCGCGTGCTTTTTCTCCTGTATGACAGGAGGCAAATAACATTCCTGAAAATGTATCAACAGAGCAATGAATAAACTTTAAACGGCCAAATTCAGCAAAATGAGTAACATCTGTTTGCCAGAGTTGAAGGCTCTGCAGCCCTCTGGGGTTAACTCCTCCTGCTATGGAAGGAAAAGAGTGCCTTTGACAATCAGGACAGACCGCAATGATATTATGGGCTTGTTGTAAGGTAAGGTTAAACTGACGTTTTAAGCCTCCAGCATTTTGGTGAAAAAAGGAATGACTAAGCTTAGCTTGCGCTACACGGTCTGGTAATACCTGTACTGGTAACGTCAGCGTGTCAGCCTGCCGGTTTCCTTCCGCGATAAAACCTGGTAGAGAAGTGTGAGATCTAACATGCATAATGAAATAAGGGTGAAGACGAGAGTCCAATAAGAAGATAAGTTCCTGCAACAAGTCAAATAATGCAACATGAGAAACATCACGTAACACGGAAGCCTCGGCTCGGCTAACAATTCCTGCAACATAAGCAGAATCAGTAATTATGTTAAGAGGAACAGACCATTTACGAAAAACTCGAACAACTGCAGACAATTCTACTATTTGAGGAGAACCTTGAACAGTTTCAACATCAGACTCCCACCGCTGATATTGATCATCCCACCAAAGGATAACGGACTTATGAGATTTACCAGACCCATCTGTGAATACAGTGAGGGCTTGTAAAGGTTGGTCACTCCGCTTTGGAATAGGTAAAAGGTGAAAATCAACGCTTAACAGTTTGTGAGAAGGCGGATGAGAAGTGAGTTGGCCTGCATAGCCAGTTAGAGCTATGCCTAGTGCATCTGATTGTTGTTGCAACCATTGCAGGTAAACACTTGTTACTGGCATACATATAAGGATAAAGTCCGTGCCTGCCAGAGTAAGTAATCGTTGTCGAGCCCTGATAATTAAAGATGCAAACATCTCATGTTGTGTTGAAATAGTCTTTGTAGCTTGGTTAGGCAAAAAGATCCATTCAATGATCAGTAAAGGGTCCGTTTTCTGGCAGTCCCATTGGAAAATAAGTGCATGAGGCTGTCGAGCAGGATTAAGGATGATTAATTGAAAAGGCAATTCTGGTTCCCATCGATGCGCTTGTCTGGAGGTAATCGCTGCTGCAGCTTTATGCAAGGAAGCTATGGCTTCAGGACTGAGACTTCGCGGAGCGGTTAAGTCTGAGCTTCCTTTAAGCATTTCAAATAAGGGACTGAGATCTGCATTAGTGATTCCTAACAATAGTCTGACCCAATTGATTGTTCCTAACAGTTTCTGTACATCATGTAAATTTTTTACATTCGCCTGTATTTGTAAAGATTGCGGAGCAATAGTCTGAGCTCTTATACGCCATCCTAAGTATTTCCGAGGTGGTACTTTTTGAATTTTTTCTGGTGCAATACAGAGGTCTGCTGATTTTACAGCAGCCATGACAAGGGCTACAGCTTTCTCCATGACTTCATAGTGTTGTGCTGCCACTAGAATGTCATCCATATAATGATATAACAATGCAGCAGGTACCACAGTTCTGACAGGACTAAGTATTTTCGCCACATACCATTGGCATATTGTGGGACTATTTTTCATTCCCTGCGGTAGCACAACCCACTGGTATCTTTGCAAAGGAGCTTGCATGTTGACGCTAGGGACCGAAAAAGCAAATTTAGGACCATCATCCGGATGCAATGGAATGTTGAAAAAACAATCTTTGAGATCTATGATGGTTAAATGCCAATCTCGAGGGATCATGGTAGGTGACGGAAGCCCGGGTTGCAGGGCCCCCATGTCTTCCATAGCGTATTAATTTTTCGGAGGTCATGGAGCAAACGCCACTTGCCAGTCGGTTTTTTAATAACAAAAACAGGCGAGTTCCAGGGACTCGTAGAGGGCACAATATGTCCCATAGATAATTGTTCATTAACTATTTCTTGGAGGGCGTGAAGTTTTTCTAGTGGCAGGGGCCATTGATCAACCCAAATAGGAGCTTCTGTTTTCCAAGTTAACTTTAGGGTTTCACGCCCCTCAATGGCCCCACCTAAAAATGTGTCTGGATAGACATCCCCCACTGGGACAACACGTCACGCCCCCATAAGACCATAGGTACTGGTAAGATAAACGGTTTGACTGAGGCAACTTGTCCTTCTGAATTTTGAACTTGTATTACTTCTGCACTTTGGCGGCTAGCTCCACACCCCCCGATTCCTGCTAATGTCTGAGAGACATCAGCTAAAGGCCACCTAGAAGGCCACTTTGCTTGAGAAATAACTGTAACATCTGCACCTGTATCAATAATTCCACTTAACACGACTTGCTGACCTCCGCGAATGAGGGTGCATTGGCATATAGGACGTTTTTGTGAAATGGCTTGAACCCATAAAATTAGTGGTTCTCCCGTAGATCCAAAACTTCCCTGTCTTTGCGGGAGTGATTGGTCAGGAATTGGGACATAATCTTCCTTAGGGATCAGTATTAATTGTGCGATACGACTTCCCTCTGGCACTGTACAAGGAGGAAACGGGGTCCAGGCCATAATTTTGATTTCTGAATTACTGTCAGGATCGATTACTCCAGGCAATACAAAAAGTCCTGACAGAGTGGTGGATGACCTTCCTAATAATAATGCTTGTGTTCGGGGAGGTAAAGGAACTGCGACTTTGGTAGGCAGTAAGTGAATAGAGGAATCAAGTTGTGTTACTGTGTGGGCGGTTGCCAGGTCCAGGCCTGCACTCCCTGCTGTTGCTGGGCAGAGGCTGGCCGTGGAACTTGTGTCTGTGCGCGCCTCGGTCCCGCGCTCTGCGATCGGTTTCCCTGTATGGGGCGTCCTTGGAAGTCATATCTAGATCGACATTGGTTGGCATAGTGGCGCCCTTTTTGGCACTTGGGACAAACCCCAGGTGTTTGGGGTCGTTTGGCACTAAAGCAGTCTTTTTTAAGATGTCCCGGTTTTCCACACCCATAGCAGTCTTGCTGTGGGTTGGCGCCCATCGGGCCGCGCATGGCCGCAAAAGCAGCAGCCATGGCCTCATATTTATGATCCATAGTGCCAATTCTGTTGCAGGCTTCCACCATTTCAATTAAAGTAGGGTTCTGATTGGGAAGAGATTTCAAAAGCTTTTTACAATCAGTGTTAGCATTTTCCACAGCCAATTTAAGAAGCAAAATTTCCCGAGCTTGTACGTTATCAACTTGCCGCTCTAAGGCTTGTTTTAATCTATCTATAAACTGCATATAGGGCTCACGGGGTTCCTGAGTGATACTAGTAAATGCTTTTTGGGGTTTACCAGAGTCAGGGACTCTCAGCAGGGCCTTCTTTGCTTCTTCTCGGCCTGCTTCTAGAGCTTCCTGAGGAATGTTCCTAGCTTGGGCCGCCGGATCCGAAAACTGCCCTGTTCCTGTGAGGTGCTCTATAGTTAATGCAGCTAAGGCGGCATTGGCATGTCCTGCATAACCCTGCAAAATTGTTTGCAATCCCGTTCTCCACTGAGACTCCCACATTGTATATTGTGTTGGAGTTAATAACAACCGCGCAAGGGATTTTAAATCATGTGGGGTCATAACATACGTATCAAATACAGAAGATAAAAGGCTTGCAAAATAAGGGGAAGACAACCCATGTTCAGTAACTGTACGGCGCAACTCCTTGATAACCGAAAAAGAAAGAGGTTCCCACTGAGCCTGAGCCCCCCCCCGTCCTTGGTATATAACAGGGGCTACTATAGTTCTGGCTATTTCCAACTCCCCCTCGTTTATCGCTTGGCGCTTAATCTTTCCCCAAACCTCATGAGGATCAGGGGGAAAAAGATCAGGTTTCTTTTCAGGGTCAATCGGACCCGGGTCAAAGGGATCATCCTCCGGGGGATATCCGGCAGCACAAGCTAATGGCGGCGCAGAGGGTGCGTGCGAGGGAGAATATGGCGGCGGCGGAAATGGCGGCAGCGCAGAGGGTCCTGCCCCCCAGCGATATTAGGAGGGTAGGAAGGAGGTGACTGAGACAAAATGGCCACCGGGCGGAGTGGGGGGGGCGACTGAGCCCCCTCCTCGGAGTCTCGCTGATTTTGCTTTTGTGCCTTTACGGTTTCAAAAATTTTTCTCCAACTGGGGAGCATACGCTGCGCTTCCTCATCTCCTGAGGTGGCTGCATCCCATAACTTTACCCCCACATTGTCCCAAAGTTCACGCGTAAAAATTGAGGAGGCAGTCACCGTAGGGACCGTAACTTGCACCCATTTAAGGATTAACTTAAGATCTTGTGAAAAATGCAGTTGTGATTCGTGCTAAAATGTTTAATGTTTACAGATATAACCAAATGAGGCACGGGCTCTGAACCTGGAAAAAGGTGGTTAAGTTCTATGTAAAAAGTTATGAAACTTACTTATGAAGTTATATTGACAGAGGGAACTAACATTTTAAGGGTTAACTAAACATATAATGGGTGCCTGCTAACGAACTAACACTTTGAGGCTTAGTCACACAATAAATGCTTAGTTTAGAGCTTTATGTTAAGAAGAACAGAACCCCATTGAATGCCAAGATAAGAAGTTTTACGGCACCTAGCTGTAAACTTGAGGAGACAAGATAACGAAGATTTACAGCAAAAGGGGGCGCCAGTCTGGTTTCATTCAACTTGGCAGTTTGGGTGCCAGTCAATTCAACATAATGAGCCAAAGGTAAAAAGTTCACTGTGACAAAGCTGAAGGAGCCTTCATCCAAAGACCCCCAAAGACCCCTCCTCAAATTCACCAAGTGGCACTGCGCAGGCGCAACAGGGGAGCGTCTATGGAAATGGAGACTCATTTTAATCAGAAGCGGGGAAAGGTTATGAATATGTATAGGCGTTCTTGGGGTCATTATGAATATGTAATACCTTACTGTATTTAAGCACACTTCTTATTGTTTAAAGGTGTGCGTGTTGGGTGGAGTGAATCCCCCGCGCACCCAGCGCTGTTTTGCTTATGCTCTAATGAACACGTGTTTAAGGAATACAAGGAATTGGATTAAATGTTGTTTATCCATAGAAAAAGCGTAAGTTATTTATTTCAGTCTTGTCCCGAAAGAGCTCCTCTTCCCTGCTTTTCAAGCAGAGCTTTCATGTGCTCATAAACATCTCTCTCAAGAGCTCCTCTTCCCTGCTTTTCAGGCAGAGTTTTCGTGTGCTCATAAACGTCTCTCTCAGGGGAACTCTCCTGATTCCCCATTTTTTAGTTTCCCGCAGCTCACCTCACGTTCCAGACGGAGGTGATTGATTCGCCGGCCGGCTTATGCTGCTTCTTTCAGCAGCACTCCAAGTTCTGCGGGACTCGCGACATGCCACCAGGTAGGTGGTTTTTCAATCTTCGGCGGTTTCGTTGCTGACGATCACGTCGGGGTTCACCAATTTGCCGCGATTGAGAGACGGGGACGCAGTTTGATACAAACAAAATGTCCACTTTATTTGCTCGGTGAGCACCCTTTTATACATCAGAAGGCACACAGGTCTTATGCTGGTTGGCTAATCACTTTGACAGACAGAAGGCTAGCTAGGGCGTGAACGTTGGTCAGGCAGTGTTCGCATGGCAACAAATCGGTCATTTAGCAGTCACAAACTGCTTCCCGCCTCAGGGTGCAGGCACTGCCCCTGTACTTCGTAACTATGACAACACTTAACCTCATACATACGGCAAACATACAGCAAACTAACTTATGAACTCTAAATAGAGAGAACCAACAGTAGGCATGTCTCCCTCTTTCTCTGCTACTTGAGGCTAACAGCTTCTTTTGTGTGGCCCCAGAGCACCCTAGCCAGGGCCATTAAGAGAAGGGAGTGCCGAGCCGCTGGGCACCCACAGGCTGTGTGGGGGATGATGGAAGGCTTCAGGGGCACCCACACCAGTGTGGGGGTGCAGAGAAGCTTCTAGAGTGCCCACAGTCATATCTGATCAGTTAAAAACGGGATTCTCGTTGGCGACTCCGCCCATTGTCGCGGGTCCCTCGGAGTACGAGCTTAGCCACTGCCGCCAGGAGCCACGGGCCCCCCCCCCGCTCCCCGGGACTGAGACTCCGCTTGCCTTGCCGCCACGCGTGTAAGTAAAACTTCTCGCAGGATTGCGAGTATATTTATACTTTTCGTGCACATTTGCACATGTATTTTCCGTGCACATTTGCACATGTACTTTAAATTATTTCCTCGCACAATCGCGAGTGTATTTTCCTCCCGTGCTTCCACATAAGCACGTGTAGGATTCCGTGCACACTTGCACGTGTAAGTAAATTAACCCTCACAGGATTGCGAGTGTATTATAAATTTACCCTCGCGGAATCGCGAGTGTACACTTCCCGTCCTCACTACGAGTGTGTGTATCTCTTTAAAAAATAATTCTGCACCGTGTTTAGGCAAGTGTGTATTTCTCCGGGACTCAGGTCTGGCTTCGGCATTGTTTTGAGTGAAGCCACGTGCATGCACTCTGTGGACCGCCTGTTGTATTAGTTGCTGCCCCTTCATAATTTTCCTCAACTGATATCCGAACCTGTATTTAAGTCACTTGTGGAGTGCTAAAACCCTGTTTCTCACCAGTTTAATAAAAGTTGTTTTGGACTCTGTTGTCCCTTAAATTAACCTCGGGGTGCCTCCGTGTAATATTCCGTGACAGTGTCTTTAGTTTGGAGGAGACTGAGGGGTGACCTTATTAATGTTTATAAATATATAAAGGGTGACTGCCATGAGGATAGAGCCAGGCTCTTCTCGGTGGCAAACAATGATAGGACAAGGGGTAATGGGATCAAGCTGGAACACAAGAGGTTCCACTTAAATTTGAGAAAAAACTTCTCAGTGAGGGTGACAGAACACTGGAACAGGCTGCCCAGGGAGGTTGTGGAGTCTCCTTCTCTGGAGACATTCAAAACCCACCTGGACATGTTCCTGTGCGACCTCACTTAGGCGTTCCTGCTCCAGCAGGGGGATTGGACTAGATGATCTTTTGAAGTCCCTTCCAATCCCAAACATACTGTGATACTGTGAGTGAATCCCTGGGGCTTGCAGCCAGGCCAATTATGGCAGGCTGATATTACTCAATTTGCACCATTTGGCCGACAAAAGTACATTCATGTGTCCATGGATACCTGTTCAGGACTGTTGTGTGCTACAGCTTTGACCTCAGCAAATGCAAAAGTGGTCAAGTGTCATTTATTACAAGCTTTTGCTGTCATGGGTGTTCCTACACAGATCGAAACAGATAATGGTCCCGCATACCATTCTGACACACTTGCAACCTTCCTCGTCCAGTGGAAGGTACAACACCTGTTTGGAGTCCCTTATAATTCTACTGGCCAGGCAAATATTGAGAGTGCACACCGCACCTTGAAGAACCTTTTGTCTGTTTTGAACAAACAAGGGAGAATTGGTGTGGGTCCAGAAGAGGTTCTGATGAAGGCATTGTATGTGCTGAACTGGCTTAATCCTAAAAGTGAGACTGAAATGGAACCTGTTGTTATGCACCATATCAAAAATGTCAAAAATTTTTCCAAAAGTGTACCTAAGGTTATTGTGTTTAATCCGATAACACAACAATGGGAAGGACCTATGTCATTAATAACCTGGGGAAGGGGATATGCTTGTGTTTCTACAGGTAACCATAAAAATTCGTGGATTCCAGCAAAGTGGGTGAGGCCTTGGCTAGCTAACAAAGAAGAGACTGATTGCAGTGATGATGACCCTTAACCTCAGATGTGTTTTCGCTTTTAGCAACAGATGTAGCCAGTGTTGAGCATACCACTTTGTAAAACAGGACAGCGATTAACTTTTTGTTATTGGCCCATGGCCACGGTTGTGAAGAGTTTGATGATATGTGTTGTTTGAACTTAAAAGACCCTTCAGAATCTATACATAAAAAGATAAAAGTTTTGCAGAACAAGAAAATAACAGAAGATGTTGGTTTTTTTGGGTTGGATGCTTTGTTTGGTTAAAAGGAATATTGAAAACTGGTCTGTTCTTGTTAACTGTAATGGTATTGGCTTTAGTATTCTTACCCTGTATTTTGCACTGTCTTCAAAGCATAATATGGAGGAGATGTAGTGGGCTATGTAGGCAGGGCTCCTTCCTGTGCAACACTGGGCGGATGGGGTCATTGCCAGCCCGGCCAGGAGGTGAAGCCAGAGACAAAAGAAACAAAAGGAATCATATAAGAAGGTACCAGCCAATGAGCAATCGCCGACATGCATGTGCAGAGTGTGTGGACAGTGCATGCAGCCAATCACGTTACTGTATAGTACATGCTGTAACCAATCATATTATTGTGAGGCGTGTGGACAGGACAGCTTATGATATAAAGCTAGCTTGGTCAGACAATAAAGTTGAACTCTGTGAACATCATATTGGTGTGTCAGGTTCCATCTCTCGCATGGCAGCAACAAGGTGCTTTCTTTACTCTGGTGTGATGGATCCACGAGGTCTGTTCTTTGATCTTGATTGCTGTGTGAGACGTCAGCAGCACTTGAAATGGACCATCCCACTTCGATTCCAGGGGTGAGTCTGTTAGCAATCAGGACACATAACCATGGGCGTAGTTATATGCGGTGCTTTATTTCAGCGCTGGGAAACCAGGGGTTCGCACCCAAAGCTGGCTTCCTGGTCAGTCTAAGTTACACAGTATTTATACAGTTCATTCACATACATATTCATATATTCATTAAGATAGGTAACGATTACTCACTATTGATTACAACATCGATTGCTACATCTTGGAACTATTTTGATCATGTGCAGTGCCCTCACTCTATACGTATTTAGGCTAAGATAAAAGCTAAGTTGTTAAGATAAAGTATACTTGAACATGATATGCTTGAACATCCTCTCAGGGACAGTTTACAAAACTGATTCATCCTTCCAGGAACATTTTGTAAAACTGGTCCGCTTACTAACAAGTCTGTAAAGAACTTTACGTACACATAATCATCAGTTGTTATGTCATGTACCAGTCCATCTGGACCACGAGCTCTGGTCCCTAGAACCAATTTCTCTACTTCACAAAGTTGTTTTTGCAGACTTATATATTTAGATAATGTCTCTTCTCCCATCTGTGCTGATATGCCTGCTTGCACACTATAAGTTCTCCCATGCAACATTTCAAAAGGACTTAGTCCATCTTTAGTATTTGGCTTAGTTCTAACTCTTAAGAGTACCAGAGGTAATGATTGTGGCCTTGACAGTCCATCTTCTTGTCCTAATTTGTAGTTTAATCAAATGATTTATCCTCTCTACCTTCCAACTCGACTGAGGCCTATAGGGAGTATGTATTTGCCAATCTATCCCTAATACTTGGCTATCTTGTTGCGTTACCTTGGCCACAAAATGTGATCCCCTGTCTGAGGATATTGTTACTGGTACACCAAACTTGGGAATGATCTCATGCAATAATGCTTTGGTAACCTCTCGAGCCTTGTTAGTTTGACATGGAAATGCCTCTGAAAAGGTATCAGTTAATACCAACAGGTATTGGAATACCACTTTTCTTGGAAGTTCGAAGAAATCAATCTGACATTGTTGTCCTGGGTATTTTCCCCTTCCTATTTGTCCTAGCTGCACTTTGCGACCAGCTTTAGGATTATTCTGTAAACATATTTCACATTGTTCTGTTACTTGCTTAACAGTGGTGTAAAGGTTCCGGGTGGCCATGTGTTGATTCAAATATTTATATAAGGTCTCAGCTCCCCAATGAGATTTCTTGTGCTTGTCCATAACTACAGCATATACACACAAATATATACATACACATATTTTACATTAATATTGTGCATCAGAAAGGGAAATATTAGTATATATTCACGTGAAAAATTCAAAGCCAAAAGAAAACAGACATTTTAGAATAAATTCTCTTCTTAACTCACTTCCTTAAGCCTACATCATTTCGCAGATCACATGGGACTGTATCATCTGCAACACTTAGGTCCAACGAGGTGAATTAAGGACAGAAGGTCAACATTAACTCAGTTTCCTGGACTAAGTGTGTTTAAAACCAGATCTTTAAAATAATAAGGTATGTTGTGTATGGTTTCTCAGTGATTCAAAACAATACTTTGTCCTGGTTTTGTTAAAAACAAGTTTCTCTTTTAGTGAATTTGCCTGTCAGCTAAAGCCTTCATATTAGCTGCATTTTCCTGGAGAACCGGATACATGTTTTGGTAAACATAGCAATGGAATGCAAACTTATTGATAAGCACAGATGAACATCTCGCGAGAGGGACGACGAGAAACAAGTGACCAAGGAATTGACCAACTGTGTATAACATTCCATTCATGTGAATACTTCATATAAAAGTGGGAGATCACAAGGATCTCGTCCCTTTTCCCTTTTTTTTCCTTATGGCCAACATTAGGAGAGGACCTTGCTAGTCGTCCCTGCGAACTGAGGCCTAGTGACAGACTGAATCCAGCTCCGGTTGGCTGCAGAGTCTAATCGAGGACTTTGGGTGCCAGCTCTGCAGTTGCTGAGACTTTCAAGATTGGTTTTGTATATTTTGTATTATTTTCTCTATTCTTATTAGTAAAATATTTTTAATTTTTCCAAGTCTTCTCTCTCTGTCCTTCTTTTCCTCCCAATCGCCTGTCCTTAGTGGGAAGGGGGGAGAGGGAGGGGCAAAAGGGGGAAGTGGGGGGAGGAGAGGAGGTTAACAATACATCTGCCAGGGTTTTATTGTCACCCCGCAATCTAAACCTTCGACATACTTAATGATGAAATGTTGGGGATCGAGACCCCGGCATGGGTTCTGGCCTGCGGCGACGGAGGAAGAAATGCAGCCGATCCAATATGGATGATAAGCATACTTCAGTTTATTGCTGCGAAGCACCGACGTTTATAGCAAATGCAGAGCACAGACCTTTATAACAGTTCTATTTATAGCAATTCTATTTATAGCACAGACCTTTATAAAGCAGTTCTATTAATTATGCCTACTCGTCAGACACCGATTTGATAGCATACATAATGAGCCCATCCCAGCATACATAATGAGCCCATCCCCTTCTGTGGTTTCTCTGGTATGTAACTCCCTCGTTATCTCGGAGCTGCCTCCTGAACTTGTTTACTCAGGCCTCTCTCGGTCGGTACTTTCCCACTTACCCTTGCTCAGCTCATGCTAACTGAGGCCTACTCATGCTAACTAGAAGAGATCCTCTTCGTAGAGAGGGTCTCTGGGGCCATGCCCTTTCTCTTTTAACCATTCTCCGACAATGAAACGTTAAAATATAGACCCTTTTTTGATCTGTTGGGCATTTTTTGCAACATGAAGCAACAGAAAATGAAGGCTTGTAGCCATGTCTAGAAATGTTTTCAGGCCTTTCAAGTTTAGTATCACACTCTTCTAGAGGATCCCATTGTGGGATGTTTTTGTTGTTGTTGTTTTTTTGTTTGGTTTTATAATAATTATTATTATTATTATTAGTGTGTGTGTGTGTGTTTTGTTTGTTTGTTTGTTTTTCCCAGTGGCAGGATGCAGTGTGCTTTTCTCCCCTGACACACCATGCTCTCTTGGGAAGCTGTAGCACAGTAGCAGGGCTGTTTGTATCATCTCACCTCTAGAGCAACAACTCTTTTTTCTGCTTTAATCAAGCTGTCAAGCAGACACAAGAAAAAGTTATTTCCTTCGGTTGCCATATTTATGGTGCTTTAACAGAATAGGAGACTTTAAAAACCTTTGAAGAAGTGAGTTTTTGTCAGGAGCAGGTCTAAAAAAAAAGGCAGAATGGAAGATGGATACCCCAAATATACACACGCGTATAGATAGATTATTAGATTAATATTGATATATATTAGGCATAATGATATATAATCGATATATATTGGGCATACTGAAGAGTTAAAATGAAGAAGTGTGTATGGAACAGACACTTCATCAACCTTTCGAGGCACTTCTCTAATCTGGAAAGGGCTTTAATCACAGCCAGCTAAATAGGTGTCGCGGTTGAGATGGACAAACAACATGGACCAAATTCTTTCAAGATGAAAGTAATAGGTGCCATTTATTGCTACAAGTGCATTTTTATACAGTTCTACCAGTTCATGTGTCTTTTCACTATTGGTTACAAGTTACAGCACTAACATCTCATTGGTTAATTTTTCTATCATCCATGTTATTCTTCTATCCCCTTCTCTCTCACGGGTACATCTCTCCTCTCTCCGGATACTCCTTTACTCCCATCCTTCTCAAGGGTAAATCTTAATATCTCAAGGCTGACCTCTACTCCCATATTTTCTGTCAAGGATTCCACAGACCCGCTGCAGTTTCCCACAATTCCCCCTTTTTTCATTTGTGCTAAAAAATGCTGCCCTCATCGTCCGCTGCAGGGCCCTTTGCAGCAGAGAAATCATGAATGGCAACATTAGTAACACAACCACAATAATCATCAAAATGATCAGTCCTGTTTTCACTACTGATAACAACCATCCTAAAAACCCTCAACCACTAAGCAATTTATTTAAAAAATCTCATCAAAATCTTCACACCCATGTCCTTGAGCTAATAACAAAAATCTATTGTGGCTCTACTCTGCTGTGTGGCATGTCTTACAGAATCTACATCTAACAAAAGTCCGCTTAAAGCCTTTTAAGTTCTGTTAGTTTGCTTAACTAGCCAGCATCCTAATTTTCTAAAATATTTAAAGCTTTTAGCTGTGCCAACACCAGATACAAGAGATCCTAAAACCCTTAACCCTGACCCCCAAAAATCTACATTATCATCACATTTTGACTCATATACATGCAAAAAGTGTTTTTCTCGTCTTGCTCTTCTGTGATCTATTATCATAGATACATTGGGTGTTAAGAGAGTTAATAGTCCCAAAATACACAGTCCTCCAACAGCATTAGAAGGAATTTCTGGTCAGGCTCTATCTCCACAGATCAAGAATACACCATACAGGAGGTTTTTGGGTCGCTGTCCCACATTCCTTGGATTCTTCTGTGAGGCATTACACCATCGAGTTTCATTTCTGTAGTCACCAATGGTAGCATTAACATTTTGCAGTCTTATCCATTCATGCTTTAGCATATTGTCCTGGCACTTTTCACAAACAAGCTGGATACAAGCATCCATGGGCATAGATGCCAGCAATTCCAGTTCCTGTGGTTCAATGTCTATTTCTGGGAGACAGTTAATCCAAAGTGCCATGTTAGTATTATTACAGTTTGTTGCAATGCCTCTGCACCGACCACTATTTTGAAACAGTTGTATGATGCTGCTGTAGTCATCAAGGGGGATGCCAACCAAGCATGTGTGGAACGGGTTTTCCGGAGATGCCATAGCTAGGCATATGGAGTCCTGGCCAGTCATGTTGGCTAAAGTAATCCACATGTTAGTCTTTGTCTGTGCGGGCATCCAAAACACAGCAGCTGCAACAATCATTGTCAGGAAGATAAAGTTTCATGTTTCGTGCCAGCAACCATTGCGGCCCTTGATCTGTAAAGACACAAGCATAACCTCTCCCCCAGGTTATCAACTGATGTGGCCTTTTCCATTAACTAGTGATTTGGCCATAACTAATGTAGGTTCTTTCTGATTTAGCATGGCTTTGGGTCACACTTGCAAAGTATTTCATTACATACAATGCTTTTGACAATTGGTTTCGTGGTGTTTTCCCTACTTCTCCCCCCTTTTTGTTTTAAAAAAGAACAAAACCAAAACAAAAACACAGTTCAGAAGCAGATACATGCATTGGACCTTGACTACGTACTCAGAATCACAAATCAAATTTAGAGGTTCCTCCTTAAAAAGCTCTAAGTAATTTAAAACTGTGCCAAGTTCTGCTAATTGGGTGGAACCTTCAATAATTTTTACAGAATGATGCCAATTGTTATCTTCACGCCAAACCACTACAGCTTCATGAGACTTCCCAGAACCATCAACAAAAACTTTGCAAGTATGTAGGATCAGACCAAATACAAGTATGGCCTATGACCTGATATTAAAGACTAGCAGGTTCTGCAGCAATTTACATTTTTCATTTATGCGTGCCAAAAGCTGTGCCGTTAAGAAAACCAGCTAGTGCAACTTACAAAGACATAGATTACAAATAAAAAAATCAAAATTAAATTTCACAAATGGTACATATATGACAAAAGGATCATGGCCTAATGAAACTTAAATTCATTCCCTGCTTTTCTTGATCAGAGTAACAAGCAGTATATCAGTCTGCTAGCAATCTCGTCATACTGTCCCACAATAGCCACAGGTTGTTTCTGTGTTGTAGCTATAAGTAGACAATTCTGCAAATCCAATCGAATGCAGCCAGCCTGTAAGGCTGTCATAAATTTATTCCTCAAAGTTTCCAACTCCATTTTGGCTGTCATATTTATTGGATATTGTTTTCCCTTACCAGATCAAAGTCCTGTTTCAGATCAGTCAGTGTAGTATTTGCTTTATCGAAACATTGGCTGTTAATACTAGTGGAAATGCAGCATTTGAAATTTCCTTGGAGATTTCTCACTTGCAGCAAGCAGATCTGCGCCATCCCAGCAGCTTCTTGTAGGCCATGCAACTAAACAGAATTCTCAGAAAATGTTATTTGAGCTTACAATTTACTTAACAAATCTTAACCTAAGAGAGGTATAGGAGTTTCTAACAACTATAAGAATTCATGTATTTAAACTTTGTTCCAAATTTGGCATTCCATTGGTCTCAAAAAACGGCCTTTCTTTTGTTCTCTCTCATGACCTCAAAAACTAGCATGGTGAATTTACTAAGAAGTCACGTACAACTAATTACCACAGAATAAGTCTATTAACAAATTTTTGGTTTAATTTTCCAGTTTCATTAGAACTATGGATCCACTGGTGATGCCTTTAAATTTCACCCTCAGACTCCTTCATGCAGTATTACAGCTCTCTAGCAGTAATATTGCTTGGGGGAGGGGCGCGGGGGGGAATAAAACTTCCCTCTCGCCCCCATCTGAGATGGCAAGACGTACAGCCCAGCATGAAAACACATCAGTTTGAATTCCACATCAAACCAATCTGGCTCCACTCCACACTCAAATCAGTACCAGTCTGACCCAGAGAAGCACTGAACACTGTGACCCCCCAAAGCTGACCAGTGTGAAAAGACTGAATTCAGCAAGGAGGCAAAATTATGAGCTCTTTCCCCAGATGTGCCAAAACCTAGGAAACAAGACAGAAGCAAAAATAAACAACACCAACAACCCCTGATTCAAAGCCGAAAAACAACACAGTGCCACAACAAAAATGGATGACAATACTTCAGGGAAACAAAAGGACAGAGCGGGGGGAGTAAAGCCCCCCTTTCTCTGCTTAGCAGCAGGAAAACATTTTTTTTGGTGTTTTTTTTTGTTTGTTTCTTTTTTTTTTGTTTTGTTTTGGTTTTTTTTCTCGCCGCAGTTCAGATATAGCCAAGGTCACGCAGCTGGTATAATCACTGGTACGAAGTGGGAGGCTCTGGCAAACTCCTCAGTTACAATGAGCTGCACATAGGCCTGGGATATTTTGCTCTCTTGTTTTGCATTTCATTTCAACCATAATACACTTTATATGCAATTTCAAGTAGCTCAGAAATAGTTACATTCCTTAGCTCCATTTACCTTTTACAATTTAGAGATGTCAAAAAACAGTATAAACCAGTATAATAAACATAAATCCATTATTCTATTTTCCTAGATCCAAATCAGTTAATATTCTAGCAATGTTTAAATACAACCTCTTCCAAATTCACATCTATCATAGCATTTTAACAATTTCAATGCTTTTCTAACAATATAAGCAATTATTCTAATGTGTAAGGATGCATCCTAAGGGGGAGCAAGGCGGAATTTTAGCAGTGGAACCGGTTCCCATTTTGTAATTATCTCCCCAAACAAGATTCTTTTGGTACCAAATATGAATATGCAAACTAAAATACTGAGCTCAGATGTGAAAACCATATACCAAGTTCAAATATGCAGATGGATCACAGTTACACTAATTTAAGACAATATCTCAATTTTTGCATTGCACCTTTGAACCACTTACTGCCCGGCCAGGTAGCAGTGCCTCTGGGTCTCCCTGACAAAACAGGTCAGTGCGCGCCAGAGCCCATCGGCACTCGCCCCCCCGCCGTCGCAGTGAGCTGAACTGGGCAAGGCCTCTTTTTTTTTGTTTGTTTTTTTTTTTTTAGTGTCTCATCTGGTGTGCTACAGCTGTTATTCCAAAACCAGGATTCTTTACATGATGTACATACGGAAAAGCCAAATCCAGCACAGCGAGATGAGACAGAGCTTGTCACAGAGTTGCGCAAGTCTGAATGCCGGAATAAAGGTAGCATGCTAGCGAAAAACAAAATAACAGCTACTACACACAAAATTTTACCATCACATTCACGCGGTAAAGAACTAAATTACTTATGATCTTCTGTATTATCACAAAATGCACATTTTGAGTCAGTGGATTCTCATGATCTAACAGACTGTGAACTTATCGTACCATGTAACAAAGACCTACCAAAATTGCAACATGCTTAAACCGATACCCACAAAGAAAACAGGTTAATGAGGAAGGCATCTTGCAGACTTTAGCAAGTTTACTGTGACCTGTGTGTTATCAGTTAACTCTCTCTCAGCTTGTTGACGTTCAAACCGTTCCAGCTGTAAAACTGTCTGTAATGATCTAATGATCTCTTGTAGAGATTTATTTTGTCCTGCTCTTCTCACCTTAAAAACAACATTAATTGCAACAAAATTCTATTCTCCGGACAGTTTTTCCAATAATTTAACATAAACAGCAGCGAACACTGATTTCAATATTTAACAAGATCTTTCTTCCTTATAATTCTGAGTGCTTTCCTAAGTTTTAAAACACCTCCCAATACTGATTTTTCAGGAACACAACTGAAAGCAATTATTCCTGACCCCATCTTGCAAGTAAAAACCTTGAGAAGGGGGAGGGAGGGGTGCTGCTTGCAGCACGACTGGGAAAAATGAGGAGGTTTTACGGCACACTTAAAAACAACTAGTAATACAATTAACTCACATTCCTGACAAGCTGCTTGATTTTCAGAGAGGCAATACACAGAAACACATAATATGTACTGTAAAACTCACAGATAGCAAACATTAGCATTCTCTACTGCTAATTTCAACACCAATGCTTCCTTAGCTTCTAAGTTTTCAACCTGCTTATTGATGGCCTCTTGAAGATGGTCAATAAATTGCATGTAATTCTCACTGGGACCCTGATTAATAGTTGCAAATGATTTGGCTGCATTGTTGGTTTCAGGCACCTTTATTATAGCTTGATATGCGAGGTCTGTTGACTGCCTCAGG
The DNA here is from genome assembly GCA_901699155.2 of Streptopelia turtur. Taxonomy (NCBI): domain Eukaryota; kingdom Metazoa; phylum Chordata; class Aves; order Columbiformes; family Columbidae; genus Streptopelia; species Streptopelia turtur. The sequence continues at coordinate 7,467,288 of OU015480.1, forward strand.
ATTTCAGAAAGTTATTGTGCCTGTAGTTGTGGTGTGTCAACTAGTGTCTCTTCCAGAAACGCACAGGGTCCCGTGGTTTAACTGCAATCGAAACTGGGGGTAAATCCCAGCTTTTTGGTAAGTTTGGTTTATGCTCTGAAATTCTACCCTCACCCTCAGGAATTCAGTGTGGGTGGGAGGCGGGGGCAGGTTGGAGGGACACAAATCTGGAGGAATTACGTTATTTGGCTTGGTCTGGCTCACCACGGGGGGGTCCTCCCCACCTAAATCTCCAGGCAAGGGGGGATAGGAAAAAAAAAATGTCCATTTTTTTCTCCCGCGACTGATAGCGGCGGGGCAGAGGGTTGAACTGTGATTAATGGCGGTGACGCAGACGGCGGAACCGCGGTTGATGATGGTAGAGGAGAGGTTCGGGCCGTGATTAATGACAGCGGAGCAGTCGGCCGAACGCCCTGCTCTGACCGGTGCTCCGACCGGTGCTCTGAGGGCCCCTCCCGAGACCATAACTCTGTTTTTTCACGTGAGTCTTTCATAGCTTTTATCTGATCTCGGGGCCACACATACGTACACTCCTCCTTTATTCCTTTTAACTTTTCAATTAAGTGCCGCGGATCCTTATCCGTGTCAGATAATATGGTCTTGGGCGGTTTTGACGAATCTTTAGTAACAGGGGGGATCGGAGTAGTACTTAATCTTGATTTTTCCTCCGAGTCTGGCCCAGGAGAGCCAGGGAGACCATCCCCCTCCGCCGCCTCTGCCTGTTGCTGTTTTAACTCTTTCAGAGTGTCTAATAGCAAGCGCCACGTCGTTAACAGTTCAGTTGCTTCCTTGGACCCTTGGGTAGCACTATCAAACAGTTTATCTCCCAAGTCCATCCATTGTGACACGCTAAATGCTGTCACAGGATTAACCTCTAAACCTTGTGCTTTGCCCCATAGTAACATTTTTCTTCAAGTCAGTTCCGGGAGGCTAACACCCTGCTTCTTCAGAAGCAGCTTCCATGTGGATAATATAGTACCCTCTTCTTTAGATAAGTTTCACCCTCCCTGTTCCTGGTAGCTCACCTACTCCTTAGCGAGGTGTCTTTTCAACGATCCGGATCTTCGGCAGCTCTGCGCGGCTGCTCTCATCAGCTGTACCGGGCTCCGTCTCCACAGCTCTTCTTCGGCTGTTCACAGCTTTACGCTGTCACCTTGTTAGGCGAGATCCTCTTCAGGCAGGATCACGTCAGGGTCACCAGATGTCGCGGTTGAGACGGACAAACGACATGGACCAAATTCTTTCAAGATGAAAGTAATAGGTGCCATTTATTGCTACAAGTGCATTTTTATACAATTCTACCAGTTCATGTGTCTTTTCACTATTGGTTACAAGTTACAGCACTAACACCTCATTGGTTAATTTTGCTATCATCCATGTTATTCTTCTATCCCCTTCTCTCTCATGGGTACATCTCTCCTCTCTCCGGATACTCCTTTACTCCCATCCTTCTCAAGGGTAAATCTTAATATCTCAAGGCTGACCTCTACTCCCATATTTTCTGTCAAGGATTCCACAGACCCGCTGCAGTTTCCCACAAATAGGTGCCAAAAACATGTTTTTGGATCAGCAAAGCTCCACCCTTCAAATCATGCCTTTTCCCAGTGCTGCTCCTGAACTAACGGGAGCCATGGGGCACATTAAAATGGAAAAGTGTGACCTTTTTTTATCAAAATGATTCTTGTTAAAAATAAATGCCACCTGCTTCAAACCTGTCTTGGGGGAGTAATTTAGGGTTCTGCTTGTTGCAGAACAATGTTTAGATTTCTTAAAGACAATTGTGACTTAGGAGAGTTCGGTGACTGGTTCACTCTGTTATTTACTACATGGGGGAAATATGCCAAACCGAATGCTGCTTACCTTCTCTCCAGGTGCCTGATATCCGCTCACGAAGCAAACTTTCAGGTGCCTTCCCGCCCTGATAATCATTCACTCTGGAGTCTGTGTCTTGGAGTTCTGGAGACAAACTTTCAGGTGAGGCCTGTATCTGTTGTGGTGCAAACTTTCAGGATTCTTCTCTCCCTGATAATCGTTCACTCCGGAGTCTGTATTTTAGAGCTCCGAAGGCAAACTTCCAGGGGAGGCCTGTACCCGCTCATGAAAGCAAACTTGCAGGCATTCCCTCCCTGATAACTGTTCGCTCTGGAGTCTATGTTTAAAGCTCCAGAGGCAAACTTTCAGGTGAGGTCTGATAACTGTATGCAGAGCAGACTTTCAGGACACAAAACTCTTAGGGAAAAAAAACTAATGGAGTAGAATAGCAGGAAGGCTGGCTCAAGCTGGGTACCTGCACAGAAGTCCAACCCGAACATAGAAAACCATAGACCTTTACATCTTTACAGACCATTCATACCATGATTCATTCCAATAGTTATGTTTCACTTGGGGTCTTCCTGCTTCTCATTGGATCTTCTCTGATTCCATGTGGGCCTTTGTTTTGTTCAGCTGTAGACATTGTTTATTGTCCATAACCCTGCAGGTACTGTTTTGTCTGAATAAATCCTTTATTCTCAGCAAAGTGCAAAATAGGCCTTATCTTACAAGTGTTCAGTGTAGTTTGTAGTTGCTTTTGGTAAATATGAGCAGAACTGTACAGCTTAAAATTTTAGGAAATCCAGCTTACCAAGTAACATGAAGCAAAGAGTATATTAAAAATTATGCAACCTTATGTCTCTAAATAATTCATTATGTTTAGTGTGCATCTACTTAAGCTAAATGATTAATATTAAACTTAAATTGGGCTCATCCATTGCCGTACAGCTCACTTATATAGCAGGGAGAGCTCAAAGTGGGCTCATCCAGGCTGTTGTATTTATAGAATGAAGTGGTTGACTCAGTCAAATTGCATACAGTAGGAAAAGTATGTACAAGACTCCCTGTGCCCACAAGTTACTGCCGTTCAGTGTGCCATTCTGCTTCCTTGTGGGTCTCCTGGAAGGAGTTCTTGGCCTGACTACAGCTCAGGCCCTTACCTCCTATGGAGCCTGGATCAAACTGTTGCTGGTTTGACTGGAGGGGGGGTCGAGTGCATCCATCACAAAACCGCAGTTGAAAGAGGATGGCTTGTTTCAAATGCCTTCTGTTCCTGGTCTATTTTATTATGTGCACAAAATGGGAAAAAAGTAACCTTGCAGTTTTGTGTAAAAAAATCACACGAACTCTTAAATAATTGACCAGAACATCCTGTTGGGATTGCCACTCTTGCAAGACAGGGAAGAAGGCCACATTAAGAAGGTGGTGGTTGTTTGTTATTGGGGGTTTTTTGTATTTGTTTTCGTGGAGTTTTTTTGGTTTTGTTTTTGTTTTTTTTTGACCTACTTTTTTTTTTTAATGATTTGCCTGAAGGAGTCAAGAAGATTTTTTTTAAATCAGTGGGGAAATTAAACAAAGCAATGGGCAGTGACACAGCCTACTGTGGCCATTCAGATACATGCCTGTATATTTATTTTTGCATTCTTCTTTGCCTTTGCCTGTGTTGTGGTTTAACCCAAGCTAGCAATACAACCACAATAGCCGCTCACTCACCCCATCCCCCAATAGGGGAGAGAATTGAAAGGGAACAGAGAAACTTGGATTGAGATAAACACAGTTTAATAAAATAACAAAATACTAATACACTACTAGTAAATATATATATAAAATAGAAGTAAAACATACTCAAGGCAATTCCTCACAAACTCTGTCCACCACGAGCAGCCAGTACCAGGAAGCAGCACCTGGTCCCGAACAGTTGATCCTGAAGAGAGAAAAAAGGAAAAAAGGCAGAAAGGCTCAGAGGCCTCTGCAAAAAGGCTAAATGTCCTGAACCGAACTCCCCTGGCTCCAACAAAAAGAGAAAAGAAAGAATGCATGAGAGAGAAAATGCTCGAGAGTGAGCAAGACTGCGAACGCCCAAGAGAGAGACCGGAAGATCCTGACTCTCCTTAAATATGAAGCATGATGCTAATGGCATGGAATACTCTTATTGATCAGTCTGGATGTCAGTCAAGGTCTGCCCCATCTATGCCCCCTGATGCACGGAAACAACTTCACAACCTATAAAGTCATAAAACTTTACAACTCGCAAGGTTATAAAGCAGGTATGTTTATTCGATGTTGGGTGCAAAGGGGATCAATCCACCATTCATGCACACCTTCTAACAATAAGAGGTGTGTTTAAATACAGTAAGATGTTACATATTCATAATAACCCCAGGAACACCTATACAAATTCATAACCTTTCCCTGCTTCTTATTTTAATAATTATTTTAATAATGAGTCCCAGGTAATCATTTCCATAGTCTCCTTCTTGACCCCTCCCTGTTGCACCTGTGCAGTGCCACCTGGTGGTCTTGAGGAGGGGTATTTCGGGGTCTTTGGATGAAGGCTCCTTCAGCTTCATCACAGTGAAATTTTTACCTTTGGCTCATTATGTTGAATTGACTGGAACCCAAGCTGCCAAGTCAATTGAAACCAGACTGGTGCCCCCCTTTTGCTGTAAATCTTCATTATCTCGTCGCCTCAAGGTTACAGCTGGGTGCTGTAAAACTTCTTATCTTGGCATTCGATGAGGTTCTGTTTTTTCGTAACATAACTGGTTACATAAAGCTCTAAACTAGGCACTCATTATGTGGTTGGTTAACCCTTAAAATGTTAGTTCCCTCTACCAATTCCCCCCTTTTCAAGACGGTTAGTAAATTCTTTTACTATAACTAATATAATGATTCCCTATCTAACTCTTTCTCAAAGTATTTGTTAGATTCTAATTTTTGCCTTAACTGATGCCTTTTCCAGTTGCTATAGGTGTCCCCAGTACTTTGACAACACCACAAGAAACACTTCATCATTATGCAGATCAGTATTCCCAAAACTAATATCCCTACTAAGGCTGCGAATAGGTAACGTAACCAAGCCAGATTCGGAGGCCAAGAAGTAAGCTTTTCCCATAATTCAGAAAATCCCCATGATGTTTTATCTAAAGTAATCAGATGGAGGATCTGAGATTGTTTCCATATCTTTTGGATGTCTGTTTCTACCCGTTTCTCCGGGTTAATATATGAACAACAACTCTGATTTATCACTACACACACCCCTCCTTCTTTTGCAGTCAGGAGATCTAGAACCATGTGATTTTGTTGGATTGTTTTACTTGAAGAGCATCCGCAGTGGCATTTTCGATCCTCTCTGTTGTGGCTGATATATTTACTATGGCCTTTTGTAGCTCACTAACCCCTAGCTGAGGAATAAACCATCTGGCAAAACTATGAAATCCAGAGGGTCTCTGTATGAGAGGGTTATTCAACACTGAATGTGTTTTTTTCCATAATGTCCGAACAATAACTGGGGGTGGGTATGAATGGTTAAATACCTGTTCTTGAGGTAATATGTATCCACCCGTACACTGGCCTTGCCAATTATCAGGTAGACTTTTCCTGGCTCGTCTGTCCCCACAAAGCCACCACCACCCAGGAGCTAGGCTACATTTTGTTGCCATATTGGAAGGGAAGTTATGTTTTCCAATGTTTTTTATGTTGTAATTAAACCCTAGGTCTTTCAGCTTGGTTACATCAAAGGTTCCTACACTCTGTGATTGACTACATTCACTGCAATTTGGAAACTTTTGCCAACTAATGATTTTATCTGTGCAGTTCATACATCTGGAATAAATAGCAATTTCAGTTTGATTCCAAGGCATCAATCTGATTTTTCCTCCTGTAGTTTTATTCAGATCTTCTCCATAAGGACAAGTTTGACTCCAGTATGCATCCCGCTTTCCCCATCCACCCCCTTGCCTTCTCCAATCTGGATGGGGAACACCAAACAATGGTAATTCCATTCCTCTTGGGAGGACCGTACATATCCAACAGTCTGAAAGATTCAAATTGTTCCCCGTCATTTGGGTTAACTTCACATGCCAGCTTTCATCCCAACCATATCCTAAGGCTATGATCGTGAGAAATACAATTTTCCAGGTTGGACCTGGGTTACCCTCCATGGTGCTTTGCAGGCTTTCTTCACTCTAGAATGATGAATCCAGGTGTTCTGTTCTCTAATCTTGATAGTGGTGAAGGATGTCAGAAGGACTTGAAACGGACCTTCCCATTGCGGTTCCAAAGTTTTCTCTGCAAGAGACTTTACGTAAACATAATCTCCCAGTTGGTTGCTATGTACTGGCCCATCCAAACCCCTAGCCCGAGTCCCAAACACATGCTTCCCAATTCTGTTAAGTTGTTTACTGTTGGAGAATGGCTAAGAGAGAAAGGGCATGAGACCCTCTCTACGAAGAGGATCTTTTCTAGTTAGCATAAGTAGGCCTCAGTTAGCATGAGCTGAGCAAGGGTAAGTGAGAAGGTACTGCCTGAGAAAGGCCTGGATAAACAAGTCTCAGGAGGCAGCTCCGAGATAACGAGGGAATTCACATACCAGGGGGGCCACAGAAGGGGATGGACTCATTATGTATGTTGGGATGGGCTCATTACGTATGCTATCAAATTGGTGTTTGACGAGTAGGCATAATTAATAGAACCACTATAAAAGTCTGTGCTCTGTATCAATAAATGGAAGTATGCTTATCATCTACACTGGACGGCTGCATTTCTTCCTCCGTCGCCGCAGGCCAGAACCCATGCCGGGGTCTCGACCCCCGACATTTGGCGCCCGAACAGGGACCCGAAGGACTAACAGGGACTTACAAGGATTAACGGGGACTTACAAGAACTAACAAGGACCATGGAGACTAACGCGGGGCCGAAGCGACGGAAAGGATGGGGATATCACTTGAAAACATAAGCGGAAACATAAGAGGAAACATAAGAGGTACCGTGCCAATTTTATTATGGATAAGGGGAGGCATGCATTTAAAAGTAGCCCTAAATCTTTTTCAAAACTTGAACTTTGGGACAATACAGAGCAGAAAAAATGGGATAGAGTCAGCAATGGAAATCATGGGACTGTCTTAAAAGACCTTAAGGCTGAACGATCTGCTGCTGCCGGAATTTTTGCGGCGTTGCAGTCCAGGGCGGGGGGAGGAAAAATGCCGAGCGGGTGGCCTCCTGTACCATCATCTAACCCTGGTGAGAGCAGCAAGTCCAGGGGATTGGAGTCAGACAACTTATTCAAAGACCCTGTGAAAGAGGAGAGTGCTAAAGTCGTAAACAAGTGTACTGTCAGTCCTTTTACCAATTTTACCAGTCTGCTTTTACTGTCTTTTAACCCTCTAACTCCTACGAAAGAGCAGAAGGAGTCGCCGGATGAGAACTGGGCAAAAGAACTCTGTGAAATGTAACAGCTGCAATTTATTGACTATCTTCAAGAGGCCATCAGTAAGCAGGTCGAACACTTAGAAGGTGAGGAAGCATGGGTGTTGAGATTGGCAGTAGAGAATGCTAATGTTTGCTATTGACATTTTATTCGTGAGTTTTACAGTACATACTATGTACTCCGTGTATTGCGCCTCTGAAAATCAAGCAGCTTGTCAGGAATGTGAGTTAATTGTTTTCAAGCAGACCTGTGCGTTCCACCCCCCCCCCCCCCCCGCCCCCCTCCCTTCCCTCCCTCCCTCTTCTCAAGGTTTTTACTTGCAAGATGGGGTCAGGAATAATTGTTTTCAGTTGTGTTCCTAAAAAATCAGTATTGACAGGTGTTTTAAAACTTGGGAAAGCACTCGGGATTATAAGGAAGGAAGATCTTGTTAAATATTGAAATTAGTGTCGGCTGCTAAGTGTCCGGAGGATAGAATCTTGTTGCAATTAATGTTGTTTTTTGAGGCCAGCAGAGCAGGACAAAATGAATCCCTACAAGAGATCATTAAATCATTTCGGACAGCTGAGAGAGTTAACTGATAACACACAGGTCACAAAACTTGTTAAAGTCTGCAAGATTCTTTCCTTATTAACCTGTTTTCTTTGTGGGTATCTGTTTAAGTATGTTGCAATTTTGGTAGGTCTGTGCTATATGGTATGATAAGTTCGTAGTCTGTTAAATCATGAGAATCCGTTGACTCAAAATGCGCATTTTGTGATAATTCAGAAAATCATGGGTAATTTAGTTCCTTACTGCGTGAATGTGATCGTAAATATTTTGCGTGTGGTAGCTGTTATTTTTCTCTCCAGCATGCTAGTTTTATTCCAATATTCAGACTTGCGCAACTCTGTGACAGGCTGTCTCTCATCTCGGTACACTAAATTTGGCTTTTTCGTATGCACATCAAGTAAAGAATCCAGGTTTTGGAATAACAGTTGTAGCGCACCAGATGAGACACTGAAAACAAACAAAGCAAAAAGGAAGGCCTTGCTCAGTCCGGCGAGTGCCGATGGGCTCCGGCGCCACTGACCTTTTTTGTCAGGGAGACCCAGAGGTACCTCCACCTGGCTGAGCAGTGAGTGGCTCAAAGGTGCAATGCAAAAATTGAGATATTGTCTTAAATTAGTGTGACTGTGATCTATCTGTATATTTGAACTGGGTATTTGGTTTTCGCGTCTGAGCTCAGTATTTTAATTTGCATATTTATAATGGGAACCGGTTCCATTGCTAAAATTCCGCCTTGCTTCACTTTAGGATGCATCCTTACACATTAGAGTAACTTTGAGGGGAAGTATTACTCAAAAAAAAAAAAAACAAAAAAAAAACTTGAAATGATACTTTAAATGCTATAATGGATGTGAACTTGGTATTGTATGAAGTTATGAAGTTGTATTTAAAGGTTGCTGGAATATTAACTGATTTGGATCTAGGACAAAAGAATAATGGATTGATGTTTATTATACTGGTTTATACTGTTTTTTGACATCTCTAAATTGTAAAAGGTAAATGGAGGTAAGGAATGTGTAACTGAGGAGTTTGCCAGAACCTCCTACTTCGTACCAGCCATTATGCCAGCTGCGTGACCTTGGTTATCTCTAAACTGCAGCACGAAGAGAAAGAAAAACAAAAATGGCAAAACCTGGCTGCCTGCTTTTAAAGCAGTGAAAGGGGGGTTCTCTCTGCAGTTTGAGGTCATGGCAGAAAACGAAAGAAAGGCCGTTTTTTGAGACAAATGGAATGCCAAATTTGGAACAAAGTTTTAATACATGAATACTTATAGTTGCCAGAAAGTCCTATACCTCTCTTAGGTTAAGATTTGTTAAGTAAATTGTAAGCTCAAATAACGTTTTCTGAGAATTCTGTTTAGTTGCATGGCCTACAAGAAGCTGCTGGGATGGTGCAGATCTGCTTGCTGCAAGTGAGAAATCTCCAAGGAAATTTCAAATGCTATTAACAGCCAATGTTGCGATAGAGCAAATTCTGCACTGACAGATCTGAAACAGGACTTCGATCCGGTAAGGGAAAACAATATCCAATAACTATGACAGCCAAAACGGAGTTAGGAACTTTGAGGAATGAATTTATGACAACTTTACAGGCTGGCTGCATTCGATTGGACTTGCAGATTTGTCTATTTCTAGCTACCACCTAGAAACAACCTGTGGCTATTGTGGGACAGTATGATGAGATTGCTAGCACACTGATATACTCACTGTTATATGCCAATTGTCACTCTGATCAAGAAAATGCAGGGAATGAATTTAAGTCTTAATAGGCCATGATCCTTTTGTCATATATGTACCATTTGTGAAATGTAATTCTGATTTCTTTAGTTTGTAATCTATGTCTTTATAAATTGCACTAGCTGGTTTTCTTAACAGCACAGCTTTTGGCATGCATAAATGTAAAATGTAAATTGCTGTAGAACCTGCAAGTCTTTAGCATCAGGTCATAGGCCATACTTGTATTTAGTCTGATCTTACATACTTGCAAAGTCTTTGTTGATGATTCTGGGAGGTGTGAAGATAACAATTGGCATCATTCTGTAAAAATTATTGAAGGCTCAACCCAATGAGCAGAACTTGGCGCAGCTTTAAATTACTTAGAGCTTTTTAAGGAGGAACCTCTGAATTTGATTTGTGATTCTGAGTACGTAGTCAAGGTCCAACACACGTATCTGATTCTGCACTGTGCTTTTGTTTTAGTTTTGTTCCTTCTTAAAAGAAAAAGGGGGGAGAAGTAGGGAAAACACCACAAAACCAGTTGTCAGAAGCATTGTATGTGATGAAATACTTTGCAAGTGTGACCCAAAACCATGCTAAATCAGAAAGAACCTACATTAGTTATGGTCAAATTACTAGTCAATGGAGAAGGCCACATCAATTGATAACCTGGGGGAGAGGTTGTGCTTGTGTCTTTACAGATCAAGGGCCTCAATGGTTGCTGGCACGAAACGTGAAACCTGTGTTCCAGCTGCTGTGTTTTGAACGCCTCACAGGCAAAGACTAACATGTGGAGTACTTTAGCCGACATGACTGACCAGGACTCTATATGCCTAACTACGATGTCTCCGGTAAAACCGTTCCACACATGCTTGGTTGGCATCGCCCTTGATGACTACAGCAGCATCACACAACTGTTTACCTAATGCCACCATGTAAGAAGTCATAACTTCATCTCCTACCTGTGCAGACATCCCCTTTTGTACACTATAGGGCCTCCCATACAGGATTTCAAAAGGGCTCAATCCTTCTCTTGCTCTTGGCCTTGTTCATATACGCAAAAGAGCCAAAGGTAAGGATTGAGGCCAAGCCAGGTTAGCTTCCTGCCCCAATTTTGCAATTTGTTGTTTAATCAAGTGATTCATTTTCTCTACCTGGCCACTGGATTGAGCGCGATAAGGAGTATGCAGTTGCCAGTCTATTCCCAAGTATCGACTGACTTGCTGTGTCACTTTTGAAATAAAATGTGGCCCTCTGTCAGAGGACATAACAGCTGGAACTCCAAACCTTGGTATTATTTCCTGTATTAATGTTCTAGTCACCTCCTGAGCCTTTGCTGTCCTGGTAGGGAATTCTTCTGGCCAACCTGAAAAAGTATCAGTTAATACCAACAAATATCGGTACCCCCCTTTTCTTGGGAGTTCTGAAAAATCAATTTGCCATTGTTGCCCAGGCCCATTCCCTTTCCCAGTTCAATCCATTTCTAGCTTGGGCGTATTTTTGGGATTAGTCTGGAGGCAAAGATCACACTGCTGTGTCACCTGTCTTACAGTGGTATACTTATTTCCCTGATCAAATGTTTATATAGTGCTTCTGCTCCCCAGTGTCCTTTCTTATGTTCTTCCCTTACTAAAGCCCAAACAAGATGGAAGGGAATGATAAGTTTTCCCTGTGGGGTGTGAGCCCACCCTTCCTTATTATATGATCCCTCTAAATCTGCAATGAGTTTCCGATACTCTTTAGTATACTCTGGCTTATCTTCTAAAGAGACTTGCCCGTCGGGGACTAGGGCACTTCCTATTTTTACCTTTTGCTTAGCCACTCATTTTGCCTCTCTGTCCACCAGTTCATTTCCTTTCCCCAATTCCGAACTCACTTTCTGGTGCATCTTAATATGCATGATTGCCACCTTCTTAGGAAGTTGAACTGCTTCCAGTAGTTTCAATATCTCCTCCACATGCTTGATATGTTTGCCTTGAGAGTTCAAAAGTCCCCTTTCTTTCTAAATTGCTCCATGCGCATGCACAACTCTGAAAGCATATTTGGAGTCAGTATAGATGTTAACAGTTTTATCTTGAGCTAATTCCAAAGCACGAGTAAGGGCGATTATTTCTGCTTTTTGTGCAGAAGTATTTTTAGACAAAGGTCCAGATTCTATCACTTTGCAGCTAGTAGTTATGGCATAACCAGCATGCCTTTCACCATTCAGGACATAGCTGCTTCCATCCGTAAACCAGTTTTCAGCATTTTCCACAGGACTGTCTTTTAGATCTGGTCGACTGGAGTATGTTGCTTCGATGGTGTCCAGGCAGTCATGATGAACTGGTTCTCCAGCGTTGCCACTGAAGACACCGTATTGACAATGTTAGTGATGATAATTTCTACATCATCCTGTTCCACCATGATAGCCTGATACTTGAAAAACCTTCATAGGGAAAGCCAATGTCCCCCTTTTGCTTCCAGAACTGTAGACACTGTGTGGGACACTAGCACAGTCACTTTCTGACCCGTGGTAAATTTCTGGGCCTCCTGTATATTCAGTACCACTGCAGCAACTGCCTGCAGGCATCCAGGCCACCCCTTTGCCGTTGCGTCTAATTGTTCGGAGAAATAGGCCACTGCTTGCCGATATGGGCCAAGATCCTGTGCCAGTATACCCAAGGCTACGCCCTGTTTCTTGTGAGAGAATAGGAAAAATGGTTTACTCACATCTGGGAGTCCTAGAGCAGGGGCTGACATCAAAGCCTTCTTAAGTTCTTTAAAGGCTCGTGTAGCTTCTTTATTCCATTGTAGGTGTTTCTGGTCCATAGCTGTTAGTGCATACAATGGCTTGACAAGCAGTCCATAACTATAAATCCACAATCTACACCACCCTGTCATGCCCAAAGAGGTCCGTAAATCTTTTACAGTTTGAGGCCTTGGAGTTTGACATATAGCTTCCTTTTGAGCCTGTCCCAGGGTCCTCTGCCCTGCACTAATTTCATAACCCAGATACGTTACCCATTGCTGCACCATCTGGGCTTTCTTCTGTGATACCCAGTATCCTTGGAGCCCCCAAAAGTACAATAAACTTACAGTCCAGGTCATGCACATCTCCTTGGTTCTAGTAGCGATTAAAATGTCATCCACATATTGTAGCATCTGTCCCTCATCAGGTGGGGCTTCCCAGGATTCAAGATCTTTAGCAAGCTGATTTCCAAATATTGTCGGGCTATTCTTAAATCCTTGTGGCAACACCGTCCATGTTTTACGTCCATTTTTAGGGTTCTCCCATTCAAATGCAAATATTGTCTGGCTGGCTTCATGGAGAGGGAGGCAAAAGAAGGCATCTTTTAAATCTAGAACAGTAAACCAAATCAAATCAGGCGTTAATACTGTCAAAAGGGTGCATGGATTTGCCATCACTGGGTAGAGGTCCGCAGTTATTTTGTTTATAGCTCGTAAGTCCTGAACCACCTGATATGACCCGTCCGGCTTGCGGACAGGCAATATAAGGGTGTTATACTTGGACTCACATTCCTTTAATAACCTTATTTGCAGAAATTTCTCTATTACTGCCTGAATTCCTTCCCTGTCCTCTTTTTTCAAAGGGTATTGTTTGATCTTTACCGGCTGCCGTCCTTTGATTTTTACCTCGACTGGTGGGGCATTTTTGGCTCTTCCAGGTACATCAGTGGCCCATACTCCGGGATACACTTGGTTCACAACCTCTTCATTAATTTTGCCCTCTGTGGGAACAGTCACTAAAAGCAAGCTCGTTATTTGCACATATTGTTGATCATTTAACTCCAGAGTAATTTCCCCTTTTTTGAATATGATTCCCCTTTTTTGAATCTGATTACTGCACCGATTTGTTCCAATAGGTCTCTCTCCAAAAGAGGTTTCGGGGAGCAAGGCATATATACAAATTTGTGGATGCCTACCTGTTTACTCAATCTGTATTTCAAAAGTTCAGAAATGTCGGGGGTCAAGACGATGGCACAGGAGGCCACCCGCTCGGCATTTTTCCTCCCCCCGCCCCGAACTGCAACGCTGCAAAAATTCCGGCAGCAGCAGATCGTTCAGTCTTAAGGTCTTTTAAGACAGTCCCATGATTTCCATTGCTGACTCTATCCCATTTTTTCTGCTCTATATTGTCCCAAAGTTCAAGTTTTGAGTCACTAATGCTCGTAACAGTCTTTTCAGGTTTTAATTGCTTCACCGTAGTAATTATCAGTTTCCAGGCGGTTACAAGGCCGAGAATATATTTTTCACGGTGACTTATTGCCTTCTACAACACAGTTCCCATGCCTCTGCACCAAATTAATAGTCCTTTGAGGTTCTCCGTTGATTTATCATCATCTATAACCATATCCCATAACACATCTCCTAGTTTTCTCCACTCTCCCTCATCAAACAATAGATCAGGATCCTGAAAACACCCTTTAGTTCCCTGTTGCTACTAGACCAGCTAGCTGTTTAATGCAACCATTATCAAACCCCCGCTTTTCTAAAAACCTCCGTAAAAGATTTAGGGCTACTTTTAAATCTATACCGCGGTTCCTCCTCCTCCTCCTCCTTGTAAAAACAATATCTATTGAAATACCGAGGTTCCTCCTTCTCCTTGTAAAAAAAATAATAATATCTATTGAAATACCTCGGTTCCTCTTATGTTTCCTCTTATGTGCAGCCCTGCCTGTAGCCCTTCAATGGCGAACTTCAATCGGTTCAGGCGTCGGAGACGACACACCGCAGCACAGTGTTCGGTCGCTCTTTGCCCGCCAGTCGCTGCTCCTGGCGCCTTGTCCTCTATCCGTCATTCAGGCCCTGTGGTAGTTTCCGTGGTCCTTGTTAGTTCTTGTGAGTCCCCGTTAATCCTTGTAAGTCCTCGTTAGTCCTTCGGGTCCCTGTTAGGCCTTCAAGTCCCTTGTTCGGGCGCCAAATGTCGTGGGTCAAGACCCCGGCATGGGTTCGGGCCTATGGCGATGGAGGAAGAAATACAGCCATCCGTTGCAGATGATAAACATGCTTCCGTTTATTGATACAGAGCACAGACCTTTATAGTGGTTCTATTAATTATGCCTACTTGTCAAACACCGATTTGATAGCATACGTAATGAGCCCATCCCAACATACATAATGAATCCATCCCCTTGAGTCCATCCCCTTCTGTGGCCCCCCTGGTATGTGAATTCCCTCGTTATCTCGGAGCTGCCTCCTGGTACTTGTTTATCCAGGCCTTTCTCAGGAGCTGCCTCCTGAGACTATGAGACTTGTTTATGCAGGCCTTTCCCAGGCAATACCTTCTCACTTACCCTTGCTCAGCTCATGCTAACTGAGGCCTAGAAGAGATCCTCCTCGTAGAGAGGGTCTCATGCCCTTTCTCTCTTGGCCATTCTCCAACACACAAATATATGCTCTTTCACTTTGGCCAGTGGCTCTCTTTACCACTATGTAGTCGTTACTTATTGGCATGAACACTTGACTGAGAACCGAGAATGTTGCTCCCGTATCTACCAAGAATTCCACTTATTTTTGTTCTTTCCCTAGCTTCGTTATAAACAGTGGATCCACTAGGGTGGATTCCCCAGGTCCCCGTCAGTCTCTCAACATTTCCTACTGTCTGATTCTCCCTTTGGCTCAGGGCTCCCTCAGGGCTCATTTGGAGAGCTTTAAACTAGACTCGAAGGGGGATGGCGTGGTAGCTGAGCTTGCATCAGTGGGGCAGCACTCTAGAGTTGATGAAGACTGGGAGGCCTCCCATACCCCTAGGGTGAAATCAGTGTGCTCAGCTCGCCCCCAGAAATACCTGTACACCAATGTGCGCAGCATGGGAAATAAGCAGGAGGAGTTAGAAACCTGTGTTCGGGCACGAGATTATGACCTGGTGGCAATTACAGAGACATGGTGGGACAGCTCACATGACTGGAATGTGGTCGTGGATGGCTCTGTCCTTTTCAGGAAAGACAGGCCAGCCAGGCATGGTGGTGGAGTTGGTCTCTATGTGAGAGAGCAACTACAATGTACTAAATTCTGCCCAGGAGCAGATGACGAGCGAGTTGAGAGTGTATGGGTCAGGATCAAGGGGCAGGCTGGCAGGGGTGATACTGTTGTGGGTGTCTATTACAGGCCACCAGATCAGGGTGAGGAAGCTGATGAAGCCTTCTATAGATAGCTAAGAGCAGCCTCACAGTCACAGGCCCTGGTTGTTGTGAGGGATTTTAACTTTGCTGATGTTTGCTGGAAGGACTACTCAGCCATCTACCCACAGTCTAAGAGGTTCCTCCAGTGCCTTGACAATAACATTCTGATGCAAATGGTGGAGGAGCCGACTAGGAGAGGTGCACTGCTGGACCTCATCCTCACTAAAAAGGAGGGTCTGGTTGAAGTGGTAAAGGTTGAGGGCTGCCTTGGTTGCAGCGACCATGAAATGGTGGAGTTCAGGATCTTGTGTGGCAGGAACAGAATAGAGAGCAGAATTGCAACCCTGGACTTCAGCAGGGCTAACTTTGGCCTTTTCAAACAATTGCTGGGGGATATCCCATGGGCAAGGCTGCTTGAAGGTAAAGGGGCCCAAGATAGTTGGTTAGTATTAAGGGATTGTTTCTACCAGGCTCAAGATCAGATCATCCCAACAAGTAGGAAGTCAAGGAAGGGAGCTAGAAGACCTGCGTGGTTAAAAAGGGAACTGCTGGGTAAGCTCAAGTGGAAGAGGAGAGTTTACAGATCATGGAAGGAGGGGCTGGCCACTTGGGAAGAATATAAGGCTGTTGTCAGAGGGTGTAGGGAGGCAACTAGGAAAGCTAAGGCCTCCTTAGAATTAAACCTGTCAAGAGGGGTCAAGGACAACAGAAAGAGATTTTTCAAATACGTGGCAGAAAAAACTAACACCAGAGACAATGGGGTGGGTGCCCATGTGAAAAAGATACAGTGAAGGCAGAGTTACTGAAAGCCTTCTTTGTCTCTGTCTACTCTGCCGGAAGCTGTCCTGAGGAGCCCCGTACCTCTGAGGCCCCAGAGGAAGTCAGGACAATGGAGGAGTTTGCCTCGGTTGATGAGGACTGGGTTAGGGAGCAATTAGGCAATCTGGACATCCATAAATCCATGCGTTCAGATAGGATGCACCCGCGGGTGCTGAGGGAGCTGGCTGAGGTCATTGCTAGACCACTTTCTATCATCTTTGCCAAGTCTTGGGATCAATAAAGCCATTTAACTCAATAGCAAACAGTGTTTTGGAAAGCAGGGAGAAAGAGGCATCTTTTGATTGGATGCCACTCTTTCTATTTATTCTTTTTTTTTCTTGCACTTTTAAACTCTCCTAGCATGGTGGGTGGATGGTGGGTTTCCAGGTGTCTGAAGAGTGCATGAGCCCATCCACCACCTCTGATGTTTCTCTACGGTGTTGCACAAAGGTTTGCTGTTAATCTGTGCAGTTCTTAGTGCAGTTGAGTTCAGGGCCATAATATTCCATTTTGGAAGAAAGCAAGCTGATTGCTATAACTATGATGCAGTGATATGCTATTTGCAGCAGATACTGTAACTGAGACTGCTAATGTAGAATTATTAAAATTGCCGGTGGGTATGACTCTGTCTAAGCAGTTTAGAAGGTTTGCGGTTTGTGGATAAGTGCTGTTTACTACATTTAGTAGTTCCAAATTTTCTCATGTACAGAGCAAATTATATTGTAAAACCTGGTAATAATTTTCTAAACACATTTAAACCATTTTAAACTCCCAGTAACTCAGGGAATTCAGGATCAAGAGAGTAACATTTCCCTATACTTTTTTTTCTCTCTCATGGGTAAAACTTCGTGTTTGTTTTTAATTTTCACAAATACAAGGTGTTGTTTGAAAAGTGTTAAACTTAGCAGGTATATAGACATAATACTGATGTGTCACTGGGCTGATCAAGTAAAATATGGTTGGGAATAAACTTGAAAAGTTTATTAAGGTTTTATGAAACAAAGAAATAAACTTAACAGCAGATTCAATAGTACTGTTAAGCAGGCATTCTTTATTGACAGTGCTGGGGAACATTGGGAGTTATCCTCCATAAGTGCTCCAATGACTGGATGTTCTTGCGTTGTTTATATTCACACAATTACTGCATATTAATTACATTTTAAAGAAATTTTTAACATACAATACATCTATACAAAGAAATGATTGATGAATTTAGTTATAATTATTAGTTTCTTACTTAAAATACATCTATTAATAGTAAAATATAAGCTAATCACTCTGCTTCTAAACAGTGTGTTACTTAATCTTCTGTCCCCCTCTTGTCATGCAGAAGGATCTAAAACTTGAAAAAATTTCCTTCATTTTGCAGGTGGTTAGAAAGCATTTATCATGTCAGTTGGTTAATTATGGGTACCTTTTTTATAACTTAATCACAGCAGACATTAATTTAGTAGCTTCTCTTCAATTCCCCCCTTTTCAATATACTTGCAAATTCTTTTGCAATATGGATCTACAAAATATTATAATCTCATGTTGCGGTACGGCATAATTATCTGTTACCCGATAGCAGCACCAAATAGAACATTGTAGCATAATGCAAGTAAAAATTATTAGCATTAAAATTAGAGTCACAAACAAACAACTACTTTAAATAGGTCAAAATGAGTAACTATGAATTAAGCTTATACCAAATTTCCTCAAAACTCCAAGATGTATTGTCTTTAGTGACAACATGTAATACTTCAGTTTATTCCTAAAAGGATTTGCAATCACTCATATTTCAATACCATGTAAGAGTCTTTAGTTTGTATCAAAACCAAAATTCACTATTGTCTAAACTATAATTATCACCAATAATGCCAACAAGGGATATTTTACAGTTTCAAATTCAACCTGTCCAGACATTTCTTTTAGTTCATTTCAAGCTATAATAGTTTTCACTAAAGATTCATGTAAAAGCTAACTAGGAGTAAAAGTATTTGTTACTGCAGTTATACTTTTTAGAGTCACTAAGATCAACACTGAGAGAACTGTGAAGCTGTAGGTCCTACTGGTTCTGACGTCTGTTTCTTATCTGGTGCTTTCTTCACTCTTGAATAATGTCTACCTGCCCACTTGCTTAAGGCTTGTAGGGAGTATGCAACTGCAACTGCCAATCAATATCTAATGCTTTACTGATTTGCAGCACTACCTGTGCAACAAAATGTGGCCCTCTGTCAAAGGACATCACAGTGGGTACCCCAAATCAGGGTATGATCTCATTTAACAAGGCTTTAGTTACTTTTACGACTTTACTAGTTTGGCAGGGGAATGCGTCTGGCCAAAGTGAGAAGGGATCTGTTAATACCGGCAAATATCGATACCCCCCTTTTCTAGGGAGTCTGGAGATATTTATTTCCTAATGTTGTCCAGGTACATTTCCTTTCTTTCCAATTGTTCATATTTGTACCTTATTTACAGTATTAAGATTGTTTTCTATACATAATTCACATTGCTGGGTGTCGAGGGTTTTGATTGCGGGGTGACAATAAAACCCTGGCAGATGTATTGTTAACCTCCTCTCCCCCCGTTTCCCCCTTCGCCCCGCCCCCCCCCTCCCCCCTTCCCACTAAGGACAGGCGATCAGGAGGGAAAGAAGGACAGAGAGAAGAGAGTTGGAAAAATTAACAATGTTTTACTAATGCTACTAATAAGAATAGAGAAAATAATACAAAATATACAAAATCAATCTTGAAAGTCTCAGCAACTGCAGAGCCGGCACCCAAAGTCCTGGATTGGACTCCACAGCCAACCGAAGCTGGATTCGGTATCTCACTAGGCCTCAGTTTGCAGGGACGACTCACAAGGTCCTCTCCTAATGTCAGCCATAAGCAAAAGGGAGAAGAAAAGAGGGACGAGCTCCTCGTGATCTCCCACTTTTATATGAAGTATTCACATGAATGGAATGTTATACACAGTTGGTCAGTTTCTTGGTCACGAGTTTCTCGTTGCCCCTCTTGCGAGATGGCCATCTGTGCTTATCAATAAGTTTGCATTCCATTGATATGTTTACCAAAACATGTATCTGGTTCTCCAGGAAAATGCAGCTAATATGAAGGCTTTAGCTGACAGGCAAATTCACTAAAAGAGAAACTTGTTTTTAACAAAACCAGGACATTCCACCCCTTATAATATGCCATTCAGAGTATACTTAAACCTTATCAATACAATCTATCAATACAATCTAATTAACCAGTACTACTATATACATATATATACATATGTACATATATACACGGGAGTAATTAATCTTAGTCAGTGGACCATCCTTTGAAAAGTTCGTTAAGTTCATTTTGTCACAACAGTCTCCCAGGGCAGGAAAATGGAACATCTAGTGCATCTCATGACCACTGTTTGTGGGTTCAAGACATCAACTTCAAAGAAGTTGTCAGACACAACCTGAAGAAGCTAGCTCTGGTTTCATCATCACTGTCTTGATCTGAAAGACACTTATTAAACACATCATGCAGTTCAGTATTGAATATTTTCACCTAAACTCAAATCCCCTTGAGGTACACACCAGACTTCTCCATCCTTAAGCATCACCCACCAGGTGCTGCCAGGTCCCTGGGCAAAAACAGTCCCACGAATGGGCTTGCCTTTGCCTGAGGCAGGAGTAACCCAGACTGCCTTTCCTAACATATTTTTCATGTGTACTACAGGGACTTGATCTCCTTCTACAGTCCGTAGAATTTCTGATTGGGCAGGCCCGGCTCAATTGGTTGATCCCCTGGTGTTGACCAACCAAGTGGCTTTTGCTAAATGTGAATCCCAGTTTTTAAAGGTTCCACCACCAAGTGCCTTTAGTGTAGTTTTTAACAAACCATTGTACCTTTCAATATTCCCAGAGGCTGGTGCATGATATGGAATATGATATACCCACTCAATACCATGTTCTTTGGCCCAATTGTCTATAAGACTGTTTTTGAAATGAGTACCATTGTCTGATTCAATTCTTTCTGGTGTACCATGTCGCCAAAGGACTTGCTTTTCAAGGCCCAAGATAGTATTTCGGGCTGTAGCATGAGGTACGGCATATGTTTCCAACCATCCGGTGGTTCCTTCCACCATTGTAAGTACATAACGCTTACCTTGCCGTGTTTGTGGAACTGTAATAGAATCAATCTGCCAAGGTTCTCCGTACTTACACTTTAACCACCGCCCCCTCATACCATACAGGCTTTAACTATTTAGCTTGTTTGATTTCAGCACAAGTTTCACATTCATGAATAACCTGTGAAATAGTGTCCATATTTAAATCCACCCCTCGATCGTGAGCCCATTTATATGTTGCATCTCTACCTTGATGCCCTGAAGCATCATGGGCCCACTGAGCTAGGAAAAGTTCACCTTTATGTTGCCAGTCCAAGTCTACCTCAGCTACTTTAATCATAGCAGCTTGATCTGCTTGTTGGTTGTTTAGATGTTCCTCGGTGGCTCGACTTTTAGGCACATGAGCATCTACATGACAAACTTTCACAGGCAGGATCTCTAGCCGAGCAGCAATGCCACAGTGTGGCAGCCCAAATGGGTTTACGTCTGTGCTGCCAGGTGCTTTTCTTCCATTGCTGTAGCCACCCCCACAGGGCATTTGCTACCATCCATGAGTCAGTATAAAGATAAAGTATTGGCCACTTTTCTCATTCAGCAATGTCCAAAGCTAGCTGGATGGCTTTCACTTATGCGAATTGACTAGATTCACCTTGTCCTTCAGTGGCTTCTGTAACTTGTCATGTGGGACTCCACACAGCAGCTTTCCACCTTTGATGTTTTCCTACAAGACGGCAGGATCCGTCTGTGAACAGTGTATACTGCTTATCAGTCTCTGAAAGCGTATTATACGGTGGTGCTTCTTCAGCACGTTTTACTTCCTCCTCATCTGGAGACATCCCAAAGTCTTTGCTTTCTGGCCAGTCTGTCATCACTTCTAAGATCCCTGGGTGATTGGGACTTCCAGTTTGAGCTCATTGCGTGATCAGTGCAATCCATTTACTCCACGTGACTTCAGTTGCATGATGTGTAGAGGGAACCGTCCCTTTGAACATCCAACTCAGTACTGGCAGTCGAGGTGCTAGGAGGAGCTGTGCTTCAGCACCAATCACTTCTCCGCAGCCAAGTGAAGCTGGATTCAGTCTCTCACTAGGCCTCAGTTCGCAGGGACGACTAGCAAGGTCCTCTCCTAAAGTCGGCCATAAGCAGAATGGAGAAGAAAAGAGGGACGAGATCCTCGTGATCTCCCACTTTTATATGAAGTATTCACGTGAATGGAATGTTATACACAGTTGGTCAGTTTCTTGGTCACCTGTTTCTCGTTGCCCCTCTCATGAGAGGTACATCCATGCTTATCAATAACTTCGCATTCCATTGCTGTGTTTACCAAAATATGTATCTGGTTCTCCAGGAAAATGCAGCTAATATGAAGGCTTTAGCTGACAGGCAAATTCACTAAAATAGAAACTTGTTTTTAACAAAACCAGGACACTGGGTCACTTGTTTCTCAATAGTATATAAATTCACTCTTACCTTTTAATCAAATCTTGGTATAGAACATGAGCTTCTCAATGAATTTTGTTGTGTTCTAATACAATTTCCCATAACATACTGCAAGGTGTAGTTTACTGATGTTAGTTCGAGGAGACAGCCATCCGGAATCAGAGACATTACTTTAATATCTGTCTCTCTTTTCAGCAGCTTGTCTTGCAGTATATTCTGCCAATTTATTTCCAATTTCCTGATCAGTGTTGCCCTTTTGATGCTCTTTGCAATGCATGATGGCAACTTTTTGATTAACAGTACAGCTTCCAACAATTGGAGTATCATGTTTAATCTGTTTTTCTTGTACTGTTACTAAACTTTGTTCTTTTCAAATGGCTCCATGGAGATGTACCACTCCAAAAGCATACTTTGAATCAGTTCAAATATTAATCTTCTTCTCTTTGGATAATTCTAAAGCTTGTGTGAGTGAAATTATTTCATCTTTCTGGGCAGAAATCCCTGGAGGTAAAGGTTTAGCTTTGATGACCTTGGGGGTAGTTGTCACTGCATACCCAGCTTTATGTACTCCTTGCTTTACAAAGCCACTTCCATCAGTGAACCAGGAGTCTTCAGCATCTTCCAGTGGCTGTTCTTTTAAATCCAGTCTGATGGAGTAAACAGCTTCCATTGTTTCCAAGCAATCGTGGACCATGGGCTCTGAAACAGATCCACAGAGGAAAGAGGCTGGATTGACAACATTAGTAGTGACAATATTTACATTATCTTGTTCTACCAACACCGCCTGGTATTTCACAGGACACTAATACAGTCATTTTCTGTCCCATAGTGAGCCTACGAGCTTCCTGCACATCAAGTACAACAGCTGCCACAGCTCAAAGACATCTAGGCCAGTCTTTGCTCACTTAATCTAATTGCTTAGAGAAGTAGGCCACCGCTCGCTTATAGGGTCCTAATTTCTGTGCTAGGACACCCAGAGCAATGCCTTGCCTTTCATATGAGAATAACCAAAATGGTTTGGTGACATCTGGGAGGCCCAGGGCTGGGGCCCTCATCAGTTCTTTTTTTGATTGTGAAAATGCCCTCCTGGCTTCTCCCATCCAATTCAACTTGGAAGTGCTTTCTTTTAACAGTTCATATAATTATAAAATCAAAGTCTGCACCAACCTGCCATTCCAAGAAATGTCTAGAGCTTTTTTACCATTGCAAGTTCTGGTGCCTGGCAAATAGCTTCATTTTGCTCCATCCCCAGCTCTTGCTGTTCTCCAGAGATCTCAAATCCCAGATAAATCACTTGGCACTGTATCAGCTGGGCTTTCTGTTGAGAAACTCAGTACTCAATCCCAGAAAATTACTAAACTTACAGTCCACTGCATATAATCTTCTTTGGTTTCTGTGGCTATGAGGAGATAACAAAGTCCCATCTCCTGGAAGGGCTTCCCAGGCTTCAAGTTCCCATGCTAACTGGTTTCTGAAAATCATAGGGCTGTTCTTGAATCCCTGGGGTAACACTGTCCAGGTTAATTTGTCTTTTCTCCCACTATTGGGATTTTCTCACTCAAAAGAAAAAAGCTTCTGACTCTCTTTTGCTAATGCAAGACAGAAAAGGCATCTTTCAAATCCAACACAGTAAACTATTTCTGATTATCTCATAATTTGGTTAACAATGTGTAAGGGTCAGCCACTATTGTAATTTTATTTATTACTCTCAAATCCTGCACTAACTTTATAGCTTTTACTGTCACGGAGGGACCCCGAAGTTAGTTTTAGGTGGACAACATGGTCCAAAACAGGCTTTTATTCTGTCTGGGAAAGTCCAGGAAAACAACCAATTAGAAACGGGGTTTATAATATCAGTTAACACTCTGATAACATAAAATACAGATTCGGATATCAACTTGAGGAAATTATTGGGGTACAGCAAAATAAGAATAATGGAGATCCACAGTGTGCATACATGTGGCTCACCAAAAAACAACACCAGAGCTGTCCCTGACTCCAGGAAAAAACACGTGCTTATGTTTAAAAATGGAATACACTCACTGGTCTAGTGAGGAAAACACCCGCCCAAGCAGTGAGGAATTATTTAATACACTCACTTATCTGGCGAGGAAATATCTAAGTTATCACTCACTCACATGCGGAGATGAGGCAGTCCCATTTTTCTTTTGGGGGGTTACCTTAGATGGCGTCCCAGTCCCGGGAGGGCTCTTGGCGGCAGCATTTGACCCGCGCTCCAAGAGGACCACACACAGAGCAGCCTCGGCGAGACTCCATTTATAGTTGTGTCAGATCTGGCTGTGTGCAGTCTAGAAGCTTCGCGGCTTCTCTGCACCCCCCTACTGTGGCTACGTGCGCCCCCTCCTCTCTCCCAACGACTCTGGCCTGGGTCTCACAATAAGAGCCATTAACTTGCCCCATTGCAGGAGAGGGGGGAGGTGTTGGGGAAGGGGGGGGGGGGGGTGTGCACACATGCAGCTGCCACATCAGTTCTCAGCGGGAAGGGGGGTGGGGAGTGTGCAACTGCCACATTTACCACCTAGTTTCTTTATTCACATTCTATCAGCAGTCCAAACTGCAGGAAGTTACTGATCATTTCTTTTATATTTTTTTCTATCCTCTAATTTCAGGGGATATTGTTTGATTCTGACTGGTCCCGCTCCAGGTTTCAAATTAATTTTCACTGGTTCTGCATTCTTTGACTTACCAGGAACTCTTGAAGCCCATACCCCTGGAAATACTTGATCCAATATTTCCTGAGGTATTTGGCTTTGCTGTTCAGTTTAAATCATTACCAAATTAAAAGTCTCGATTCTTTTACCTTGAATCTCACTTTACCTCATTTGAATGTTATTATTGCTTTCAATTGTTCTAATAGGTCTCGTCTTAGTCACAGTTTCAGAGACCCAGGCATATATAAGACCTTATGAATTCCAATCTGTTTTCTCAATTTATATTTGATTGGCGGTAAAAAGGAAGCTGACCCGTGTTGGCTAGTAGCTCCCACTACTGTTACAAAATCTTTATCTAATGGTTTCAGTTCCTGATTCAAAACCAAATAAGATGCTCCAGTAGCAATTAAAAACTCCATTTCTTTTCCCTGTTTCCCAAACTTTACTATAACCAGTGGATCTACTAGGGTAGATTCCCCAGGTTTTTGTCAGTCAACTTCTGCTATGACTGCAGACTTCAATTTTGGGGAATTCTGTCTCCAATGCATCTCTTCTCTGCAAAAAGCACATTGATTACATTTTAACTGGGGTCTAGGTCGGGATTCCTCACTCTTCCTAGGAAGCCCTCTCCTACCCCATCCTATACTACATGCTAAACAACATTGTTTCAGCTTCCCCTGCACTTTGTTCTGCCCTTTTTCCAATGCTAAAACAAAAAGATCCTGTGGTGCTAAATTAATACCACATTCTTTCTGCCACTCTGAGTGATTTCGCAAAGTAAAAAAATAACAGCATACACAACTTCATCCTGTAATAAATTTTGACTCGATCTTGTAAATAACAAGAATTTATTTAGAATCCAGCAATAAGCAAAGACAGCGCTGGGTGTGGCCTAGAGACCTCAGTCTCTCTCACGGCACGCGCACCCAGCTAATTCAGTCTTTCTGAGTTTTATAGTCCATCTCTGGTCCACAGCTTCCGGGTGTAACTTTCCAACTCACGGTGTGCCTTGCATCATGTGGGGTTGACTGCTGTGTAGCCAGTTTTGGTCGCCTTACTTTGGTTACTTATTAGGTAATTACATCAAGCAGAACAAAGCAAGTAAGCATACAAACACTTCTCGGAACTCAAACAAACATCTCCAGGAGCTTTAATGAACAAACATTCCTCAGAACTGCTGTTTACAATTTCCCCCTTTTCTATTTTTTACTTATTTTGTTCGTTAAAGCGTTGCAACTCTTGACCACTTAATACTAATAATTCGGTGTCATTTTGATCATGCAATTTCTCATATTTTGCTTTAATCAACATCAAGTGAGCGGCTTCTAGCCTGCCTTTCACGATCGCTATTACTTTATTTAAGATACATGGCCCAAAGGTTAATACTAGGATTAAAAGAATCAGTGGTCCTGCTATAGTGGATAGGAGGGTTGTAAGCCAGGGTGATTGTCTGAACCAGTTCTCATACCAGCTCTGCCGAGATTCATATTATTTTTTTCATTTTTCTATATTTTCTTGTAGTTTATTCATTGTGTCTCTTACTAGTCCTGTGTGATCGGCATATACTCAACACTCTTCCCTTAAAGCCGCACAAAGTCCTCCTTCCTTAAGAAATAGTAGGTCCAAACCTCGTCGGTTCTGTAAGACTACTTCAGACAGAGATCTTACCGATTTTTCTAGCGCACTTATAGATTGCTCTATCCTTAACAGGTCCTCATCAACGGCCACTCTTAGTGCTGCAAATTGGTGGTTCTGACTTACTATTGAGGCGATGCCGGTTCCTGCACCCGCCGCACTGAGGGCTAGTAGGGCGCCTACAGTTATGGCAGTAGCTGGCTCTCTTTTTACTAACTGGTGAGTTACCACGATTTCTTCATATCCCTTTGGGTGATAGGTAATTTTAGGAATAACTACCACTTGTATGCAAAACTCTTCTAATAGTTTTATATAATTAATGGAAACACAGGGTGTGAGCCCGCTTTTTGAAAATATCCACTTAGAGTTATTAACTGGTATTATCCAATCACTGGGCCTCCTAATTTTCGTTATCCATTGACCAGTGCGTGTTTTGTTCACGCATAGGTGTTGTTTTTCAGGGGGTACCTTACCAATGCATATCCCCTTACCCTGCACTTGCTGCAATGAGATTCCCTGGGTCTCATTACTCCATTTACAAGAGACAGGATTTGTTCCATTGGTGAGTTTAGGTGTTGCTCCGAGCCCAATGGCCTCAAAGTATGGCGGTTTTGGATTAAAACACAACCAACATTCGAGCGTTAAATTTGGACAGGTCCTGTTGATAACCTGATAACTTGCATTCATTAAGGTCCAAAGTGAATTTTCGTTAGTATTAGAGTCTTGTGTGTTTTCAAGATCATCTGTTATTGTCTTGTTAATTTCTAATTCTTCGGTTATTACTACATTGGGACCTATTGGTTGGGCTCTTTCTTTAGGCACAGGTTCCTTCTGGATTTTTATGAGCCCTCCTCGATCCTTTCCTGGTTCCCAATACCTGACTCCCCAAATTTTTCCTAGTATCCATCCTTGGTCCTCTGGTTGCAGGGCTGTGAGTGTCAAATGTGTACAACTACCTGGGTTTATTGTACCTCCGGTTGAGTCTCGCTTAGGAGGTTGGCAACCGCTGGGCCCCCAGGTTATATTCAAAAACTTATCTCGCACAACCGGGTCCCAGTCTGAAGCAATTGTCTCACAACCCCAATATGCACAATAATACTCATTAGGATAGTTGCAGTAACTCTTCCCTGGATTGGAAGAGGGACAAACATAATAGCCTTTTTGATTTAAGCATGGTTGTATAGGTGATAACTGACAAAGGGTTACAGAAAAACTAGGGGATCCTACTGTAATATTCTCTTTAATCACTCGGCTCTCTTCTACCTGAATTAGGGTCCATTTGTATGGTCTATGTGCTGTCTCCCCATTACTGGCCATTAGCAATAATATTAATACAGCATACCAGGTGGGGTTGCATTTGCCTAGGTTCAGCTTGCTTTGATTTTGCAATTTGTTGTGCTGCCTAGCACTGGGGTAGTTCTCCCAACACTGCTGCACAATTCCATTTGGGTTTTTGCCCCCACTTTGTGTTATTCCTCTGCCTCGCCCGTCGACTCGGTTGCTTCGAGCCACGGGGTAAACAATCTTCTCGGCAGCAAGAATATTCTTCAGGAGGCCCCGAATGTTTCTGGCGACTGCACCATCGCTTGTAAGCCTCCCAGTTGCAGCTTTTTACCAAGGGGGAATGGCACGTTATTTCTTTTACAGTGGTTCGGCAGCACACTTGTACTATGTGTAATTTCAGAGGAGTTGGCTCATTAGGGTGGAAACAAAACCGTTCAGGTCATATTCCATAGGCATATATGTTCCACCAACTAGGATCTTCGGTCTCGATTTCTCCTCGTAAGACTTTAAGTTTTAATGTTAGTTCAGTAATTTCTCGTTCAATTGAATAATACTGATCACAAGTCCCTCGAGGGGGAATACCGTCTAGGCAATGCAACCACCAGTTTTCCTGGCACACTGTGCATTTAAAGCATACAAAAGGATAACAGTTGCAACCTATGTTATCACATTTAACTTTATAATCCTTACAAATAGGGTATTTATAATCAGCTTTATCGTTTTTCTGTACTTGCACGATACAGGTTGTTAAGTCCAAGTCCATTTATTGCTTTCTCAGTTTAATCCTTAAAGGGTCCTCTGTGGATTCTGCAGTCCACGTGTCGGTCTTGATCGGGCCTTTCACTCGACTGGCGTGTGTCCACCTCTTCTCGGTGGTCCGAATAGCTGTTTCTGTAGTGAGTAAAACAACATAAGGTCCCTCCCATCGAGGGGTTAGTGATGCCTCTTTCCAGGTCTTTATAAGCACTTTATCTCCGGGTTCTAGAGTATGTATTTTTATGTCTAAGGGCGGGCGTTGTACCACCAACCCTTTTTCCCAAAGGTATTTTCTTCGCTTTAATAACCGTATTAGATAATTCCTTATTTGGAAATCCTTTATTTCTGGGTGGTCCTGTGGTATTTCTAAATCATAGGGCATACCATATAACATCTCGAAAGGTGAGATCCCAAGGTCTTTTCTCGGCTGCGTTCTTATATTTAATAGTGCTAAGAGCAAACACTTTACCCATGACATTTTGGTTTCTATCATTAGTTTTGTGAGTTGTTTCTTTATCTCTCCATTCATTCATTCTACTCTTCCTGAACTTTGTGGGTGCCATGGAGTATGATACTGCCAATTGGTACCTAGTGCCTGGAAGGTCTCTGTAATAATCTTTGATGCAAAGTGTGGGCCCCGGTTGGAATCAATGGCTTCAATTATTCCATATCGGGGAATTATTTCTTCCAACAGTATTCTTGCTACTGTACGTGCAGTGGCTCTAGCTGTTGGGAATGCCTCCACAAAGTGTGTAAGGTGGTCTACTAGCACCAACAAATAACGGTAGCGTCCGACCTTCGGTAACTCTGTAAAATCAATTTGTATTCTTGAAAATGGTCGATATGTGAGTTCCCTCCCACCGGGGACTCGTTTCTTTAACTGTTGTTTATTTACTCGCTGACAGGTGAGGCACAACAATTTGTTTCGCTACATTATATGCTCCTATACAAGCATATTTTGTAGCGAATTGATCTACTAATGCCTGTGTTCCCCAATGCGTAATATCATGTAACCTGTCCATTATGCTTATTGCAGTTACCTTTGGAACTACTTCCCTCCCATCTTCTAATTTCCACTGGTCACCTTGTTGTTTTGCTCCTAATTTGGCAAGCTTTTCCTGTTCTATAGTACTAAAAATGTATATACCCAGATGACTGGGACACCATTTATCCCTTAGGCCTAGGCATGTGCATGGAATGGCGTCTACGTTAAACTCTTTCCAGCATTCATAGCAAGGATAATTATTTTCCCATATTGTCCCTTGTCCACAGTTTGGGCAGTCTTTTCTTAGCTCCTTTGGATCTGGAATCTCACACGCTGATTCTTTAAGGCTTAACAAGGCCACCCTTTTTGCTTCTTCATCTGCAAGATTACTCCCCCTGATAATTGGGTTTAGGCCTCTCTGGTGTCCGTTCACATGTACCACTGCTATTCCCTTAGGTCTTCTTATTTCTTGCAAGATTTGTATAATTAATTCTTGATGTACTAAGTTCTTTCCTTGTGAATTTATCAGCCCTCGTTCTTCCCATATTTTGCCAAATGTATGTACTACTTACTCCAAATGCATACTTTGAGTCTGGGTATATAGTCCCGCTACCCATGCCAATCAATTGCAAGGCCCTTAGAACCGCATATAACTCGCAGGCTTGTGCAGACCACCCAGGGTTTAGTGGTCCTGATTCTAGAACTTCATTAGTTTTCCCATTTATTATCGCATATCCTGACTTACGCTTCCCTTCAACAACCCGGGAAGAGCCGTCTACAAATAATTTTTCTCCTTCTGATAATTCTTCCTCTTCTAAATCAGGTCTTACTTTGGTTTGTTCTTCAATTACTCGCAAGCAATCATGTGTCAATTCTTCACTAGGTTCTCCATATAAGAACTGAGCAGGGTCCTGCAAAGAGGTGCTTTCCAAAGTCAATTTCGGGGATTCAATTAGGATACTTTCATATTTTAGTAACCTAGAATCCGTTATCCATTTTTCGGATTTTTGTTGCAGCACTCCTCGTATATTGTGCGGTGTTAATACATGCAGTTCCCCCCCAAATGTTATTTTCTGCGTTTCTTCCACTAATAATGCAGCTGATACTATTGCCTGTAAACATGTAGGCCAACCTCTACTAACTGGGTCTAACAATTTAGATAGGTAGGCTACCGGCTTTTTATATCCGGCCCATTCCTGCGCTAACACTCCATACGCGGTTCCTGTGTCTACACTAGTAAATAAATAAAACGGTTTTCGTGTGTCTGGTAAACTTAACACAGGGGCGCTTATCAATTCTTTCTTTATACTTTCTAGTTGTTCTTCATCTTGTTTCGTCCATTGCACTAATTTTTCCTGTGTTAGTTTTTCATACAAAAATTTTATTTTCTTTGTATAGTTTTCAATCCAATGTCTGCAGTACCCAGTCAAACCTAATATTTGCCTTATCTGCCTCTTAGACTTTGGGGCCGGCAATGACAAGATCCCTTTTACTCTTTCCGGATCTAAATGTTTGGTCCCCTTGCTTAAATAGTGCCCCAAATATTTTACTTCTTGTTCGACAAACTGGAGTTTGGTTTTTGATACTTTGAGTCCTTGTAAACTAAGAAAATTCAGTAATCTTATGCTCTCTTGTCTCACCACCTCCTCATCCTGGCCCGCCAGCAATAGATCATCTACGTACTGTACCAGCACCGCTTCAGGGCTGCATTCATATTCCTGTAGAATCTGTTCTAAGGCTTGCCCAAACAAGTTGGGTGACTCCGTAAATCCCTGGGGAAGCACAGTCCATCGCAACTGTTGCTTTCTATGAGTGTCCGGGTCTTCCCACTCAAAGGCAAAATAATTTCGGCTTTCCTCATCGAATGGGCAAGCCCAAAAGGCATCCTTTAAGACTGTCACACTATACCACTTATCATCCGGGCTTAAATGACTCAGGAGGGTATATGGGTTAGCTACTACGGGAAATCGACTCACAGTCCTTTTGTTTATCTCCCTCAGGTCATGTACTAATCTCCATTTTCCATCCTTCTTTTCTACGGGTAAAATGGGGGTGTTAAAGGGAGACATGCAAGGTTCAAGCAAGCCTTTTTCTAACAACCTTTCTATTTCTGGTTTCAACCCCCTTCGACCTTCTTCAGATATTGGATATTGTCTTACCCGAATGGGTATTTCTGGGCTAGAGATTTTAACTTTAAAGGGCGTTATGTTCAGTTTCCCTACTGAATCTTCCATATACCACACTTCAGGATTAATTTTATTCTCATCTTCCATCTTGAGGGAACATAATCTTATCTGAATTTCTTTCCCTATTACTTCTAAATTGATACCCAATTCGATTATTAAATCCCGCCCCAAGAGATTATACTCAGCTTCTGGAACCAAAAGCAAATTTCCCACTCCTATTTTGGAGTCGGTTTCAATAATTACTCCTTTTATAACAGGGACCCGAAATGGCTCTCCCTTCGCCCCAATTACTTGCATAGTGTCGGAAGATACCTCGCATCTGTGGCAGAATGCAACCCCCCTCTCTCCCCCAGTTTGGAAGGAGTAGGCACATCTCCCTCTTTCTCTGCTACTTGAGGCTAACAGCTTCTTTTGTGTGGCCCAGAGCACCCTAGCCAGGCCCATTAGGAGAAGGGAGTGCCGAGCCACTGGGCACCCACAGGCAGTGTGGGGGATGTTTGGAAGGCTTCAGGGGCACCCACAGTCAGTGTGGGGGGTGCAGAGAAGCTTCTAGAGTGCCTCCAGTCAGGTCTGATCAGATAAAAAACTGGATTCTCGTCGGCGACTCCGCCCATTGTCGCGGGTCCCTCGGAGCACGAGTTTGGCCACTGCCGCCGGGAGCCACGGGCCCCCCCCGCTCCCCGGGATGGAGACTCCGCTTGCCTTGCCGCCACGCGTGTAAGTAAAACTTCTCGCAGGATTGCGAGTACATTTATACTTTTCGTGCACATTTGCACATGTATTTTCCGTGCACATTTACACGGGTACTTTAAATTAATCCTCGCACAGTCACGAGTGGCCGCTGAGAGCCCCTCACACAATCGTGAGTGTATTTTCCTCCCGTGCTTCCACATAAGCACGTGTAGGATTCCGTGCACATTTGCACGTGTAAGTAAATTAACCCTCGCAGGATTGCGAGTGTATTATAAATTTACCCTCGCGGAATCGTGAGTGTACACTTCCCGTACTCACTACAAGTGCGTGTATCTCTTTTAAAAAAATAATCCTGCACTGTGTTTGGCAAGTGTGTGCTTCTCCGGGACCCAGGGACGGCTCCGGCATTGTTTTGGTGCAGCCACGTGCATGCACACTGTGGACGCCTGTTGTATTAGTTGCTGCCCCTTCAAATTATTTCCTCAACTGATATCCAAACCTGTATTTAAGTCACTTGTGGAGTGCTAAAACCCTGTTTCTCACTGGTTTAATAAAAGTTGTTTTGGACTCTGTTGTCCCTTCAATTAACCTCGGGGTGCCTCCATGTAATATTCCGTGACAGCATCCCTTGGGTAAAGTTTGTATAGTAGATCGTTCTGCTCCAGAATCTACAAGAAATTCAATTTCTTGCTGCTGGGGACCCACTTTTAGTTTTATCAAGGGCTCCGTTCCCTTTTGGGTCCCCAGCAAAAAGAGCCCCTGAGACCCCTATTCAGCTTTAAACATTTTCTCATCCGCCTTTTTCTTCCTACAGTTCCGCTTAATGTGCCCTTTCTTTCCACAGTAAAAACATTCTATCGGCTCACCCCGTTCCATTGTAGTCTCGCTATTAAGGGGTATTGTCTTAGGACTAGGCCCCTTATACTCTGCCCTTCGATCTTTGGATTTCTGAGCTGTACCTTCTCTGACTGCTGCAACCATCATTCGCACAGTCCTCCACTCTTTTTCATCCTCTCTCCTGACATACACTTTCTGAGCTTCCCTTAGTAGTTCATCTAATCCACGATTTTGCCAGTCCCCGAGTATTTCCAGTTTCTTCTGAATATCTATCCAAGATTTTGCTACAAATTGCGTCTTTAGCAACGCCTCCCCTACAGGGGTGCTGGGATCTAATCCCGAATATAGTTGCAAATTCTTTCTAAGCCGTTCTAGCCATTCTGTGGGTGTTTCATCTTTTTTCTGGTGTTCGCTAAACACCTTTTCAATGTTTTGACCCCTTGGGACAGATTCCCTAATGCCTTGGACTAATATAGTCTGTAGGTCTTGCATGTGACCCCTATGTAATGGATCCTGGTTGTTCCAGTCAGGTCTCTGCAGCGGCCATTTGGTGTCGGCTGCAGGACCTTGCTGATGTTGTTCATCCGAAATCCACATACCAGCCCTACGGATCATTCCCCTCTCTTCTGCAGTGAACAATATTCCTATTATCGACTGTAACTCGTCCCAAGTGTATACGTTGGGCCCTAAAAATTGGTCAACCCGCTCCGCTACTCCCAGCGGGTCTTCTAATAGACTCCCCATTTCCTTTTTAAAATCTCTAACGTCTCCAGAATTGAGGGGCACCGCCACATATCCCATTCCCGCCTGTGGTCACAGAATCACAGAATCGACTGGGTTGGAAAAGACCTCAGAGATCATCGAGTCCAACCCTTGGTCCAACTCTAGTCCGTTTATTAGATCATGGCACTAAGCGCCATGTCCAATCTCAGTTTAAAAACCTCCAGGGACGGCAAGTCCACCACCTCCCTGGGCAGGCCATTCCAATGCCTGACCACTCTCTCTGTAAAGAATTTCTTTCTAATATCCAGCCTAAATTTCCCCTGGCAGAGTTTAAGCCCATGCCCCTTGTCCTATTGCTAACTGCCCTGGGAGAAGAGACCAGTCCCCACCTGGCTATAACTTCCCTTCAGGTAGTTATAGAGAGTGATGAGGTCACCTCTAAGCCTCCTCTTCTCTAGACTAAACAACCCCAGCTCCCTCAGCCTCTCCCCATAGGTCTTATGCTCAAGTCCCTTCACCAGTCTTGTTGCTCTTCTCTGGACTTGCTTCAGCACTTCAATGTCTTTCCTGAACTGAGGGGCCCAGAACTGAACACAGTACTCCAGGTGAGGCCTCACCAATGCAGAGTACAGGGGAAGGATCACTTCCCTTGTCCCGCTGACCACACTATTTTTGATACAGGACAGGATACCATTGGCCTTTTTGGCCACCTGGGCACACTGATGGCTCATGTTGAGCTTCTGTCAATTAGTACCCCCAGGTCCCTTTCTGTCTGACTGCTCTCCAGCCACTCTGCGCCCAGCCTGTAGCGCTGCAGGGGGTTGTTGTGACCAAAGTGCAGCACCCGGCACTTGGCCTTATTGAACTTCATCCCATTGGAATCAGCCCATTTCTCCAGTCTATCCAGATCCCTCTGAAGAGCCCTCCTGCCTTCCAGCAGGTCGACACTCCCTCCCAACTTGGTGTCTGTTGGAGAATGGCCAAGAGAGAAAGGGCATGAGACCCTCTCTACGAAGAGGATCTCTTCTTGTTAGCATGAGTAGGCCTCAGTTAGCATGAGCTGAGCAAGGGTGGGTGAGAAGGTATTGCCTGGGAAAGGCCTGCATAAACAAGTCTCACAGTCTCAGAAGGCAGCTCCTGAGAAAGGCCTGGGTAAACAAGTACCAGGAGGCAGCTCCGAGATAACGAGGGAACTCACATACCAAGGGGGGCCACAGAAGGGGATGGACTCATTATGTATGTTGGGATGGGCTCATTATGTATGCTATCAAATCGGTGTCTGACAAGTAGGCATAGTTAATAGAACTGTTATAAAAGCTTGCGCGTGTGCCAATAAAGTTGAAGCATGTTTATCATCTCCAAGGGATGGCTGTATTTCTTCCTCCGTCGCCGTAGGCCCGAACCCATGCCAGGGTCTTGACCCCCGACATTTGGCGCCCGAACAGGCCGAACAGAACACCTGAAGGCCGAACCCGCACCTGAAGACCTAGCGGGGACCTGGAGGACTACCAGGACTTACAAGGATTAACGGGGATTTACAAGAACTAACAACGCACGCGGGCCCGAAAGCGACGGAATTGACAGCGGCGCCAGAAACAGCGACTGGCGGGCAAGAGCGACCGAACACTGTGCTGCGGTGTGTCGTCTCCGACGCCTGAACCGACTAAAGTTCGCTGCTGAAGGGCTACTAAAGGGCAAGGCAAAAAGAAAAAAGAAAAAAAAAAAGGATATCGCTGTAAGTAGTGCATAAGGGGATACATAAGGGGATACATAAGGGGATACAGAAGGGGACCGTGCCAGTAGTAGTATGGATAAAAGCGGCACGGATAAAAGGAACATGGATAAAAGGAAGTAGCCCTAAATCTTTTACAGTGCTTTTTAGAAAAGCGATCTTTTACGGAGCTTTTTAGGAAAGCGATCTTTTACGGAGCTTTTTAGAAAGCGAGGGGTCGATAATAGTTGCGTTAAAACAGCTAGCTGGTCTAGTAGCAACAGGGAGAGTAGAGAAAACTAGGAGATGTGTTACGGGATATGGTTATAGATGATGATACATCAACGGAGAACCTCAAAGGACTATTAATTTGGTGCAGAGGTATGGGACCTGTGTTGTGGAAGGCAATAAGTCACCGTGAAAGATATATTCTCGGCCTTGTAACCGCCTGGAAACTGATAATTACTACAGTGAAGCAATTAAAACCTGAAAAGACTGTTACGGGCATTAGTGACTCAAAGCTTGAACTTTGGGACAGTATAGAGCAGAAAAAATGGGATAGAGTCAGCATGGAAATCATGGGGACTGTCTTAAAAGATCTTAAGACTGAACGATCTGCTGCTGCCGGAATTTTTGCAGTGTTGCAGTCCAGGGCGGGGGGAGGAAAAATGCCGAGCGGGTGGCCTCCTGTACCATCATCTAACAGGGGATTGGAGTCAGACAACTTATTCAAGACCCTGTGACAGATGAGAGTGCTAAAGTCGTAAACAGTGTACTGTCAGTCCTTTCACCAATTTTACCAGTCTGCTTTTACTGTCTTTTAACCCTCTAACTCCTACGAAAGAGCAGAAGGAGTCGCCGGATAAGAACTGGGCGAAAGAACTCTGTGAAATGTAACAGCTGCAATTTATTGACTATCTTCAAGAGGCCATCAGTAAGCGGGTTGAGAACTTAGAAGCTGAGGAAGCACGGGTGTTGAGATCGGCGGTAGAGAATGCTAATGTTTGCTATCAACATGTTATTTGTGAGTTTTACAGTACATATTACGTGCTCCTGTGTATTGCCTCTCGAAAAATCAAGCAGCTTGTCAGGAATGTGCATTTCCTCCCCACCTTTCCCTCCCCCTTCCCTCCCTCCCTCTTTTCAAGGTTTTACTTGCAAGATGGGGTCAGGAATAGTTGCTTTCAGTTGTGTTCCTAGAAGATCAGTGTTGGAAGGTGTTTTAAGGCTTGGGAAAACATTCGGAATTGTGAGGAAGGAAGATCTTGTTAAATGTTGGCATCGGTGTTTGTTGCTGTATAAGTTAAATGATTGGGAAAAGTGTCCAGAGGATAGAATCTTGTTGCAATTAATGTTGTTTTTGAGGCCAGCAGAGCAGGACAAAATGAATCCCTACAAGAGGTCGTTAAATCATTTCGGACAGCTGAAAGGGAGTTAACTGATAACACACAGGTCACAGCAACCTTGTTAAAGTCTGCAAGATTCTCTCCTCATTAACCTGTTTTCTTTGAGGGTATCTATTTAAGTATGTTGCAATTTTGGTAGGACTGTGCTATATGATATGATAAGTTCGTACTCGGTTACATCGTGAGAATCCGTTGACTCAAAATGTGCATTTTGTGATGGTTCGGAAGATCATGAGTGATTTGGTTCCTTGCTGCGTGAATGTGGTCGTAAAAATTTTACGTGTAGTAGCTGTTGTTTTTCTCTCTAGTGTACTAGCCTTATTCCGATATCCAGACTTGCGCAACTCTGTGACAAGCAGTCTCTCATGTCGGTGCACTAAATTTGGTTTTTTCGTATGCACATCAAGTAAAGAATCCAGGTTTTGGAATGACAGTTGTAGCGCACCAGATGAGACACTGAAAACAAAACAAAGCAGAAAAGAAGGCCTTGCTCAGTCTGACGGCGAGTACTGATGGGCTCCGGCGCCACTGACCCGTTTTGTCAGGGAGACCCAGAGGTACCTCCACCTGCCTGAGCAGTGAGCGGCTCAAAGGTGCAATGCAAAAAATTGAGATATTGTCTTAAATTAGTGTGACTGTGATCTATCTGCATATTTGACCTGGGTATTTGGTTTTCACGTCTGAGCTCAGTATTTTAATTTGCATATTTTAATGGGAACCGGTTCCATTGCTAAAATTCCGCCTTGTTTCACCTTAGGATTGCATCCTTACACATTAGAGTAATTGCTA